>CM065811.1:172687500-173287500 GCA_033398695.1 Orobanche coerulescens
GGAGAGGAACAGCTCCAGTGCCGCAAGAGGCGGAGGTCGGAGGAGTCCCCGTCGATCTCTGAGGCGGACGTATCGATTCTTGAGCCTTCGGTCGCTGCGGCTCCTATCTCTGCCATCCCGATGATGGAGCGATCTGGCCCCAAGCCCCCGGTCTCTGGCCCTCGGTCATCTGTCAGCTCGGCGAAGAAAGTGGCGATCGCCGATGCGGAAACGTCCCGGGGCAAGCCTTTTTTTGGACGCGATCCCGAGCTGGTCAATAGGTAAGAGTGGGTCAAAAATTTTCTGAGTTAGGCATTCTGAGCATGGTATGGGCTAACTCCTTGATTTCCTTGGTTTGCGCTGCAGGGTTCGTCTCGCCGACCCGGACGTCGCCCCCATGGTGCTGGACTTCCTGTCGAGCAAGGCTCCGCAAACTTCTCTGGAAGTCCTTGATTACGTTCGCCAGGCTATCACTTCTCTGCCCAAGGCTTGGACGACCGATCTTGACGCGATCGCTCGTCGGCGATCTGGAGACGCCATGCAGGCGACCGTTGCCCTGGCTCTTCAGACGGCGACGATGGCCGTCCAGGCTGCTCGGGATTTTGAGGGGCGACCCTCCACTGCTCATCTCCATCGCGAACTTGAGACCGCCCGGAACAGAAATATCGAGGATGCTAACCGGATCCGGTCTATGGAGAAAGAGTATGAGGAGATGGCCAAACGGGCTAAGCAGGACGTGGATCGATTGAAGCAGGAGCTGAGCCGCTCCAAGGAGGCTGCCGATCGATCCAGTAATACGGAGAAGGAAACTCGCCAGAAGCTTGAGGCTTCGCAGGAGGAGCGGCCAAGGTGAAGGCTGCGGTGGATCGGCTCGGCGGTGAGTTGGAGCGGCGAAGAGAGGCTGGAGAAGGCCGGGCGAGAATGTTGCCAAGGCGGCCGATCGGCGGAGGTCGAGAAGACGGCCGCGGTTTGAAGGCGGTGAAGGCGATCCAGTCGATCCTACCTCAACGTCGCTCGTCGGCGAATTTGCTTATCGATTGGCCTTTCTTGATCTTTGTTCGAGCCGCTAAGAAGGCGAGGATCGAGATCGATCCCTTGATGGAGAACTTCAAATCCTATGCCCTCGAACATCCTCTGCATCCGAATTCTCCTTGCCGATCCTTGATTTTGCCGACTTGGGATCGATTTGAGTTGGTACAACTGGTAAACTTATTCATCCCGAGGCCGACGGGGTGCCCAAGCCGATCCGCAACCCGGGCGAAGACCGTGAGCGGGGCCTTGAGAGGCATTTTTGTTCTTCCTCGTAATTTGTACTTTTTGTTGTAATGCCTTGGGCCTCGAAATGTATGAAGCTTGTGTTATGAATAAAATACTCCACTTTTTTATCTTTGCGTAATGTGTTACATGTGATCGCCTTTGATTGTTTGCGTGCAATTTTTTACGAGTACGTGTATATTTGCCTTCGGCTTTTTGTTCGTCCGGCCGATCGTCTGAGTGTTGAAAGTGTTGACATGTTTTGAATCGGAATTCTTACTTGTAACTTTTGTCGGGCGACCCCGATCGTCCTGCATGTTTCCTCTTCGTTCGATCGTGTTTGAGATTAGCTCGACCTATCCCTGCCCCATTGTTTTTGTTCACTTATTGTAACTAAGGAAACAAAGACTAGTCTGTCTGGCGAGCTATCTTCATTTTGCCGATTCTGAAGAGTTATGAGGGGTGTTCGATGGACCAATCTCCCCAATTGTGTCTTCGTGTGCGGGGGATATTGTGTATCCCGCGACTCACTTTTTTGTGAGGGTCCTCCGTTAGGCTACGCCTGCCTTGTGTTAAAACGAAAGGCGGGCGATCTCGGTCTGGAGGAGTCCTTGCGCGGAGTGTTGTCGGCTTATTCGACATCACGTCCGCGGCTTGTCAGCTCTGCTTCCACCTCGGCCCGCCATGAAGATGGCGATCCTCGACGGTGTACGTTGAGACGGGGGTAACGGCACGTCGCATTGTTCGGGTTCACCATGTTTAGATGATGTACCTTGAGGACGTGCGACCGTGCCTATTGATTATTTTGGAGGTCCTTGGCTCGCCGGCCTCGTATCTAAGCGAAGGCGGCGATCTCGCCCAAAGGAACCTTGCATGGCGAAGCATCGGTTCCATCGATCTCCAGGACCATGGCTGCATTAATTTTATCTATGATCGTCGTGATCAGCGATCATCGGCGATATGCGATGTCTGGTGTGGCGAACGCCACAATAGATGGGATAGGAAAAAATCTCATTATATTCCTTGTACATCACTGAAATCGAATACAAATTTATCACTGATAGTATTTTTTTAGATGCACGGCGTTCCAGGGATATTGGTCCGGAGTACCGTCAGGATGTTCCAGTTCGTAGGCTCCTTTAGTTAGCCATCTGGATACTCTGAAAGGTCCCTCCCAGTTTGGACCAAAAACGCCTGTGTGGGTTTGGATCTTCTTAAGGACGAGATCGCCTACTTGAAATCTTCTTTCTCTGACCTTTGAATTGAAGAACTTCTCGGCTCTTTGTGGATTGTGGTCTTCATTTCTGAGGTCAGCCGCCTTTCTTCAAGCATGTCTAGGTCGATTCGTCGGGCTACATCGTTGTCGGTCGTCATCTCCTGCTCGGTTCGATGGCTGAGGACGGCGATCTCTGAAGGAATTACCGCTTCTGTTCCGAAGATAAGGGCGAACGGGGTTTCGCCGGTTGAATTGCGGGTCGTCGTTCGGTAGGACCACAAAACGTCTGGGAGCTCGCTCGCCCATCGTCCTTGCCTAGATTCGAGTCGTGCTTTGATCGTGTGTTTGAGGATCTTATTCACTGCCTCTACCTGCCCGTTCGTCTGCGGGTGATAGGGCGCTGAGAATAACCTTTTGATTCCCCACTTTTCACAGAATTGCATGACTTCTAAGCCGTCGAATTGTTTTCCGTTGTCGGAGATGATGGCCTGGGGCAAACCGAATCGGCATATGACGTTTTTCCATATAAACTTGATCACTTGCTCTTGGCCAATCTTATTGAGCGGTTCGGCCTCAGCCCATTTGGTGAAATAATCGACCCCAACGATGGCGAACTTATAGCCCCCTGGAGCCGTCGGCAAGGGACCTATAAGGTCGATGCCCCATTGCGCAAATGGCCAAGGGCTATACATGGAGGTGAGCTGTTCGGGTGATAGTTTAATGTTGGGGCCCATTATCTGACATCTATGACACGATCTGGCATAAGCGATCGCATCTTTCCGTAGGGATGGCCAGAAAAATCCTTGTCTGGTTGTCTTATGGATGAGGGCTCGCCCGCCCGCGTGGTTTCCACAAACCCCATCGTGGATCTCTGCTAAAACGAGCCGACCTTCCTCCGGTGTAATACACTTGATGAGGGGAAGGCTGAAGGCTCGCTTGTAAAGCCGATCGTCCAATAGGGTATACCTGGTTGCGAAGCGAGTTGGCGAGCTTTAACACGGTCGTCGAGATCGTTCCGTCCTTCAAGTATTTGATGAGCAGGGTCATCCAGATTCTCTTGGCGGCGGCGATCGTGGCAACCAAATTCTGTCGATCTCGGCCTTGCCGACTTTGTGATTTGGATATTGGAGAAGTCGGTGCCCCATCCGATGATGCTAGCTTGGAAAGAGCATCGGCACAGGAGTTGTGCTCTCTGGGGACTTGTTCGATTAGTACTTCTTCAAATTTTGTGCACATTTAGGCGACCGGCTCTTGGTACTTGACCATCTGTTGCGCGTGCCTCATATTCTCCCTTGACTTGGTTTACGACCAAAGGGAGTCCATGAAGATATGGAGGCGACGAACATCCGGGCGAGGCTAGATCAAGCCCGCCTACGAGCTTCGTATTCGGCTTCATTGTTGGTCGCACGACCGAAACGCATGACATTTGTGAAACTCGACCGTCGGGGCTAATTAGTACAATCCACCTTTGCTCTCGCATTGGTCGCCGAGCCATCCACGTATAATTTCAGGCGAGTCTAGGCACTGAGTCAAACTGTGAGGGCGTTAATTCCACCACGAAGTCCGCGAGCTTGGCCTTTGATCGCCGTGCGGGCGTAAGTGATACCGTATTGGGCGATCTCCAGCGACCACTTGAGGAGTCGCCCGTTGGTGTCCGGTCGGTGCAGGACTTGTCTTAGAGGTAGAGTTGTTAGGACTTCCACTTGGTGATCGAAGAAGTAAGCCCTAAGCTTACGTACACTCATGACAAGGGCGTAGGCGATCTTCTCCGATGGTGTATAACGTGTCTAAGCGTCGTGGAGCGCCTGGCTAACATAGTAGATTGGCAAGTGGGCCTGCCCCTCTGCTCGCACCAGAACGGCACTCAGCGCGACCTCTGAGGCCGCCAAGTAAAGGAATAATTTTTCACCGGGGATCGGCTTTGCCAGGATCTGGGGATTAGATAGATGTTCCTTTATTTTGGCGAATGCTATCTGGCTTTCTTTCGTCCATGCGAACTTCTTGTTCTTGATGGTCGCGAAGAAAGGCTTGCTTTTATCGCCGAGTCGTGATATGAAACGGTTGAGGGCGGCTAGACAACCTGTGAGGCGTTGCTCCTGTTTGATGTTTCGCGGTTCCTGCATGTCAAGGATCGCCTGTATCTTGGTGGGGTTCGCCTCGATCCCCCTTTGGCTCACTATGTGCCCCAGGAACTTCCCGGAGCCCACCCCGAAGTTGCATTTCTTGGGGTTCAGCTTCATGTTAAACTTCTCAAGGATGGAGAACGTCTCGGCGAGATCGTTGAGGTGATCTTCCTTCTTGAGGCTTTTGACTACGATATCTTCAATGTAGACCTCCATGGTCTTGCCGATCTGATCGGCGAACATTCTGTTGACTAATCGCTGGTAGGTCGCCCCTGCGTTTTTCAAGCTGAACGGCATTCTGACCCAAAAGTATATGTCTTTTTCTGTGTGGAAAGATGTGTGTTTTATGTCTTCCTCTGCCATTGGGATTTGATGATATCCGGCGAAGGCATCCATAAACGACATCATTTCGCAACCTGCCGTGCTATCGACCAGGTGATCGATATGAGGCATTGGGAAGTGATCTTTTGGACATGCCGCGTTGAGGTCGGTGAAGTCTATGCATAATCTCCGAGGCAGTTGGCTTTTTGGCGAGCACCGCGTTGGCGACCCATTGTGGTTAAATGCCGTAGCTACTCGATCAATTTGTTGTTGAGTAACCACGGACTTCTATGTCGAGCGCCGCGTATTTCTCGGGACCGAACTTCCTACGCTTCTGGTGAACAGGCTTCATCGCCCGGTCGATCTTCAGATAATGGCAGGCGTGTTCGGGACTTATGCCAACCATATCTTGATGCGACCAGGCAAATACACCGATGTTCTCACGTAGCAAGTTGATCAGATCTCCCTTTAATTCGCGGTCGATGCTTGCGCCGATCTGTACTTCCCGTTCTGGATGATCCGGATCCATCGTAATGCTTTCCAACTCTTCGACAGGAACGGTCGCCTCTCGTTTGATACGATCTCCGGACTCGGTCCTTGGATCGATGTCGAGACTTGGCTCGAAACCGATCCTCGGCTCGATGTCGTCCGTCGATTGATGAGAGATGGTGTTCCCTGAGTCGGGTTGGTACGAAGTGTTAGGTTCGTCGATCTCCATGGGTTGATCGTCGGTCGCTTCAATGTTACATATTGCATGGGAAGTAGCGAAATAAGTAACAACACAGGAGTAACTCAAACATCTCTTTGCCATTAGCTGATCTCCCTTTACAGATGCGAGTCCCATCGGCGGTGGGAATTTGATCTGATAAAAAGAAAGATGAGGCGACCGCCTCAAAGGTTTCTAAAAAGGGCGACCTAGGAACCCATTATAGATCTTTGGGCCTATCTATGATTACAAAGCTTAAGTTCTAGTAATCCTAACCTTGGGATCATAAAAGCATACTAGCTCAACGAGAGCTTGATCCTCCGTAGGCTTAGGTGTGTTGTCGCCGAACCCTTGAAGCACGGTGTCGAAAGGCTTGATGAATTTGATTAGGTTGCCGAGTTGGTCTAGGCGGATTTGAATATGATGTTGCAAAAACTTCCATTGTCGACCAACACACGATCGGCCGTCTTCCCAAGGATGCAAGCGGAGATCACTAGTGCATCCTCTTTGGGACATTGGACTCCTTCCTGTCCTTGTTGGAAAAGGTGATGAGCGCGTCTCTAGAGATGGTCGGCTCAGGAGGAACTACAACATGGACTCGGCGAGTGCCCTCGGCTCGGCCTTTCGCTTCTGTTCGACATGGTGAAGCGGGAAAGACCTCCGAGGTTTCCACCTCGGCTTGAAGCATGTTTATCCGCCGCCGGGGGTTGATCGGAGGGACCGATTCATCGAGTATTCCGGCTCATGCTCGATCTGGCGGCCGGATTGGGAGGAGTTCTCTCGCGTTGTCGGCGTTCGCGCCCTCGGTCCTTCCGTCCTTGGCTCGGCTTGGTGATTAGATTGTCCGGTTGCCTTCTTCAAACGGGCGCGGAGGCTGTACGAGGAGGTCGCGGCATTGGCTAGTGTTGTGGCGGGACTCTTATGATAGGCACAGAATTTGCTACGATCTAGGTGACCGTGGTCTCTTATTGGTTTTGGCTTGGAAAGTCACTCGCGACCCTTGATCGCGTTGAAGATGTGTCTGGAGATAAGTTGAGGTTGTGAAGAAGGTGGACCTCCACATCCTCGAAGGCTTTGAACTCGCCAGTGGCTTGGCGACCGCCTTTACAGGCTTGGCGACCGCCTTCTTACGGACATGGGAAGGTGCTTTTCCTTCTTGGTGTCCCTCGTCCAAGCGGAGTGAGCATCTTACGCTGGCGAAAAATCGGCGCTCGGCGGAGCAGCTATAGGTCGGTGGAAAATCCTTTGTGAGGTGCTGAACATGGCGGCGTCATGGAATCCGTTCGGATCTGCGTGGTGAGCGATCTCGTCGACGTGGGCTCACCGGTGAGGACTATCTCGTCCACCGGTCGATATAATCCTCATCCGATTCGTCCTTCCCCTGCCTGATTTTCATCATGCGGTGGGGACCTTCCGGCGGCGACTTTGGCGGCGAGTACGGCGTGAAGTCGTTCTCCGGCTTCTCAAAGCAATTGATTGAGCGAGATGGTAGCGAGATGTACCACACGTGGCGAGATCGTCGAGTTAACGGGAACATACGACATTTGGTCGCGTCGAAGCTCCGCATCCGGTCATGTAGATCCGGAACCTACTTAAGTGGGTTCCGGATCCGTTCTCCCCTCATATAGAGGTGTTTGTGGGGATTGATCGTTGGTTGGGTCAGGCGAGCTCGATCTGAGTCGCGAGTGGCTCGCTTGACCCAACGATTGGTCTCTGGCGCTGCCCCATTTTCAGGAGCGCCTTCATCTCGTCATTTGGCGTTGCATGGCGGCCATCGCCGTCCTTTGGCCCCCTTTCGAGTGGCTCTCGGAGCGTGAACCAAGGCGATCGTGTACCGATCCCACTGGACCCGGGGTGAATGGCGAGCTCCTGCCCGGTGGGTTCCTTCCTTGGGCGGCGAGGCTCGGCGACCTTGTCTCTTGGGGGTCGGATATGCGAACTCTGGTAAAGGATTCGAGATACCGATGTCTCCCATTTGGGGCACAGTGCCAGGTTGCCATGAGGGATCGCTTCCTAGGCGGCTGAAGACGGAATCGTCCCGCCTTACGAGAGCCTTCCCCTGCGGCTCGGGACTTTCTGTTGATTTCTCAACATAGATCCCCTTGAGTTTCCGTTTGCTTGCCCGGCGGTTAGCTGACGGGGTGATGGTGGGCGTATCGCGGGCCCTCTGCCGTTCCCTGAGGATGGCTATAGCCTCCTCAATCTGTTCCGATGTCTGGAACTGATCGAGTGAGAGGCTAGAACCGTCCCTCGGGGGCGGGAGTGAGAGCCTAGCGTCGCCACGCTCGCTTCCGCCGTGGGCTGGGATTCGGTCCTCGCCGGAATAAGATTTCCGGCAGATCTCAGGGTGGCCCTTTTGGAGGTTGTTGCTGATGTCATTTTCTGAAGGCTTTTCTATTGAAGAACAGTGAGTGTTTCTTCAAGTATATGTCCGGAGAACAGTGAGTGTTCTTCGAGACGGTAGGAATAAAATGAAGGTTTAGATGCCCTCCTTCTAGCGCCAATTGTTGTTACCCAAAATATTATCCGGAGATAGTATTGATGGAATGATCGAGTAACAAACAAATGCGAGAACACTTCCGTGAGAAAATAGATAACACAAGATTTGCCGGGGTTGTTAATCCCGGGCTTGAATGCTCTCGCGAGATATTATTAATAAATATACTGTTGAGTACAAATATTAATGTTAGAATCTAATACAAGGAGTGTAAAGACTTCTAGTTATCTAGGCTTTAGAGCGCGTAGATTGCCGGAAGAACCAGATGGATGAATCTGTGAGTTCTTGCTTGGGATATATGATGAATGTGTATGAATATCACTATGAATGTGTTAGTGTTTACCAAAAGAGCTTTTGATTCTCTCTTTGATAGGTATTTTGCACTTAATCCGTAGTGAAAATCGCGTCCCTTTGCTGCTACGGTGGGTTCCCTATTTATAGGGGACAAGGTAGTTGGGATCTCTCAGGCGATCGACGGCGACCGCCGTTTTACATTAAAATAAGGTGGCCGATCGTCCCGTCACATGGGGCTGCTCCCTTAAAGTTCCGTCACATGGGGCCGTTCCCTTAAAGTCGTGGGCTCTTTGGAGTCAACTGTGTGAGCCAATGAGAGGCAATACGCGTCACTGGCGGCCGTCAGGGAGGACCCACTTTGTACCTTTCGGCGGCTTTGTCGGTAGGTGCGGTAGGTGTGGTAGGTGACAGGCTGAGGTCAAAGATTCTATCTATCGATATCTTTGAAGATCCGCATGTGGGCCATCGTCCAAGATTCGGTCTTCGATGACTTTGACGGATGCCGGATCCACACGTGGTATGAGATGACCGCCTCTAGTCCGCTCATTAAAGACGATCGTCAGATATCAAAAGACGATCGCTGGGTACCACAGGACGATCGCCATACTGTGCCGAACTCTAGGCGTATTGTCCAGTGCATGTTTTTCATGGTTGGCTTCTCTGGTCGTGATGCCGATCGCCTATCGAGACGTATTAATCGCCGCACAACAGTTTGTGTTGCAGGTTCAATTTGTTTTCCACCAAACGAGCAATGCCAATGGTGTCCGGTAAGTTACGTGGTTTCTTGATTTTAACTTCCAAACGGATCTCATCCTTCAATCCACCGATAAAACACCCAAGAAGGAAGACCTCCGGTAACCCATCCACCCGATGAGAGAGCCGTTCAAAAGTCTTTACGTAAGTCGCAACGGTGGAAGTTTGTGTGAGACGGGAAAGAGCCTCGGACGGGTCTTCAAAGTCGGTGGGACCGAATCGGTGAAGTAAGGCTGTAGAGAACTCAGCCCAATTGAGTGGTCCACGTGACTTGGTGAACCATCTGTGCCATTGGAGAGCAATCCCTTCGAGGTGAAGAGAGGCTAGGTGTGCTTGATCGTCGTCCGGAACTTTCTGAAAATCGAAATATTGCTCGGTCTGGTAGAGCCAAGCTGTCGGGTCGTCCCAGCTGAAACGCGGGAAATGGAGCTTCAAGTAGGGTTTATGATCATTGCCGTGACCGGCGTCAGGTCCTCCACCAGAACAGGGAGGACGGCCTGGATTCTTTTGCTGCATGGTGTGAACGGTTGTTTGCAAGTTCTGACAGTCTCCCATAATTTTTTCGAACATAGCAGCAAACTTGGCTAGGGTCTCTTGTGTTTCCTGTTGGAATTGCTCGGTAGTTTTCTTTCGGGTTTCCGTGGAGATCAACACCGCTCCGATACCACTGATATGGTTCGGATCGGATTTAAGCAAAAAGGAAAAGAAGGGATAGAAATTTAGAGAGAAATGTTTGAGGCAATTTCTGAATAACATTAACAAACATGGAAAATCCCTTATAAAGGGTACAAACAAAGACTTCACCACTAACCCACTACCTAATAAAATGGGAAACATGTGCACATGGAAAGCTGGGCATAACCCACGAATTCGTTTATTCCCTCACCACTATGCTGACTTTGAAAAAGTAAATAACTAACTCACCCAACAAACAAACAAACAATTAAAACACACAGCATGCATGCATGGGTTCATGGGTCTTCAAGTCTTTCTAGGTCTTCTCTTGCAAACTGTTAGAACCGTAACATAATCTTCTTTTCAAGTTAAGTTTTAAATATAGAAATATTGATAATCAAGAAAAAATAAAAGTAATCTCTTTACAAATAAATATTCATTTAACATACTCATTTATCAATAAATAAATAATCTCCCTAAACAAATAATTTTCTATTGCCCCCAGTGCATGTACTAATGAAGGTTTAAGGCCCTGTTCTTTTGGACTTATTTTTCGATTTTCGATTCGATTCGATTCGAGTCCATTCGATTCGATTCGATTCGATTCGATTCGATTCGAGTCCATTCGATTCGATTCGATTGATTCGATTTTTCGCTTTTCTTCTTCTTATTACTATTATTAATCTTAATTATTATTATGGTTATTATTACTAATAATATTACTATTATCGTTGTTGTTGTTAATTACTATTATTATTATCATTTACCATTATTATCATTATTATTTACCCTTAATATATATTTGATTCGATTCGATTCGATTCCATTCGATTGATTCGATTGATTCGAGTCCATTCGATTCGATTCGATTCGATTATTCGATTTTTCTTCTTCTTATTACTATTATTAATCTTAATTATTATTATTGTTATTATTACTAATAATATTACTATTATCGTTGTTGTTGTTAATTACTATTATTATTATTATTTACCATTATTATCATTATTATTTACCCTTAATATATATTTGATTCGATTCGGTTGATTCGATTCGATTCGATTCGATTCGATTCGATTCAGCCGATTGATTCGATCGCCAGATTCATTCAGTCCAAAAGAACAGAGTTTAAGTGTGGTATCATTTGAGACCAATCTAGCCGGGGTCGGCCCCATTGGGTGGCTTAGACCACAATTATCGGTCATTATTGGCCGATCAGGTCACGACATTTTAATTAAAAAAGAAAGAGAAGTGAGCTTGATGTCACACGGTGAGGTTGCTCCTCACCCTACCCCCAATCTTTTGAAGATTGGCCAACTTTCATCCATCCCGCCATGTGTCATTCTCCTAGTGGTTATTTATTTCGATAACTTTTTTTTATCTTATCTTATCGATGTATTTAAATATATATATATATATGTATATATATATATATATATATATATATATAGATAGATAGATAGACCATACTTGTTACGTTTTTCTCGCATCTTAAAATCTCTCTTCCATTTTTAAAGCAATTTTCTCTATTTCGACTTTGTATCTGACGCATTCTAATGTTTATATTCGATTTGTACTTCATTAATGTAAGTTGAATTTTGAGTACTCTAAATTTTCACTTTCGTTTTTCTTAACATTTTAAATCATATTAGTTTTAAGTTTTTTTTTTTAATTTTCTAAGATAATTTTATTTTTTTATTACTTTAATCTAATTTAAGATTCAATTATCTTATCCTAATTTATTTATAATAATATAAAAATAATTCTCTAGAATGGATTGAGTGAGTGATTGGGTGATCATGGATAAATCTGAATTTTTGATTGTGGATGGATGGGGCGATAGGTTTGGAGAGAAAAAATCAATTTTGGTCAATATTTATACGGAATCGAAATTGGTTACGTAATTATCTTGATCGGTTTTGGTCGCGTAATTTATTTGCTTCACTTTTGGTCTCGCCGATGAATCATCTGCCAACTCACGCCGTAAATTTTTTCCGTCACCACACGCCATTTTTAGTCGTAATGTAACTTGCAATAAATTTTGGTCGCAGTAATTGAGCTCTCGATTTTGGTCTCGTAATTTAGCTCTCGGTCGATTTTGATCCTTGTAATTTAACTTTCAATCGATTTTGGTCTATAATTGAGTTCTAAATCGATTTTGTCATATAATTTAACTTTCAATCTATTTTTGTCATAGAAAATTATCAAATTGGTCCCATCTCGTGACACCAGCTAAAAACTCCATTTAGGCGATAAAAACCCAACATCTTCTCCTGATTTCGCTAATTTAGTCTGCCGCCGGTCGGAGTATTTTCGCATGAGCCGACGTGGTGACACTTGCAAAATAAGCGGTCCATGTCAGGACATGTGGCTGACACGTGGCAAAAAATTAAAAAAAAATGTTTTGATAATTAAAAAATTAAAAAATAAATAAATAAAAAATTCTAATATTTTTATATCTAATGTATTTTTATTTGGAATGTATTAAAAAATTGGAACTTTAGATAATTAATACATTCCAAATGCTTTTAATTTTTTATTTTCGAATTTTTAAATAAAAAATTCTAATATTTTTATATTATACTTTAGATAATTAATTTTAATTCTGGAATATTAATATAAAAATATTAGAATTTTTTATTTATTTATTTTTAAATTTTTTAATTATCAAAACAATTTTTTTTTTAATTTTTTTGCCACGTGTCAGCCACATGGCCTGACATGGACCCGCTATTTTTGCTACGTGTCAGTCACGTCAGCTCCGATGGCCGGAAAATACTCCGGCCGGCGATGAGGACTAAATTGGTGAAATCAGGGGAGAGATGTTGGGTTTTTTGGTCCGCCGGAAATAGATAGGGTTTTTTGGCCAATTGGTCCACATACGGGACCAATTTGATAATTTTCTCTATGACAAAAATAGATTGAAAGTTAAATTATATGACAAAATCGATTTAGAACTCAATTATAGGACCAAAATCGATTGAAAGTTAAATTACAGGACCAAAATCGACCGAGAGTTAAATTACAGGACCAAAATCGATTGAGAGCTCAATTACTTGATTGCAAGCTACATTGCAGGACTAAAAATGAAAACGTGTGAGTGACCGGAAAAATTTCTGGCGGCAGCGTGTGTATCGGCGATAGGACCAAAAGTGGAGACAAAGTGAAATTATAGGACCAAAATCGATTGAAGTATAATTACAGAACCAATTTTAATTTGGGGTAACATTAGAGGATCAAAATTGATTTCTTCTCGAGGTTTGGATTTGTAAAAGAGAGAGAAATTAATTGTTTATAAAAAAAGTTGGGTGGTTGCCCGATCATGGATATTTATGTTTTTATAAAGCCATTGCATTGGGCCCTTAAAAATTGTATGATTTTGGAATTTCCGGCATTCTCACACTTTATATATTGAATATAATTCAAATTCATTTTTTATTCTAAAACTTGAAAAAAAAGGACGATGGAATAGTAATGGGTATGGTTTTCAAGTAATCTCCAGATTATTATTTATTAGGGTTTGTGAAGTTGGTCATTTGAAATTGAAATATTAAAATATTAGGGCTGGGTTTGTGAAATAAATTTTAAGTATCGGGCCGGGTTTAAGTATCACTCTTGCCCGTGGATATCCGCCTGGCCCAGCCCCACACAATTTTTTATTTTTTTAATATACTTAATATATATTATTTATATATATTATATATATTATATAAACTTTTATAGAATTATTATTATATTTTTATATATTTAAGTTAATAATGACAAGTTTTACAAATAATATGTATTATAAAAATAAAATACTAGATAAAATCTCGTAAAAATATTTATTTTTTTAATTTCAAAATAATATTTTTTCCGACACAGATCGACTCCCGCTCTGCGACCCATGGTGAGTCGAATCGCCTGCCCCGTACACCTTATGGGGCGGGTCTGGGTCTGGGTCTTCAAGTACCCACCCCATTGTCATCCCTAAAAAAAGGCCTCAGTTGAAGAATTAGTTTTGGGCCCCAAAGCTCATAGGACCGGTCATGAATCTAGCTAAGTACCATTTAGGGGCTGTTTACTTGTGATTTAATCAGCTTAATGGATAAAATGTCTTATTCGTTCAGACGTTTGGAGGTGTTTACTTGTGGCTTAATGGCTTATTCGCCCAGACAAAAATGACTTATTCATTAAGCATGAAAAGGGGTGTTGTCCCCATTAAGACAAAAAAATGACTCCCCTACCCCTAATTGAAAACCACACATTTATATATATAATATAAATAATTTAAGACAAAAAAATGACTCTCGTGTCCCCATTATATATACTCATTTATATATATAATATAAAAAATTTAGGTTTTAATATAAATGAATGTAATATATATTATTCATATATAAATAATATACATTATTAATTTATATATAATATTTGCTACTATATACTATTGTATAAATAAACTTTTGTATCTACAAAATATTATATATATTATGAATATATAAATAAATATTATATATTACTCATATATTAACATTTATTCATATGTATAATATTTATTATATATGTTCTTATCTATTTAAAATATATTTCTATATATAAATATATATTTTATATTATACGTATTATTTATATACATATTAAATATTTTATATATTACTTACATACAAAATTGAATCATTTATGTATAATATTTTGTTTTAATTTAAATAATATATATATATATATATATATTATATATATATATATATAGAAGATGAGTCAAATTTGATTTTTTAATAATTTTCAAATTTGTCTACTTTGTGTTTGAATTTGGCTACTTTGTGTATGAACTTGACTTCTGTGTTTAAAATTGGATTTTTAAGTACTTTATGAATTTTTGGATTATATCATTTATATTGCTAAAAAAATAAACAACGATTTATAGAACAACATATAATTCATATTCAGGGGTAAATCGGTCATTTCTGTTATTCAGACAGTTTATTCAGATGAAAAAGTAAACAATATCATCAATTTATCCAGACAGACAAATTTACCCAGACAGACACAATTTACCCATACAGACAAATTTGGTAAACATCCCATTATTTATGTCTAATGTAGTGGTGCCACATTTTAACTTAAGCGGTTCCGGCCAGACCGGTCGGATTCGACGGTCCGGTCGGAACTGAGCCAGGCGGTTGAGCAACCGGAACATTTGTCTTTGCAGGTCGGTTACGGGTCGAAGGTTCTCAGCCCGTGAACCGGCGGTTTTCCGCCCAAATTCAAAATTTAAATTTTCAAATTTCAAATTTTTTCAAATTCAAAATTCAAATTTTTCCAACTCCCCCCAATTTTATCTATAAATAAAATTCAAATTTTCAAATTTCAAATTTTTTCAAATTCAAAATTCAAATTTTTCCCAACTCCCCCAATTTTATCTATAAACAAAATTCAGATTTTCAAATTTCAAATTTTTTCAAATTCAAAATTCAAATTTTTTCCAACTCCCCCTCAATTTTATCTATAAATACCCACCTTATTCCACCTATAAAATCACCCCATTGTGTTAACAATATTCTAAACTCTCTTCTCTTCTACTTCTATTCTCCTCCATTCTTTAAAATTTAAATTGCTCTATTTGTTCTTGCTCTATAATTCAACTAAGTAACTAAATACCAAAATTAAATACTATCTACTATAATATATACTATCTACTATACTATATATAAATACTATCTACTATATTATATAAATACTATCTACTATACTATATATAAATACTATCTGCTTTATTATATATATATACTATCTATTATACTATATATAAATTCTATCTACTATATATATATATATTACCTACTATATTATATACTAAATACTATCTACTGTAATATAATATATACTATCATGTCTCATTCTCGTGGTAATCGTGGCAAGTCTATCAATGTCGACACCGAAGAAGATATTGATAATGTAATATCCGCGTTTTCTATTTTTAGTTATTTCTATTTTTGGTGTATATTTGTTTCGGACAACTCGCTTGGCACTGTTTTGGAATTCTGAATCTATTTTGTTCTTGGAGTTTCTCCGCTTGGACGGGTCTCGATGATGTTTTTACGTAATTTCATCTTGTGTCATATTTTGTCTCATGTGTATTCGATTCTCGTTAAACTCGTTCGATTTCGTCATTTTCTTACTTCCATGAGTTCGTATGATTGAGTAGAGCATGTTGTGAGTTTCGGATTGTTAATCCGACGTTGTATCATGATTTTCGGATGTTTGGGCCGTTTTTGTAATTTCCTAGAAGTTTAGGGAATTTATTCCTTGTTCGACTTTGGTTGTGTACCTCAGATCGTTTTGGGGTTCCGTACTTCCATTTCGTGTTATTGTTGCCCAAATATCGATTCCTATTGCTTTTATTCTCTTTCCGAATCATTTTTCGTCATTTTGGGACCCAAGGGGGGGGTGTGGGCCGCGGCACAAGGATTGTGCGCCGCACACACGTGCCCGGTCTTGCCGAGCGGTATCTGCGTGTGCCGCGGCACAAGGATTGTGCGCCGCGGCTTTGCTGCGAGTCATTGCCGCGGCACACTTGTCCGGCCGCGGCACACCGTGTGGCACTTACTGGCCAAAACCTCTGCTGCGCGTCTGCGGCACGATCCCGGCAGGCCGCGGCACATGCCGAGTCGGGGCCGCGGCACACTTGAATGGGCTGCGGCACTGAGCGGTCTGCCGATCATCAGGCGTAATTTTTGGCCACTGCGCGGCACGGATTCGGTGAGCCGCGGCACCTGTGCGATCGGCGCTATATCTGCGTTTTTATTCAGCGAGAGTCACTCATTTCCCTTCCATTCTTCAACCTTACGAGAGAGAGTGGCTTGAGAGGGAGATTTCCTCCATCTATCACTTGAGTGGGTAAATTTCTTCATCTCTTTTCGATCGTGTGGCTCGGATTGCGGATCTAACACGTGGTTTTCGGATTAGAGTGCTTGAATTTTCAAGAGGTAAGAACTCCTTTGACCCTAGTATGATTTTGAGGAGGGTTTGGTGGCGATCTTGTATTTTAATTCGAATTAACCGATGTTGTTATTAAATTTTGATAGTATACTCGTGACCCTTGGTTTTCTTGTTATTGATTGGGATGAAATCCCGTTATTACACCGTTGACCGATTTCATTTCCTTATGCACTCTTGGTGTCCGATGAATTGCCCCAACGGGTAGAATTAGGATTAATTCTCACCTTTCCGCATTATTGAGACTTGTTGTATACCGTTATTATGTTAGGAGCGGATCTGGGAGGATTATTCGGACCAAAACCAATTCCTTCGTCTTTTCCTTCGCGTCGTATTATCCAAGGCAAGTACATGTATTACATTCCGTTATGTGCGTATGATTTTGATGCGAATGATGTAAATGGTATTATTGAACGAATGTGATTGTTCCTCTTCCACCTGGGGATGACATGTGGCCTCTGGGGGCCGATACTAATGGGTACGGCCACAGAAGTGGACTTGGGTGCGTGCGTTGATGTTCTTCCACCTGGGGACGGTTCGACGGGACCTCTGGGGGCTGAAACTAATGGGTACGGCCGCGGAAGTGGTTTCTCACCTGGGGACGGTCCGACGGGACCTCTGGGGGCCGATACTAATGGGTACGGTCGCGAGTTACCAAGCGTGGATAATTGTGATGTGGAAAACTTGTTGATATACTGTTTTGATGTAAATGTGATATTCCGGAATATTGATTTTCAAAATGATTTTTCTAATGATTTGTTTGCGTTGAATCGTGTATGTATATGATGTTGTGTAATGGTGTACTTGCACTAGCTATTCGAATGCTAACCCCTTAAATGGGGGAAATGCGTCTTATGCATTTCAGGTACCGGGAGGGCTGAGGAGCAGGCACGGGATATGCACGCAAAGGATGGGCTGGCTTGATGATGTGGCTCGAGTCTGAAATTTTATGTTTTGTCATTGCTTTTGTCGAGTACTGGAATTAGACTGTCTACTTTTAAACTTGGTTTAAGTCCCCTGCGTGGGCAACGAGTTGGTATTTATCTCATGTTCATGTACTCCGTTAAAATTGTTTTGGCCGAGGCCACGGCCTTAATTACTTTTGAGTGCATTATTCGGGTTTACATTGCGATTTATACGTCATGTGTTAGCCTGGTAGACCTCACGAGGGTTCTACGGCGTGTAATGTCCCAGTCGTAAATTGGGGTGTTACAGATAGCACTCCCACTTTTCCTCAAAATGTTCCTCTTCCTTCATCCTCAAGGAAAAAAGTCCGTTGTAGAAAGCCGTCACGCTGTGAGGCCGAAGAAATGATGAATGAACAATATGCTCGACAACTTCAAGAAGAGGAGGATGAAATGTATGGTCGACAAATGCATAGCCAAGAGTTGGAGGAGGAAGCCGATCAAGCAAGACATGATGTGGAGACGGACCTCCCCACCACTAAAGGCAAGGGTAAGACTAAAACACTTAGTTCTAACATTTTCGTTAAACATTTTAATTGTAATACCCGTAATTTCGATTTACGGTAATTTCTTTTTTTCGGCGGAAGTCCGTTTTGACGAATCGCTCATAAACATTTCGTCATTCTGAGAATGATTAATTCTACACTTTTTGTCATCCGAGTTCGTTTCGGTGTCGTTCTGTTGAATTCCGTGTTCTTTAGCGACTTTTCCACGTATGAGTTCGACTTTGTTAGATCGCCATTAATTTTTGGAAACTCCAAAAAGTCTGAATCTTTGCAATATTATAAATCATCGAGTTAGCTTTCCAATGGTTCAAACGGTGAGTCAATCGGAGTCTGGTCGAGGGAGTTATGGTCGAAATAGCTAAGTCACTCTCATTCCCAGTTTTTGGCCGAGCACTCTCTACCTTGTGCCGCGGCACATGCCGACAGGGCCGCGGCACACTGCCGAGTCACTGCCGGCAGATTTGGCCCTGTGCCGCGCCACACTCCCGCTGGGCCGCGGCACACTGTGCAGCCTATTTAAGGCCCTACAGACGGGTTTTTGGCCATTTTTCTCCTTCTTCTCCTTCTCTTCCGCGGCTGAGGGTGTGCTTATCATGGAGCCATGTTGTTTAACAAAAAATCCACGAATTTCTTGAGTTCATAACATCAATCAATCATCCGTTATCATCCTTTGATCCAGCGAATCAAGGTAATCTTCCTTAGAACCCTAATCTCGTGAATTTGGGGGTTTTTGCATTTTTGTCCGATTCGTTCCGTGTTGTTGATTAATTCATGATGGGTATGATTAATCTTCGTAGTATTATTTTGTTTAACATCATTTAATCCATTGTTCTTCGTCGAATCGAAGTATATTTCTTGATTTCCTTCGAATCGACTTTTTGGGGGATTTGTTCTCGATCTCATTTTTCATCCATTTTTGATGGATCGATTGTGGTTAAATGATGTTGTTAAACACATTCTATGGATTTTATATCTATATTTCAACTTGGAATTCCGTTTTCGTGTTTTGTCGGGACGAATCGTGTTCTTGGCCGTTTTGGGGAAAACACTTGAACTTTCGTCATTCGTTTTTTGAATTCAACGGCTTTGAGTCGTTCTATGGAATTCATTTTCATTGTTGTTATTGTCCTCCGTAGTTTATTATCGCGAGTTGGCGTTCGGTGGAGTCGGCGGGTTCGTAGTCGGTTCGTGCCAACCTACTCCGGTCGATTCTCCGCGTTGTGGTTGTTCAAAGCAAGTACCTTCTCCATACTTTTCTTGTTTCGTGGATATGATGATTGGTGACCGTCTCAATGTGTTTGTTTAGTTATTTGAAACGAGTTTTCAAAATATTTGGCTAGCCATGTTAAAGGCTCACTTTCAAAACGCGTGTGTTTTGTGAATGGTGTAGTTTGTAAATGACTATGTGATTTCTATGAATATGTTTGGTGTTGATGTTGCACTTGGTATTGCGTGTGGACGTATATTATTTCATTTCGGTGCGTTGTGGTTTGACGAGGTATTTTGCTAAGTGTTTGATATCTCTGAATGAATTGTTTGGATATCTTTGTTGCATTGTGCTATGTGTGTGATTTGTTTAGCTAGCCAGCTCGGGAGGGTCCTTCGAGGCTTCGGGCGGGATCAATGGTATTACCCTGTTCCCAAGGCGATGCTTGGTGTGATATGTTATTTAGTGAACATATTTTACTCACCTCGGGGGGTCCGACGGGATCACGGAGGGAATTCCAATGGGTTGAGTCCGGGATTCACGAGTGAAAGACTTCACAGGTTGGTGTTTATTTAGTGAATGTATTTTACTCACCTCGGGGGGTCCGACGGGATCACGGAGGTAATTCCAATGGTTTGAGTCCGGGATTCACGAGTGAAAGACTTCACAGGTTGGTGTTTATTTAGTGAATGTATTTTACTCACCTCGGGGGGTCCGACAGGATCACGGAGGGAATTCCAATGGGTTGAGTCCGGGATTCACGAGTGAAAGACTTCACAGGTTGGTGTTTATTTAGTGAATGTATTTTACTCACCTCGGGGGGTCCGACGGGATCACGGAGGGATTTCCAATGGGTTGAGTCCGGGAATCACGAGTGAAAACTTCACGAGTTGGTATTGATTTTATGTCCGTCGAGGACACGTGACTTGGGTTTTGGCCCAGTGAACTGTTGTCGGTTTTCTATTTGCGAAAACAAAACCTTTGGGCTGTGACCCCTGTTGATTTTGGAAAGATAAGGATTTGATCATCCTAATTTGTTTTCTATTAAAACTCCCGAGGGTATTTTAAACCATTTTGCAAACCTTTCTCGTTATTTGTGATCTTTCGGATTTGGAAAGTTTTACTCAAATTGTTGCCTCGGGAAGTATTCGTTTCGTTGTATTTTAATCTTTGAGGATTTCTGAGTATTGTTATTCTTGGAACTTGAATTGTATGGCTCGTATTTTTGCACTTGTACTTGCACTAGCAAAACGGTGGAGTTTTGCTAACCCCCGAATATTCGGGGGGTGGATGTCTATTTTTGCATTCAGGTTTTGGAGCATAGCACAGGGTCGGTACGAAGGATGATGAAAGATGAACGATACTAATCACACGAGGATCCGTTGATGTCATATTGGTCTAGTTGTATTTTCTTTTCTGCGGCAGTATCTTTTTCCCGTTGTACGGGAGTTTATTGTATTTTGACCCCTGCGTGGTTATGTGTTTGGAATTGAGTTGTATGTTATTATTAAAAGACCAAATCGGTCTACTGAGTCATTTTAGCCTTAAAGGTGATGTTTTGATGTTTGATTTTAGTTATCAGTCTGGTAGATCCTCGAGGAGAGGGTCTACGACGTGTAATATCCCTGAGTGGATTGGGGGTGTTACATAAATAGTATAGGAGATTAGGTTGTGGAAACCTAGGCTGTCGGGTCAGTGGTGTCTATTGAGTTTTGTTTCGTGGGATTTTATCTGACTGAGTCGTGTCGCGACGCGTCGTCTGAGTTTGTTGGTCGTGATTAGTATCGTGGGCGATCATCATCTTCGTGTGACTTATGGATGTAAGTATCCCTTCTTTGTGTTGTGCCTCGTGTGACACGAGCTATTTTTATGACTATTTGTTAAGTGACGGAATCCTCTTATGGATTTTGATTTCTTGATACGTGACTATTTGACTCTCATATTTCGTTCATATGAGGAGTAGTGTTGCTGGATTGTGCATGTTGAACTGTATTTCTTTTATCCACTGCGTGAGTTTTTTTTTTCAAATGGCTTTCGGCTTTATGCCAACTGAGTTTGATTTCGAAAACCGATTCCCTTAACCGAGTTTTTGGCATTATGGCCTTGATCATTTTGGCGAAATTCTTATGAACGTATTAGTATTTTGTAAATAGCTTTTGTGAGTTTTTGAAATATTACCGTCATCAGCCTTTTTGGCGTTTTTGTAAATGGTTTTTAGCCTGGTGGGTTCTGGCGTGGGGCCCACGGCGTTATAACATTCCATGTAATTACCTGAAATTTTTGGGCATTCTAGCCCATTGAATTATCCTTGAAAAACTTGAGTATCTTAGAAAATAAATTTCGAGACGTACTTTTAAAATGAATTATTTTCTCGCGGTACTTTCAAGGTGCCTTCTAGTGCCGCAATATGTTTCAAAATTATTCCAATTGAGGACCAAAATATTTTGAGATATTTTCAATTATTTTTAGAAATGCAATTGCTTAGACCCAAGTGTCGAATATTCTGAAAGTTTTTCACGAAAAGAAGGTGTCCTCATTTTTATCAAATGCGAAATGGTTCTCCAAAGTCTCGATAACGATGTTTCACGTTTGTAATTTTTTTTTTGAAGGGTGATACTCAAGATCAACCGGTATTCTTCTAAATTATTTTCAAAATGAGGCTTTCGTTTTTAAAACTTATCCATTCCCGTTTGAGGGCTGGGTATGTATGTATGATGTTCGCGTTGTCATTTTGATGTTTGCTCCCAAGTATGATTGAATTGGCGGTGTGAGCGTTGAGTCGTTTTCCACACATTTGTTGCGTTAGCCCTCTGTGAGAGGTGGGATGCTGGTATTGAATATTGTCGCCTCGTAGTGATTTCTGCGTTGTCGCGCATGTGCGAGCTGTTAGAGCTTGGTATGGTATGACCGTGTGCATCGGTGATGGTTTCGTTGTGTGTCGGTTGTTTAATGTCTTGTTACCTTGCTCCTGTTTTTGTGAATTTCGTGGATGAGGTCGGGGGTAATACCCGTACTATTTTGACTTCTGTATTTTCTCTTTCTCCAGTCTATCGACTCGCTCGTGTTCGTTGATACTTTACGAACATTACGTATTTGATTTCATCGTTGAGCAGTGTAATCTTGTTTTGGGTCAATCTGGTATCGCTGTGACTTTTCCGAGTTCGGTTCGATTCTTGTGAACCTTGTTCGGAAGTAACATCTTTTGGTTCTACTAATTCTTTTATTCGAAGTGGATCGGATTTGAAACTTCTGTATTTTCGACTCTGTCGACTCGTTTATGTTCGTTAACATTTTCTGAGCTTGCCCTATCCATTGTTTTTATTGATCGAACGAGTGTGGTGTTTCGAAATTACTCGTTTGTCGTTGTGACTTTTCAATTGCTATTCCCTTTCCTATGGATCTTATGTGAATCACATCTTGTTGTTTTCACCGGATCAAATATTGTCTCGAGCCGAGACGTGAACCTGGGAGTTGTTGTTTGAATTTTATTGTTCTTCGTGATTCGAATATGATTGTTCAATTTTTCTTGTCTCGACCGTTGTGGTTCGATCGTTTAATTGTTCGGTTTTTGTTGATCTCGTTTCGTGATTGTTGAGCGTTCGGACTCCTTCCTAATTTCCTTATATTTGGGAAATTTGTCCCGTTTTCAATCTTCCAACCCTTGGGCGGTGGAATTCCGTATTTCTTCAGCGATTGGCTCGCGTTTTGATTGATGTACCGTTGGGGTGGTCGATCATATTGATTTTCGTTCGTTGTGTTTTGTGATTGTTCGGATAATTGACTTGACTATATTATCCGTTTGATGACGCTTGTCATTTGTTGGTTTTATTATATTCCTAACGGCGACGTTGTGTTGGTCGTCGTGGAGCGTGTTTTCACGCCGTATGTCTCTTTGCGTTTCTTGCAGCGTTTCGCCGTCGGGCGCGAGTTTTCGGTTTTTGCGTATCTCGTCGAGTTTTCCTGGTAGGGGATATTGCTTCTCCCTACTTATTTTAAGTTTCGGGACGAAACTTCTTTTAAGGAGGGTAGAATGTAATACCCGTAATTTCGATTTCTGGTCATTTCTTTTTTTCGGCGGAAGTCCGTTTTGACGACTCTCTCATGACCGTTTCGTCATTCTGAGAATGATTAATTCAACACTTTTTGTCATCCGAGTTCGTTTCGGTGTCGTGCTGTTGAATTTCGTGTTGTTTAGCGACTTTTCCACGTATGAGTTCGACTTTGTTAGATCGCCATTAATTTTTGGAAACTCCAAAAAATCTGAATCTTTGCAATATTATAAATCATCGAGTTAGCTTTCCAATGGTTCAAACGGTGAGTCAATCGGAGTCCGGACGAGGGAGTTATGGTCAAAATAGCTAAGTCACTCTCATTCCCAGTTTTTGGCCGAGCACTCTGTACCTTGTGCCGCGGCACATGCCGGCAGGGCCGCGGCACACTATCGAGTCACTGCCGGCAGATTTGGCCCTGTGCCGCGGCACACTCCCGCTGGGCTGCGGCACACTGTG
Source organism: Orobanche coerulescens (assembly GCA_033398695.1). Taxonomy (NCBI): domain Eukaryota; kingdom Viridiplantae; phylum Streptophyta; class Magnoliopsida; order Lamiales; family Orobanchaceae; genus Orobanche; species Orobanche coerulescens. The sequence continues at coordinate 172,711,483 of CM065811.1, forward strand.
CAGCCTATTTAAGGCCCTGCAGACGGGTTTTTGGCCATTTTTCTCCTTCTTCTCCTTCTCTTCCGCGGCTGAAGGTGTGCTTATCATGGAGCCATGTTGTTTAACAACAAATCCACGAAGTTCTTGAGTTCTTAACATCAATCAATCATCCGTTATCATCCTTTGATCCAGCGAATCAAGGTAATCTTCCTTAGAACCCTAATCTCGTGAATTTGGGGTTTTTTGCATTTTTGTCCGATTCGTTCCGTGTTGTTGATTAATTCATGATGGGTATGATTAATCTTGGTAGTATTATTGTGTTTAACATCATTTAATCCATTGTTCTTCGTCGAATCGAAGTATATTTCTTGATTTCCTTCGAATCGACTTTTTGGGGGATTTGTTCTCGATCTCGTTTTTCATCCGTTTTTGATGGATCGATTGTGGTTAAATGATGTTGTTAAACACATTCTATGGATTGTATATCCATATTTCAACTTGGAATTCCGTTTTCGTGTTTTGTCGGGACGAATCGTGTTCTTGGCCGTTTTGGGGAAAACACTTGAACTTTCGTCATTCGTTCTTTGAATTCAACGGCTTTGAGTCGTGCTATGGAATTCATTTTCATTGTTGTTATTGTCCTCCGTAGTTTATTATCGCGAGTTGGCGTTCGGTGGAGTCGGCGGGTTCGTAGTCGGTTCGTGCCAACCTACTCCGGTCGATTCTCCGCGCTGTGGTTGTTCAAGGCAAGTACCTTGTCCATACTTTTCTTGTTTCGTGGATATGATAATTGGTGACCGTCTCAATGTGTTTGTTTGGTTATTTGAAACGAGTTTTCAAAAGATTTGGCTAGCCATGTTAAAGGCTCACTTTCAAAACGCGTGTGTTTTGTGAATGGTGTAGTTTGTAAATGACTATGTAATTTCTATGGATATGTTTGGTGTTGATGTTGCACTTGGTATTGCGTGTGGACGTATATTATTTCATTTCGGTGCGTTGTGGTTTGACGAGGTGTTTTGCTAAGTGTTTGATATCTCTCAATGAATTGTTTGGGTATCTTTGTTGCATTGTGCTATGTGTGTGATTTGTTTAGCTAGCCAGCTCGGGAGGGTCCTTCGAGGCCTCGGGCGGGATCAATGGTATTACCCTGTTCCCAAGGCGATGCTTGGTGTGATATGTTATTTAGTGAACATATTTTACTCACCTCGGGGGGTCCGACGGGATCACAGAGGGAATTCCAATGGGTTGAGTCCGGGATTCACGAGTGAAAGACTTCACAGGTTGGTGTTTATTTAGTGAATGTATTTTACTCACCTCGGGGGGTCCGACGGGATCACGGAGGGAATTCCAATGGGTTGAGTCCGGGATTCACGAGTGAAAGACTTCACAGGTTGGTGTTTATTTAGTGAATGTATTTTACTCACCTCGGGGGGTCCGACGGGATCACGGAGGGAATTCCAATGGGTTGAGTCCGGGATTCACGAGTGAAATACTTCACAGGTTGGTGTTTATTTAGTGAATCTATTTTACTCACCTCGGGGGGTCCGACGGGATCACGGAGGGATTTCCAATGGGTTGAGTCCGGGAATCACGAGTGAAAACTTCACGAGTTGGTATTGATTTTATGTCCGTCGAGGACATGTGACTTGGGTTTTGGCCCTGTGAACTGTTGTCGGTTTTCTATTTGCGAAAACAAAACCTTTGGGCTGTGACCCCTGTTGATTTTGGAAAGATAAGAATTTGATCATCCTAATTTGTTTTCTATTAAAACTCCCGAGGGTATTTTAAACCATTTTGCAAACCTTTCTCGTTATTTGTGATCTTTCGGATTTGGAAAGTTTTACTCAAATTGTTGCCTCGGGAAGTATTCGTTTCGTTGTATTTTAATCTTTGAGGATTTCTGATTATTGTTATTCTTGGAACTTGAATTGTATGGCTCGTATTTTTGCACTTGTACTTGCACTAGCAAAACAGTGGAGTTTTGCTAACCCCCGAATATTCAGGGGGTGGATGTCTATTTTTGCATTCAGGTTTTGGAGCATAGCACAGGGTCGGCACGAAGGATGATGAAAGATGAACGATACTAATCACACGAGGATCCGTTGATGTCGTATTGGTCTAGTTGTATTTTCTTTCCCGCGGAAGTATCTTTTTCCCGTTGTACGGGAGTTTATTGTATTTTGACCCCTGCGTGGGTATGTGTTTGGAATTGAGTTGTATGTTATTATTAAAAGACCAAATCGGTCTACTGAGTCATTTTAGACTTAAAGGCGATGTTTAGATGTTTGATTTTACTTATCAGCCTGGTAGATCCTCGAGGAGAGGGTCTACGGCGTGTAATATCCCTGAGTGGATTGGGTGTGTTACATTAATAAGGTTCGTAGAGAAAAAGATCCAAATGATGCTCCCGGTGCTCCCGAGAAGTTTATGGCATATTGTAACTATTGTCCCGCCATTTACAAGGGGGGAGGTTATGGCACCCTCCAAAAGCACATGAACAATTTGCATAAATCCGAGGCGGGAATTCCTACAACTCAAACTCAGCTAAATCCCCAAGCTGTAACACCCCCAAGTCATTCAGGGCATATTACAGCGCCGTGGACCCCACACTGTGGAATCCACCAGGCTAACGTACCAAACAAGACATTCGACAAAGACAAACAACCATCAATAAGACGACAATTCATAATAAGAATACAAACCGACAATTAACACCTGACATTAAATCCATTTCCCAAAGCGGGAACATGACATTAACAGTTCAAACGGGAAGTACTCGAGTACTTAAACCAATTTTATAATACAAAAATCCCAAAACAATACATCAACCATAATCGACAGAACAAAACACCAAGAATCGACTACTGGACAATATCATGCTTGCCCATCATTCTCATACGGCCCTAGTGCTCGCTTGTCCCCACGATCAATACCTGAAATACAAAAAGTACTTCCCCCATTTAAGGGGTTAGCGACAACTGCTAGTGCAAGTACAATCCATTTGAACTACATTCTAATCAGATGAATATATGCGCCAAAAAGTCATTTTAGAAAACATTTTATATTCCAGAATATTTACATTGCACAATCGCAAAACACATTATCTCCAACAAATCACAATTCAAAGTTAACCGTTGGTACGAGACTCACGACCACCGTACCCCGCAGAGCCTCGTCGGACATCCCTGGGTGGCTAACCACAGTTCGCGATACGCACACTCACGGCAATACGTATCCCTAGAGGCCCCGTCGGACCGTCCCTAGGTGAACATACACATAACCATCCACAACAACCTCGATACAACCATAATTCAAATACTAGAACACGTAAACAAATGTAAAGTACTTGCCTTTGAGACATTCTTGAAGAAACGGAAGTGAAACACGACTACGAACGGTCCGGGTAGAAAACGACGGTTCCTAAACGAAGGATCAACACAGTTCAGTCCCAACGGACAACAATACTCTATTGGAATACACCCATAACCCCGATTACATGATACGACAATGAACGATCAATTGATACGGGCAAGGGTTTACGCAAAATCTCCCCGTATTGATAATTCGCGGATTAAAATCAAGGAAATTGGATTTAGAATCACTCAATAATCACAATCGGTAAAAATATCGTAACATAGATGAACAATTCGGAACTAAACCCTAGAATCCCGAAAAACCCCCAAATTCGTCAAAATTAGGGTTCGTGAGGAATTAGCTTGAATTCGGCTGATGAAGGGTGATTATGCTGATTATGATATGATGGCTCGATTCTACCGTGATGGAATTTGAAGAGAACTCCGAATAGTACCGGTGGAAATCGCCTCTGAGGTCGCACGTCGAATAAACGAAGAGAAAAGAATAAAACTGCTGTTTCTGAACTGCCCGCTGACTTATATAAATGTGAAGTTAGCGCACGCTAACTAACATAGATAGCGCGCGCTAACGGGGCTGTAACCGGTCCAGTAGCTACTGCTGCCACTCGCTAGCGCACGCTAACAATAACGAGTTAGCGCACGCTAACGGCACATCTGTAATATCCTAGAATTTCACTATGATTTTTTCACATTATTTTATCTGGGATGTACTGTACAGAGTGGGACCGACACGATATGAGTGGATAATTTTGGAAACCGTGACAGCCGTGCCAGTATGTCTATCGAGGTTATTTTGATTCTAGGATATTACATGCTTGGTGTGTTTTTCTATGTCGGATATACTGTATGAGTATTTGTACAATTGCCGTACTTGGTCGACAGTTGTAATTGAGGATATCGTGCACCAGATGTATCGTATGGAAATGTTATCAGAACAAATATATGTATTCGGTATGTCGCGTGTATGTATTCGGTTTATTGAGACGACAGACAGGGGCAGAAATGGCCAAGTATGAAAGCCATTACGTACGCTATGTAAGGAGACTTACGTACGTAACTAAGCAGGATTAACGTACGTTAAGGAATGTACATTACGTACGTTAAGAAGGGATTCGGACAGGATCGAGCCGTGGTCGGCAGGTGGGACCCGGTGTCGGCTGCTTTCGGCGCAGGATGTTGACAGGGGAGTCAACGTACGTGTTACGTACGTTATACAGGACGTGTTACGTACGTAACACGACCATTGTACTGTAGCAAGTCAACTGGTATATTACGTACGTTATATGGTATGGGTTACGTACGTAATGGACTTCACGGAATGAGACAGTGAGTTTGTTACGTACGCTATGGAATTTGGATTACGTACGTTAAAGGCCTTACGTACGTTAGCTTTGGGACTTAACGTACGTAACGAGATGCACAGTTTATAAAATAAGAACGGGACTTTCATTTCTCACGAAAGGAAACACATTTCCTCCTCCCCAGCTCGTCCCTCTCCACTCTCAAACCCATTTCAGACCCTCATACCCTTGTTAAGACTTTGATAAGGATGATCGGAAGCTTGAAACTTGGATTTCTTGGAGTTATGGAAGTGTTTGATTGTGTTATTCATCTTCAAAAGGTATGTTGATGAACTCTACTCCTTGAATTCGGATTTTGATGTTAGCGTTGATGTTCTTCTCCGTATAGTGATGATTATGGTGTTGATGTTATGATTTTGAGATTATACGAACCGTATATTGTAGAACAAAATGATACATGCCTTGGATTATGGATTAGATGATGATTAGATGTTAGAACACATCCAATTACGTCGTTTTGTTGGCTTCAAACATGATTATGGACTAATTCATGTTCTTGAAGAATTCTTGAATGATATATGTCCGTAAATTGAAAGAATTACGGTTAATTTTGGTATATGATTATTCATGATGATAGCCGGTAATTGTATTCCTATGAATTTGCAAGAATAATCCGAATTTAAGATTGAAGTCGGAACCAAGAATGTCGTAGACGTTGATAGAACTATTGATTATCGAAGTTCGGCTTGTATTCGTATTGATAAGAGTTGATATGGTTTGAATTTCGTACGATCGAGATACCGTTGAGTTTGATTGGTTGATTATACCGGTTGTTGATTGTTATCGAACGTATCGTTGATTGATTATTGCATTAGGTTGCGTTTAGTGATCGTTGAAGTTAACCGTTGTGCTGCGGAGCTTGTAGACGAAGACGGCGGGATTGATAGTGGCTTCGTCGTATTGGTATCCAGGCAAGTTATGCTTGCTCAGTTCATAATGTTAATAAATGATTTCGTTTTCATTTCATTTATGATTCATATAGCAATGGTATTATGGAATATATGAATTGTCGGAATGGTGGTATGTAAGATAAATCATAATGTATATGATTTTAAGGATGTCTAGTGGAATTGGGAACGGGAATTTTAATTTGGTCTATTGCATGAGAAGTTGGATATCAAGGTTAGTTATCGTGTCGATGTTGAACTCGGGATGGTGGTTTGGTATTAGTTATGGACTGTAATTCATTTTGGATTTTCGGATAAACCGTGTATTCGTTCAGGGCGGTTGGTCGTGGAAAGGTTAGCGTCTCCAGCTTGAGGTAAACTAATATTGTTAGATTATGATAATCATCATGTTGCATTATTGCATGTGTGTGTTGATATTTCATGCGGTGAGTGTGTACCATTGTTTGTTACGTTTTGTAATGTGCTCTTCCTGTGAGCAGTGATCTGTTGGGCCGATGCGTTAGGGGATAAGACCTATATGGCACCTATGTTCCGGGGTATTCCTGTGTGGATACTTTCGTGACCCTTGGTTGCGACCTTGGGGTATTTTGTAATTGCATGAACTGTTTCAGGGGATAAGACCTATATGGCACCTATGTTCCGGGGTATTCCTGTGAGATGCTTCCGTGACCCTTGGCTGCTGCCTTGGGGTTTATGTGTTAATATTATATGCATTGTGGAGCATGATGTGGACTATTGTCTGGTGGAAATACGACATTGTGGTCGTGTCGGTCTTTCATGATCGAGTTACTGTTGCTCTTTTGGGAAGTCTTTTGATCCTTGATGGATATGCGATTCTTTGAGATTTGTTGTCATGTTGTATCGTGGCATATCTGGAGTCAGATACGTTCTGATCGTTCATGTGTAGGATTTTCGGGACGGGCACGTGTAGCATGTGTTGGTTTCGATCTCATATTGAACCGTGCACACGAGACGTACTTCGTGAGGCTGATTAGATACGAGACCAGACGGGTACCTGATCAATACCCGTGGTTGGCTTGTACACGGACACATGTCTGGATCGAGCGTATCGTGACGTCCATCTTGAGTCTTATTGATTGGTCGTTCACAGTCCATGTATAATTGGATCTATTCGATATTCGGGTTGTTTTTGAAATCCCGTATATATGATTTTTATATGGTTGGCGATTTTATTCTCTCGTGTATCCGTCACCATTGAACCTTTATTAATCTCGTTCGGAGTTACCATATCGATGGTCAACTCATTGATATCGATCCTTTATAAATCTCGTTTGGAGTTCACCCTGTCATTGGTAATCTCGTTCATTATTGATTCTTATTGATGCCAATTGGGAGTTGTCTCACTGTTGGTATTCTTGGTTATTAGTCCTTGATTGATGTTATTGGAGTTTACCGTGTCGTCGGTATTCTCAGTTGTTGATCCCTTATTATCCCTATTGGAGTATACCATGTCGTTAGTATTCTCGGTTGTCGATTTCTTATTATTCTTGTTGGAGTATACCGTATCGTTGGTACTTCCAGTCGTTGGTCCTTATTGATCTTGCTAGAGTTTACTATGTCGTCAGTATTCTCGGTTGTTGACTTTTATTGATCTTATTGGGGTTTACCGTGTCGTTTGTATTTCTGGTTGTCGACTCTTTTGATCTTGTTAGAGTTTACCATGTCGTTGGTATTCTCGATTATTAATTCTTCATTGATCCTTACCGTGTCGTCGGTATTCTCGGTTGTCGCCCTTTTATTGATCTTGTTGGGAATTGCCGTATTGTCGGTATTCTCGGTTATTGATTCTGTCATTGATCTTGTTGGAGTTACCATATCATGGTATTCTCGTTCGTGGTTGATCCTTTGTCAATCTTGTGGGGAAATATCATGTCATTGATAATTCCGTTGTGATGCATTGATTGTTTATCATTATTGATTGTGTGAGCATTCACGCTTTGTATTGATATCCGGGACTTGCCATTGTTTCGGGACAGTTGATTTGCAGATATATCATGCGATATCAGTTTCTATCAGTATTGGGATCTGATTGTGCGACCCAGCCGATAGAGTTAGCCTTGGTCAGATCATTCTATATTGAGATATGATAAGTTTGGGAATTTTGGTATCGTTTCTAACACAGGTGGTTACATTTGAATTCGTTCATTAATTAAGGACACGAGGCGTGGGATATGGTAAGAATTGATTGTTATGGTTGTGACGGGTTGGTAAGGTTACTTCGGTGAGATTACATTGGAATTATTCTTACCTCGTAAACACATTGATATGTATTGTTTTTGTGATGTGATCGCTATCATTGTTGAGTATTATGGCTGACCCCGTCGTGGGCTTTATTTTTAGGTACTCGGAGTTCGAGCTAGTAGCGGTCGTGAAGGGATGAGCTTTCCGGTGATACTGGCTATGGCGTAGTTGTTGGGATTCGAGTGTTCTTTCTGTTTTTATAATTCCACTGCAAATGTATTTAATTATATTTCATCCGCTGGGTGTGTATGTTTCTTAATGGCTTTCGATACCCTTTGAACTGTGTTTTTATCCGCTGTGCGTGTGTGTACTTTCAAAAGGGCCTTTTGGCATTTTTAAACGTTTGCGAAAATAATTTTAGCCTTGTGGGTTCCAATGTGGGGCCCACGGCGCTGTAATATTCCCGGTCGGTTTTGGGGGTGTTACAACATCGGTAGCGCACGCAAGGCAACAAGAGTAGCGTGTGCTACCTACGCAGCATTTCGATCTTCTTGCTCACATCGAAATCTGGCTGCATCGAAGGTACAAACACGAAGCATACGGCGAGTCGAGAATCCGGAAACATAAACACGAAGCATACCAGACGACGGAGCTAAGCGCTAAAAGAAAATATAATTCCGACCACCGGAGGGTCCGTAATGCGACAACGAAAATGGAATTCCCTAAACTATTAGGAAATTACAAAAATGGCCTAAGTGACCGAAAATCACGAAACGACGTCGGATCAACGAACTTAAGGTCTCCACACGACCAACTCAATCATACGAACTTGTACAAACCAAGAAACAACGAAAACGAACGAGTTTTACGAGAATCGAACGTTCATACGGCAAAACATGTCTAAAATGAAATCACGTGAACACATCACTAAAACTCGTCCAATTGGAAAAACTCCAAGAATAAAGTAGATTCAAAATGTCGAAACGGTTACAAGCGAGTCGATAAAAATAAACATACACCAAAAATGGAAACTGCTAAAAATGGAAAGTTACGGATATTACATTCTCCCCCTCTAAAATAAAGTTTCGTCCCGAAACTTAAGAATCAAAAAGCTCGGGGTGCCTCGAACGCATATCCTCCTCCAACTCCCACGTTGCTTCTTCTACTCCATGCCTCGACCATTGCACCTTAACCAAAGGAATGGATTTGTGCCTTAACTGCTTGTCGCGACGCTCCAAAATTCTGACGGGCCTCTCCTCAAACGTAACATCTTTCTCGATCTCTACATCTCCAAAATCAATAATGTGGGACGGGTCTGGAACGTACTTCCTCAACTGGGAAACGTGAAATACGCTATGAACATGACTCAGCGATGGAGGTAAAGCTAAACGGTATGCCAACTCACCTACTCTCTCCAATATCTCGAAAGGCCCAATATACCTCGGGCTGAGCTTCCCCTTTTTCCCAAAACGGAAAACTCCCTTCGTCGGAGACACTCTCAACAGAACATGATCTCCCACTGCAAAATCCAAAGGTCGACGCCTAACATCCGCATAAGACTTTTGTCGACTCTGAGCAGCCAACATTCTCTTTCTAATCAATTCAACTTTCTCCCTCGTCTCTAACACAAGGTCTGGCTCGGTGCCAACTAGATCGGACGGCTCATCCCAACATATCGGCGATCGGCAACGTCGGCCATAAAGTGCCTCATACGGTGCCATCTTAATCGACGCGTGCCAGCTATTATTATAAGTAAACTCAATTAAGGCCAAATGCTCCTCCCAGTCACTACTCCAATCTAACGCGCACGCGTGCAACAAATTCTCGAACGTCACAGATGGTACGTTGGACCTTGTCGATGCAGGGATGGAACGAAGTGCTCAACCGTAACTGTGTCCCCAATGCCTTATGTACTGCCTGCCAAAAATGCGATACAAATCGGCCATCTCTGTCTGAAATAATGGTCCTCGGCGTACCATGAAGCCTCACTATCTGTGCTATAAAAATACGAGCCAACTTTTCTGGACCCCAAGTATCCTTGATGCCCAGAAAATGTGCCGACTTAGTCAGTCGGTCTACAATCACCCACACCATATTCATACCAGTCTTCGTCCTCGGTAAACCCGTGACAAAATCCATAGAGATATCCTCCCACTTCCATTTCGGGACGGGAAGTGGTTTCAATAACCCGGATGGCCGCTGATGCTCAATCTTGACTTGCTGACAAGTCAAACACTTAGCCACAAACTGAACTACCTCCTTCTTCATATCGTTCCACCAGAAATTTTTCCTCAGATCTTTATACATTTTACTCGAGCCCGGATGGACTGAGTAAGGTGACGCATGAGCCTCTCGCATAATACTCTGTCTCAATTCCGAGTCGTTCGGAACACACAACCGACCTCGGAATCTTAACACACCGTCCTCATGCAATAACGAATCCCGGGGCTTTCCCCATCCCTACACTCTCTCGAAGCTGAATAAACATCGGGTCCTTCAACTGTCCCGATTTAATGTCATCGACCAGAGATGAAGAAATCTCAAGAGTACGCAACTGCCCGGAACTCTCTGGCAGTACAACCTCAATGCTCAACTTCGTAAACTCTCGCTGAAGTCCCGACTGGGCCGTAAGTAGCTCAAGCGCCCGAAGCGATACCGATTTCCGGCTCAAGGCATCTGCTACCACATTAGCCTTGCCCGGATGATAGAGGATCTCGAGATCGTAATCCTTAATCAATTCCAACCACCTCCTCTGTCTCATATTAAGCTCTTTCTGGGTGAAAATGTACTTCAGGCTCTTGTGATCGGTGAAAACCTGACACGACGAGCCGTACAAGTAATGACGCCAGATCTTCAACGCAAATACGACGGCGGCCAACTCAAGATCGTGCGTAGGGTAATTCAACTAAATGCGGTTTCAACAGCGGGAAGCATAGGCAATCGTCCTCCGTCTTTGCATAAGTACGCATCCTCGCCCTTGGCGAAGCATCACTATAAGCGAGAAACCATCATTACCACTCGGTAAAGCAAATCGGGAGCGGTCGTCAATCGCTTCTTCAACTCCTCAAAACTATTACGCCTCTCATCGGTCCACACAAACTTCTCGACACGTAACAACTGAGTCAGCGGTCGAGCGAGCTTAGAGAACCCCTCGACGAATCTACGGTAATACCCGGCTAATCCCAGAAAACTGCGGACCTCCTTCACGTTCTTGGGCGGCGCCCAATCCAACACTGCCTCTACCTTATGTGGGTCCACACGAACACCCTCGGCCGAGATCACATGACCGAGAAACATAACCTCCCGTAACCAAAACTCACACTATGAGAACTTCGCAAAAAGATGCTGAGTTCTCAAAATGTCTAACACGATATGCAAATGACGGGCGTGCTCCTCCTCGCTCCTCGAGTAAATCAGGATGTCATCGATAAAAACGACTACACATTTATCGAGGTACTCGATAAAGACTTTGTTCATAAGATGCATGAACACGGCTGGTGCGTTGGTTAGCCCAAAAGGCATAACCACAAACTCGTAGTGACCGTATCTCGTCCAAAAGGCCGTCTTCGGAATATCGGTATCCTTCACTCGGAGCTGATAATACCCCGATCTCAAATCAATCTTCGAAAACACAGTTGCCCCTTGCAACTGATCAAACAAATCATCAATCCTCGGGAGCGGATACTTGTTTTTGATGGTCACTTTGTTCAACTCTCGGTAGTCGATACACAAACGAAGTGACCCGTCCTTCTTCTTCACAAATAGGACCGGTGCGCCCCAAGGTGAGGCGCTCGGTCGAATATACCCCATGTCTAGCAACTCTCTCAACTGTTTCTTCAGCTCCAGCATCTCGGCGGGCGCCATACGGTATGGCGTCTTAGAGATAGGTGCTGCACCCGGCTCTAAATCGATGGTAAACTCAACTTCTCGGTCCGGCAAACCCGCAACTGCGGAAAAACATCAGGATACTCACACACTACCGGAATAGACGAGAGCTCGACTCCCCCTTCTTCCGATCTCAAAACGTAACACCAATAGCCCGTGCAACCTCCTCGAAGAAGCCTCACCGCCCTCAAGGCGCTGATCAGAAGTCTCTGGCTACTCCGTTTACGCCCCACAAAAGAATGCTCGGTACCGTCAGAGGCTAACATTGAAACAGTCCTCGTTCTATAATTCATGATCGCCCCATGACGGTCCAGCCAATCCTCACCCAGAATCAAATCCTCATCTCTAATATCTACCGCAATTATATTAGAAGGCCAAACCCTCCCCGCAATACTCACTGGAAAATCTCTAACCTCACGATCTCCCACGATGCTATCCCCGCTAGGAAGTTTAACAACAAAAGGCTCACAATCAACATGCAGACGATGCACACAATCCATAGATATAAAAGAATGCGTAGCACCAGAATCGAACAATACGGAAACAGGATGATCAAGGATGTGGACGGTACCTGTAGCCACCGTCGCATCTGGGTCTCCGGCTCGTCTCATCTCATAAACCCGGGGCGGAACAGACCCCGCACTAGAAGCTCCCCCTCTAGAAGGCTGTCCACGTCCTCGACCTCTACCAAAACTCTGCTGCGGCTGAGGAACTGTCGGTGCCTGATTAACACTCGGCTCTCCCGCAGCTGGGGCTGATATCTGAGTAACTGGAGCTCGAGCTGCATCCGTACAGAACTTAGCACGATGACCCATCCGACCACAAGCAAGACACTGAATCGGAGGCCTATCACACTCACTCATCATGTGGCCCGGACGACTACAGTTGAAGCACGTAGGACCACGAACGGAACCAGTAGGAGCAGACCTAGAACCGTTTCCTCGCCCAACTGACGGCGACTGACTCCCGAAGACTCGCGAACCAGACTGAGCCTTCGGATACCCTCCAGACTTGCCTCCCGAAAACTGACCGGCGGTCTTCTGCTTCTTTCCTTCGGTTGCCGTCTCTGTCGCAGAAAACGACATCTCATAAGCCATCGCTTTATTCTGATATTCTTTTAAAGTCGTGCACCCCAGGCCAGACATGTAGTGGCGCACCCTCGGTTTCATCCGCATATCAAAGTGGCGGATCTTGTCAAGCTCATCTCGGACTTGGTTTCTCACGTAATGCAGCTGTTGATTGTAGTCCTTGATAGCTTGAGAAATAGGAACATCCTGGGGCTTAGCCTCAAAGAAGGCTCGGATCCTCCCCTGTTTCACTGGCCATGGACAGAATTCATCCTCCATCAGGTCCTGAAACTCTGCCCACGTAGCTGCCCGGTCACGCGGTTTCACCGCTTGCCACCATGTTGCTGCCTCCTTGGCGAGGAAGTACTGAGCAATGGGTACTTTCCTCTCCTCAGAACAATTAGTAGCCTCAAATACCTTCTCCATCTCGAATAGCCAATTCTCCCAACCGGAAGGGTCGGAAGCACCATCAAACTATGGAGGACGCATACAAATCACGTCCTGAAGCAACTTATCATTGCCGGATCCAGTAGGCGGAACCGGGTTGGCATTAGCTTGGCCGACTAGAACGGCCTGAGTCAGTAGCGTCATCTGGTTCGCTACTTGCTGCAAAATGTTGGCCACTCCAACATTCTCATGTGCATTACCGGAGCTAGCAGACTGGTCCTGCTGACCTCCGGAACTAGGGGGAACACTGTTCGACAAAGAAGGCATAGCCGAATCAGTTCCCGAGTGATCGGATATGGCCGCCCCACCGGCTGCGCCACGTCCCCTACCGCGTCCGCGACCGCGTCCGCGTCCTATACCAGTAGGAATTCTGAAGAAGTAATGGGTAAGTACAATTCAAACGCAAAACACAACAAGATACTAAGACACGAATAAAACAGAACGGTGAAACGAGTCAAGTTAGGAAAAACTTACGAGCACCGGCGTACTGAGATGATGGCATAGCAGTGATACTGTCCCAAAAACGACACTTAACTAGACCCAAATAACCGACAGCCTAGGTATCCATAAACTTAAGCTCCGATACCATATTCTGTAACACCCCCAAGTCATTCAGGGCATATTACAGCTCCGTGGACCCCACACTGTGGAATCCACCAGGCTAACGTACCAAACAAGACATTCGACAAAGACAAACAACCATCAATAATACGACAATTCATAATAAGAATACAAACCGACAATTAACACCTGACATTAAATCCATTTCCAAAAGCGGGAACACGACATTAACAATTCAAACGGAAAGTACTCGAGTACTTAAACCAATTTTATAATACAAAAATCCCAAAACAATACATCAACCATAATCGACAGAACAAAACACCAAGAATCGACTACTCGACAATATCATGCTTGCCCATCATCCTCATACGGCCCTAGTGCTCGCTTGTCCCCACGATCAATACCTAAAATACAAAAAGTATTTCCCCCATTTAAGGGGTTAGCGACAACTTCTAGTGCAAGTACAATCCATTTGAACTACATTCTAATCAGATGAATATATGCGCCAAAAAGTCATTTTAGAAAACATTTTATATTCAGGAATATTTACATTGCACAATCGAAAAACACATTATCTCCAACAAATCACAATTCGAAGTTAACCATTGGTACGAGACTCACGGCCACCGTACCCTGCAGAGTCCCGTCGGACATCCCTGGGTGGCTAATCACAGTTCGCGATACGCACATTCACGGCAATACGTATCCCTAGAGGCCCCGTCGGACCGTCCCTAGGTGAACATACACATAACCATCCACAACAACCTCGATACAGCCATAATTCAAATACTAGAACACGTAAACAAATATAAAGTACTTGCCTTTGAGACATTCTTGAAGAAACGGAAGTGAAACACGACTATGAACGGTCCGGGTGGAAAATGACGGTTCCTAAACGAAGGATCAACACAGTTCAGTCCCAACGGACAACAATACTCTATTGGAATATATCCATAACCCCGATTACATGATACGACTATGAACGATCAATTGATACGGGCGAGGGTTTACGCAAAATCTCCCCGTATTGATAATTCGCGGATTAAAATCAAGGAAATCGGATTTAGAATCACTCAATAATCACAATCGGTAAAGAATATCGTAACATAGATGAACAATTCAGAACTAAACCCTAGAATCCCGAAAAACCCCCAAATTCGTCAAAATTAGGGTTCCTGAGGAATTACCTTGAATTCGGCTGATGAAGGGTGATTATGCTAATTATGATATGATGGCTCGATTCTACCGTGATGGAATTTGAAGACAACTCCGAATAGTACCGGTGGAAATCGCCTCTGAGGTCGCACGTCGAAGAAACGAAGAGAAAAGAATAAAACTGCTGTTTCTGAACTGCCCGCTGACTTATATAAATGTGAAGTTAGCGCTATAGATAGCGCGCGCTAACGGAGCTATAACCGGTCTAGTAGCTACTGCTGCCACTCGCTAGCGCACGCTAACGGCACATCGATAGCGCACGCAAGGCAACAAGAGTAGCGTGCGCTACCTACGCAGCAGTTCAGTACTGCTGCTCACATCAGCAGTACGCTGCTGCCGAAGGTACAAAACACGAAACGCACGACGAGGTCAGAAACCGGAAACATAAACACGAAGCATACTAGACGACGGAGCTAAGCGCTAAAAGAAAATATAATTCCGACCACCGGAGGGTCCGTAATGCGACAACGAAAATGAGATTTCCTAAACTATTAGGAAATTACAAAAATGGCCCAAGTGACCGAAAATCACGAAACGACGTCGGATCAACGAACTGAAGGTCTCCACACGACCAACTCAATCATACGAACTTGTACAAACCAAGAAACAACGAAAACGAACGAGTTTTACGAGAATCGAACGTTCATACGGCAAAACATGTCATAAAATGAAATCACGTGAACACATCACCAAAACTCGTCCAATTGGAAAAACTCCAAGAATAAAGTAGATTCAAAATGTCGAAACGGTTACAAGCGAGTCGATAAAAATAGACATACACCAAAAATGGAAACTGCTAAAAATAGAAAGTTACGGATATTACACAAGCCTTCAAAGGTAATCAACAAGGTGAACAAGGTAATATTTTATGGAAATATGATCATTTAAATGCTCAAGAAGTAATGGCTCGTTTATTTCTATGGAGCATTTGCCTTTTATGTTTGCCGATAAAATGACTTTTGAACATGCTATGCAAAATGCTTATAACCCTGCCGCACAAAAAATTGGTAGAACTACTATGTGCAAGCGTATAAGACGACAAATCGATGAAAAAAAACGTGATTTAATGAAATATTTTATACGTTTAAATCAAAATGTTTCTATATGTTCCGACATATGGAGTGATTCTTATCAAAAAAATTCTTATATGGGTATTACTTATCATTGGATTGATGAAAGTTGGTTAATTCAAAAACGTTTAATTGCATTTAGAGATTTTAATAAAATACATAATGCTACTAATATTGCTCAATTGATTATTTCCGTTTTAAATGAGTATAAATTTTTAAATAAGATATTTTCAGTTGGATTCGATAATTCATCCGCTAACACCGCCTCCATTCTCGAGTTAGTTGCCGCGTGCTCACCCTCTTTTAATGGTAAGTATTTTGATGCTCGATGTTTTTTCATATTTTAAACCGTTGTGTACAAGATGCTTATGCTCTTATTAATGAAAGTGTTGAACCCATTAGAAATGCCGTTAATATGTTGCATCGAAAAGCGTCAATTGGAAAAAAATGGCAAAGATATTGTCGTACTAAAAAGATTAAATATACGAATTTTGTCAAAGATGTTTCTACACGTTGGAATTCAACATATGCCATGCTTGCTTCTACCTTGAATCATGTTGATCATTTATGTGATTTTTTTAGAGCCACTCCCGAGGCTAACTTGCTTTTATTGCCCTCTTATTGGCAAAAATGTGCTAAATTATTTGAACTTTTAAAAGTTTTTGATTGTGCAACTAGAGATTTATTTGGTGTTTATTATTGCACTAGTGTTAAAGTTTTAGAACATTGTATGTATATTGCTATTGCTTTAAATGCATGTAGTCCTAACCAAGATTTAAGTAAAATAGCATATGAAATGGTCATTAAGTGGCTTAAATATTTTCTAGAAATTCCCGATATTTTTTTAATTGCTAAAATTTTAGATCCTACATTTAAACTTGTCGATGTTAGCCGCATGTTAGAAATTTATTATGGTGCCTTTAAGGAAATGCCTTTTTATATCCAAGCATTAGCAAATAATCAACCAATGAAATTTTAGCAAATAAGGAAAAATATTGTATTGTAACATTGTAATATTTCTTTTATTAGTTTAGTTACTAATTAGTTAGTTTACTTATTCAATTTTAAAGATTGTATCATAATTGTAACATTTCTTTTATATAGTGAATTAGTTAGTATTAGTTAGTTTACTTATTCGATTTTAAAGATTGTATCATTGCAACATTTCTTTTGTACATAGATAGAATCATAGAAATCAATGAAGATATCAATTTTTATGCATTATTTTGATTGTAAATGTTTTAGAACTATATTTACTTTATTGTATTTCAGGTTTTCAATATTTCAAATTTTCAACACAAGTAATTTAATTTAAAAAAAAGTCATAAAAAATATTACAAGTTACTATAAATTATATAAAAAAAATACACAACATAAAGAATTTCTAAATTTCTAAATTATTTAATAACCTATTATATTTTTATTAAATTAACTTACGTAATTTCAAAGTTTCAGCACTTGTAAATTACAAAATTTAGAAATTTTATCATTTAATTTAGAAAAAAATAAGATATAAATAATATTACAAATATTATAAATTACAAAAAAAAAAAAGGAACCGGTGGTTCAGCCCGGGAACCGCCGGTTTTCGGCCCGGACCGGAACCGCCGGTTCCGGGCCCGGGAACCGGCCCTTTTGGCGGTTCGGGCAGAACCGGCCCTTTACGAATACCGGGCGGTTCAGATCACGGTTCATTTGAACGCCTTGATTTTTTTTTTTTTTTGTAATTTATAATATTTGTAATATTCTTTATATCTTATTTTTTTCCTAAATTAAATGATGAAATTTCTAAATTTTGTAATTTACAAGTTTTGAAACTTTGAAATTACTTAAGTTAATTTAATAAAAATATAATAAGTTATAAAATAATTTAAAAATTTAGAAATTCTTTATGTTGTGTATTTTTATTATATAATTTATAGTAACTTGTAATTTTTTATGACTTTTTTTAAAATTAAATTACTTGTGTTGAAAATTTGAAATATTGAAAACTTGAAATGCAATAAAGTAAAAATAGTTCTAAAATATTTACAATCAAAATAATTCATAAAAATTGATATCTTCATTGATTTCTATGATTCTATCTATGTACAAAAGAAATGTTACAATGATACAATCTTTAAAATTGAATAAGTAAACTAACTAATATTAACTAATTCACTATATAAAAGAAATGTTACAATTATGATACAATCTTTAAAATTGAATAAGTAAACTAACTAATTACTAACTAAACTAATAAAAAAAATGTTACAATGTTACAATATTTTTCCTTATTTGCTAAAATTCCATTGGTTCATTATTTGCTAATGCTTTGATATAAAAAGGCATTTCTTTAAAGGCGCCATAATAAATTTCTAACATGCGATTAACACCGACTAGTTTAAATGTAGGATCTAAAATTTTAGCAATTAAAAAAATATCGGGAATTTCTAGAAAATATTTAAGCCACTTAATGACCATTTCATATGCTATTTTACTTAAATCTTGGTTATGACTACATGCATTTAAAGCAATAGCAATATACATACAATGTTATAAAACTTTAACACTAGTGCAATAATAAATACCGGATAAATCTCTAGTTGCACTATCAAAAACTTTTAAAAGTTAAAATAATTTTGCACATTTTTGCCAATAAGAGGACAATAAAAGCAAGTTAGCTTCGGGAGTGGCTCTAAAAAAATCACATAAATGATTAACATGATTCAAGGTAGAAGCAAGCATGGCATATGTTGAATTCCAACGTGTAGAAACATCTTTGACAAAATTCGTATATTTAATCTTTTTAGTACAACAATATCTTGGCCATTTTTTTCCAATTGACGCTTTTCGATGCAACATATTAACGGCATTTCTAATGGGTTCAACAGTTTCATTAATAAGAGCATAAGCATCTTGTACACAACGGTTTAAAATATGACAAATACATCGAGCATCAAAATACTTACCATTAAAAGAGGGTGAGCACGCGGCAACTAACTCGAGAATGGAGGCGGTGTTAGCGGATGCATTATCGAATCCAACCGAAAATATCTTATTTAAAAATCTATACTCATTTAAACGGAAATAATCAATTGAGCAATATTAGTAGTATTATGTATTTCATTAAAATCTCTAAATGCAATTAAACGTTTTTGAATTAACCAACTTTTATCAATCCAATGACAAGTACTACCCTTATAAGAATTTTTTTGATAAGAATCACTCCATATGTCGGAACATATAGAAACATTTTGATTTAAATGTATAAAATATTTCATTAAATCACGTTTTCTTTCTTCGGCTTGTCGTCTTATACGCTTGCACATAGTAGTTCTACCATTTTTTTTGCGGTGGGGTTATAAGCATTTTGCATAGCATGTTCAAAAGTCATTTTATCGGCAAACATAAAAGGCAAATGCTCCATAGAAATAAAACGAGCCATTACTTCTTGAGCATTTAAATGATCATATTTCAATAAAACATTACCTTGTTCATTACCTTGTTGATTACCTTTGAAGGCTTGGGGATTTAGTTGAGTTTGAGTTGTAGGAATTCCCGCCTCGGATTTATGCAAATTGTTCATGTGCCTTTGGAGGGTGCCATAACCTACTCCCGCCGTTCATTTGTAAATGGCGGGACAATAATTACAATATGCCATAAACTTCTCGGGAACACCGGGGGCATCATTTGGATCTTTTTCTCTACGAACCTTATTAAAATGTTTAACGAAAATGTTAGAATTAAGTGTTTTAGTCTTACCCTTACCTCTAGTGGTGGGGAGGTCCGTCTCCACATCATGTCTTGCTTGATCGGCTTCCTCCTCCAACTCTTGGCTATGCATTTGTCGACCATACATTTCATCCTCCTCTTCTTGAAGTTGTCGAGCATATTGTTCATTCATCATTTCTTCGGCCTCACGGCGTGACGACTTTCTACAACGGACTTTTTTCCTTGAGGATGAAGGAAGAGGAACATTTTGAGGAAAAGTGGGAGTGCTATCAATATCTTCTTCAGTGTCGACATTGATAGACTTGCCACGATTACCACGAGAATGAGACATGATAGTATATAGTAGAATTATAGTATGTATTATATTATAGTAGATAGTATTTAGTATATAATATAGTAGGTAATATATATATATATATAGTATAACAGATAGAATTTATATATAGTATAGTAGATAGTATATATATATATATAATAAAGTAGATAGTATTTATATATAGTATAGTAGATAGTATTTATATAATGTAGTAGATAGTATTTATATAGTATAGTAGATAGTATTTATATATAGTATAGTAGATAGTATATATATATATAATATAGTAGATAGTATTTATATATAGTATATTAGATAGTATATATTATAGTAGATAGTATTTATATATAGTATAGTAGATAGTATATAGTAGTAGATAGTATATATTATAATTATAGTAGTCTTAGTAGATAGTACTTAATTTTAGTATTTAATTACTTAGTTGAATTATAGAGCAAGAACAAAAAGAGCAATTTAAATTTTAAAGAATGGAGGAGAATAGAAGTAGAAGAGAAGAGAGTTTAGAATATTGTTAACACAATGTGGTGATTTTAAAGGTGGAAGAAGGTGAGTATTTATAGATAAAGTTGGGGGGGAGTTGGGAAAAATTTGAATTTTGAATTTGAAAAAAATTGAAATTTGAAAATTTGAATTTTGTTTATAGATAAAATTGGGGGGAGTTGGGAAAAATTTGAATTTTGAATTCGAAAAAATTTGAAATTTGAAAATTTGAATTTTGTTTATAGATAAAATTGGAAGGAGTTGGAAAAAATTTGAATTTTGAATTTGAAAAAATTTGAAATTTGAATTTTGAATTTGGGCAGAAAACCGCCGGTTTGGCCCGCCAGTTCACGGGCTCAGAACCTTCGACCCGTAACCGGCCCGTGCAGCACAGCGGTTTCGGTTCCGAAACCGGCCCGCCGGTTCCGGTTAAAATGTGGCACCACTATTCCAAACACTAAAAGAATAAAAAAATTGTAATATTATGAAAATATCACAAGTATACAAAAGGGTGGTGCTAAATAAACACCCCCCATAAACACCCTGACCCCACCGCCCATCTAATCACTTTCTTTCAACAATAATAATGTCAACACCCCCACTTTCTTTTTTGTTTATAAGTGCTTCTTTTTTTAAACAAACTCATTTCAGCATTCAAACCTAGGAAAATGTACAAAAAACTGATATCTGTAAATTGAGTATTTTTTAAATTTTAATATTAATTTTAATCTAACTACTAACCACTTGTATTTTATTATTTTTTAAATTTTAACATTAATTCTAATCTAACTACTAACCACTTGTATTTTATTATTTTTTAAATTTTAACATTAATTCTAATATAACTACTAACAACTTGTATTTTATTATTTTTTAAATTTTAACATTAATTCTAATCCAAATACTAACCACTTGTATTTTATTATTTTTAAATTTTAACATCAATTCTAATCTAACTACTGACCACTTGTATTTTATTATTTTTTAAATTTTAACATTAATTCTAATCTAACTACTAACCACTTATAATTTATTATTTTTTAAATTTAACATTAATTCTAATCTAAATACTAACCACTTGTATTTTATTATTTTTAAATTTTAACATTAATTCTAATCTAACTACTAACCACTTGTATTTTATTATTTTTTAAATTTTAACATTAATTCTAATCTAACTACTAACCACTTGTATTTTGTTATAAAAAAAAGATAACTTACATTAATCAAACAAAACAATACAAATAAGGTAAATCTTTGAGAGAGATCGGGAGAGAGAGAACAGGAGAGAGAGAGAGAGAGAGATGTAACACCCCCAATCCACTCAGGGATGTTACACGCCGTAGACCCCTTTCCACAAGGAGCTACCAGGCGGGAGACTACAAATCAAAACCCACATGCGGTCGACTTGACCAAAACATAATATCGTAGACCGATTAGGTCTCTCAAAACACAGCATAACCGTACATCTGATGAAATTAAAATACAACTCGATCACATAGTACATAAAATGTCCATCCCCTCAAGAATGACAAGAACTCAAACTGACATATCACTGACAGACGACAGACTACAACTGTGACTAGTATCGCTGCATTGCATCATCCTCCGAGCCAATCCTGTGGTTGCTCACTCTCCAGTCAGAACACCTGGAATAAATAACAAAATCCCCAACGAGGGGTTAGCGATGGAATCGCTAGCAAGTAACCAAGCTATACAATTATACATCAAGAATACAACCGTTATGAAAATAACATTTCGACAAGGTAGTAACACGATCCCCGAGTCTAAAGTCTTTTAAAAATTTATTCCTTTAAAACAAACCATGGGGATTACTCCAGAAATCACTGTAAGAGATTATTTAGAGACTTCGGGGGTCTCAGTGTAAAATCCTGAAATACGAATGTTTTTCCTTTGCAAAAGGTTTTCTTTCAAAATCATACAAATGATTTTATTCTCAACTCAACCTCAAGACCAAAACCATATTCACCAATATAATCGGGATTCAAGATTCAAACATAAACAATTCAGAGATATCAATTCAACAGTCAAAACGTCTCTGTGGCCCCGAAGGGTCCCACCCGGATTAGCTCATCAAGAATAAACTCGAACACACCCATAAGTTATCTTGACATCACACTCGCAAGTGACGATTCTCGGAGCCCTCTCCAGACCTACCCGATTAGATAACCTTATGGTCAAATCGTAACATCTGGCCGTACTCGCAAGCACGCGCCTCCGGAGGCCTCGACGGACCCTACCCGGATAACATCATTCAAGTACGCCCATAAGTTATCATGACATCGCACTCGCAAGTGTCGATTCTCGGAGCCCTCCCCAGACCTACCCGAATTGATAACCTTATGGTCACAACGTACGTCTGGCCGTACTCGCAAGCACGCGCCTCCGGAGGCTTCGACGGGACCCCTACCCGGATAACATCTCAACTCTCTACTATACACAATAACAAAGGTATAATATTCACCACAACCGCAACCACGTAACACATAGGTTAACGCATCATAACTTCAACAAGGGCACAACATCCACAGCACACCATCATTCAGGAAAAAGGCCAACGAGCAAATAATACAAGTATTACGCGATTCCACAATTCTTCGGTTAACTACTCATTTCTAGTATTTATTTTAAGCACAAAATAACATGAAGAGGTAGTTATCATTATTCTTGAAACTAAAGTTTACGTTGGTAATTACCTTCATAAAATCACATCTTCATTTAAAGTAAGTTACGGTTAAATATACCGTCACTAACGAGTCCACGTTAAATTCACGACACATCACATTCTCAAAGTATAAAGAATATAGACGAGATACTCACCTCAAGTCCAACGCACGCGGAGCAACGGGAAATCTCGACTTAATGACCGCTACCGAACACTCCGAAGAACACGATTCAACCGGGAAGCTCGGACCCCAAAGAAGACATCGAACGGGAGGGTTCCGACTCGAGTTCTTCACAAGAATTCGACCCTAACAACATATAATCAATAAATCATCGATCATGCGAGGAAGAATAATCGAAGAACGCCCGAAAACCCCTCTATGACATTTTACCGGACACCTTCAAGGCGTCGGTCAAGAACTCGACCCAAACAACGAATCGATACGATCCAACCATGGAATAATAAAGGAAATGATATAATACATCTAAATATTCATCAATACATCATAATCCTAAGTTAAATCGGATTAATCGGACGAAAACAACCAAAATACCCAAATTCCCCAAAACTAGATTTCTAGGAAATCTGACCTGATTCGGTAGATCGGAGGATGTTATAGGACGGATGATTGATGATATGAATCTCAACACTTCATGGATTCATTGTCCAACAACATCTCTAGATGATTCACACACCCACAGCCGCGTACGGGAAGAAAAAGAATGAGAAATGGCTGAAGAAAAACGCTGCCAGGCCTTAAATAGGCTGACTGCCGGCCGGGTTACGTACGTAACCGGCCAAGGCTTACGTACGTAACCGAGTCACTGCCCCAAAACTGCCGGCCCGCTACGTACGTTACCGGCCAGGGCCTTACGTACGTAACCGGCCCTTACGTACGTAACGGCCGAGCACTAACGTACGTTACTCGGCCAGGGCTGGCCTGGCCCGAGCATGCCCGGCCATGACTCGGCCGGGACCAATTCCGACGGCCCGAACGACCCCGAAACCCGAACCTGAGTACGAATCGAAGATACGGTTACGAAGTACTCGCAAAGACGAATCCAAGCGCTAAGAGAACACACGATTCCGACCACCCGAAGGCTCAAAATTTGACAACGGAAAGTAATTACCCCAAACTTTGGGAAATTACGAAAATGGCCCAAAACGTCCGAAAATCACGATACGTGATCGAATAACCAAAACGAAGTTCACAACACGTCTAACAAAGTTAAACGGACTTACGGGAAACTCGAAACAGCAGTTTCCAATGAGATTCGCAAGAATCGAACTCAAGTGCGGAAAAGTCGCCAAAAAGCACGGAACTCAACAAAACGACACTGAAACGAACTCGGATGACAAAAAGTACAGAATTAATCATTCTCGAAATGACTAAACGGTCCTGAGCGAGTCGTCAAAACGGACTTTCGCCGAAAAAAAGAAATTACTGGAAATCGAAATTACGGGTATTACATTCTACCCCTCTAAAAAAAAGTTTCGTCCCGAAACTTAAACTAAAAAAAATGACGTCACAAACAACAAAGCACGGCCGACAAAATCTCAACGGTCCCGACGAACCGATCCCGATACCGATGCCGAAACACGATTCTGGGAAACCTCATGGAATAATTCACAATACTGAACTCTGTGGCCCTCGAGTCCACAATTATAACAAGTAATCCGTTGCGAAGGACAATTAGCTTGCACATGACCGACAACATTGCAGTTAAAGCACCTCCCAGTCTGACTAGGAGTCAAAGAAGACAACTTGGAACTCTTGGTTCCACCGAACGAAGAAATTGAAGGTTTCGCCGTACGACTACGCGAAACTCGATGAGAAGAATTTCCATCTCTTGCACCGTCCGAAAAATCTCCAGACGTCCTCTGTCTCTTCGACTCATGCGAAGGCCCAGTAGATAACGATGCCATCTCGTACGCCATGGCTCGATTCTGATACTCTCTCAAAGTAGCACAAGTGAAACCCGGCATGTACTGTCGAATCTCTGGTCTCATCCGCATATCAAAATGACGGATCTTGTCTTCCTCGGTCCTCACCTGATTCTTCACAAAGGCGAGCTGTCGACTATAATCGACAATAGCCTGCGACACGGGTACATCCTGCGGCTCGGCTAGGTAAAAATCTCGGATCCTCTGCTCTCGGATCGGCCTCGGGCAAAACTCCGCTTCCATCAACTTCTTGAACTCTTCCCAAGTAACAGCATGATCTTGAGGCTCAACGGCCTCCCACCAGTTAGCGGCGTCATCAACGAGAAGGAACTGAGCGATAGGAATCCTCCGCTCCTCGGGACAACCAATCGCCTTGAAAATCTTCTCCAATTGGATAAGCCAACCGTCCCAGCCCAAAGTATCACCCGCTCCTGCAAAGCGAGGGGGACGCATACGAACCACTTCTCTAAGCCACCGAGTCGATCCAACATCCTCATTCGCAGTATGGTTACGCTGAACCACCTGAGCTAAATGTGTCATCTGGTCTGCCACCTGTTGGAGCACAGTAGCAACACCAGTACTAATTCCATTACCGGTAGTACGATCCTGGTCGCGCGGAGGGTTACCACGACCTCGACCTCTCGGCATACTGAATGGACAACCGTTCAGAACAACAAAATAGAGCAACCACCACATAATCAATATAGAGCAACCAACAATAACACAATAAAATACTCATTCCGAGTTGTAACACGAATACATGAACTATCACTGCAACGACAGAATTCAAATTCATAAATCATTCACTTAGCCATGTTAACATAACGTACGACCTTTACCAAGTTTATCACGGTCAAAACCACAAACATATCATCAGGGTCGAATATGGGTAATATTTTAAAAACAATTTTTTTTTTAAGGTGCTTGTCCAAATGATAGCATTTTAAAATTCCTGAATTTGAAAAATTTGCTGAAGCGAATTTTAGAAAAGAAAAGTTTGATCAAAACTATGAATCTATTATCATATCTGTCTCGTTTTGAAAACCATGTACAAAACATTCTGAATTACCACATCCGAATAACGTCAAAGAAACAACACAATTAAATCGAACTATGAAATCATCGTATCTGGGCGTACACCCATAACTTGCTAACAAGAATTGTGACAATATATAATACGTCAATAATATCCACACAGGTGAAGCAACTAAGTGCAATACTGATATCGCAGTTAGGGTTCACGATCGTCACAGACGGACCATATGATTAGGTCGATAGAGATTGAGCAACAGAAAATGATCACCTATAGAATTGTAACAGCAAAGGTACTGTAAAAATTTTCCGATGGGCAAAACAACATAACAAACATATAACAGAAATTTTTTCAAAATTCTTTTGGTCTCAACCGAAGGTGACGGTAATATTTTGCAGTGCCCGAAATACATTAATATACATTTTTCCTCATACCGCCTGATGGTGTCATTTGAAAATACAGGATTAACTCTGTCAAAACTCGACCGATTTCAAAATTCATACGGGCTGCTGGTTTAATCGAACCATAAAAATATTTTCAAAATCAACTTTCACAAAAATGTTCCGACCCTTATGGCCCCTCAAAAATATATTCTCAAATCCAAGCGCTAAGAGAACACACGATTCCGACCACCCGAAGGCTCAAAATTTGACAACGGAAAGTAATTACCCCAAACTTTGGGAAATTACGAAAATGGCCCAAAACGGAAAGAAATTACCCCAATCGAACTCAAGTGCGGAAAAGCCGCCAAAAAGCACGGAACTCAACAAAACGACACTGAAACGAACTCGGATGACAAAAAGTACAGAATTAATCATTCTCGAAATGACGAAACGGTTATGAGCGAGTCGTCAAAACGGACTTTCGCCGAAAAAAAGAAATTACCGGAAATCGAAATTACGGGTATTACAAGAGAGAGAGAGAGAGAGAGATAGAGAGAGAGAGAGAGAGAGAGAATACTGGGAGGGGGTGGGGGTTACTTGGGAAAAAATTATTGTTTTCAAAAAATAGTAGTTGAATTATATTTATTTCATTCTGAACCTTTTTTTTCATTCTTGTTTGGGACTGTATTTTTTTTTAAAAAAAATATATTTATTTTTCAATTAGTTTTTTATATAATTTTAGTTTTATAACTATTTATTTTTTATTATAATTTGTAGTGTTTATCGAAAAGTTGTCGAGTTTATGTGGAAAAGACTCAGATGAAGGCAATGAGTTCTCTATGGGGATATCACCATTTTTTACCGATCAGGTATAAATACTTATCGTGATACTAATTTTTTTTGGTTATCATAATGTTTACTAATATTTTTTATTTGAATTTTAGGTGTTCGATTCTCTTAATGAGTTGATGGAATGGGTGCAAAACACGGCATTCTCTCTTGGTTATGTCATCGTGACGAGAAGATCAAAGGCAAAGGAAAATGGTGTGGTGTCTTATGTGACACTTATTTGTGATCGTGGTGGTGAATACAAAATTAAAGCAACAAGTAAAAAATCTGGCACCGAAAAAGTCAATTGTAAATTACAATTGGTAGGTTCGTATATTAAACAATATGACGGTTGGACGTTAAGGGTGATATGTGATCAACATAATCATCTACCTGCACAATATTTGGAGGGACATGCTTATGCTAGGCGGTTGAAAGAATACGAAAATCAGTTGGTGGCTAACTTAACAAGTCAGAATGTTGGACCACGTGACATACTCTCGATATTGAAAGAGCATGACGAGAATAATGTTTCTATACTGAAAACCATATACAATGCACGGAACAAGCTTCGCTCGTCCCAAAATGACGGAAAAACTCTGATGCAGGTCGGTATATTCAACAAGTATATTTTAAATTTGATTTATATACTGA
The DNA here is from genome assembly GCA_033398695.1 of Orobanche coerulescens. Taxonomy (NCBI): domain Eukaryota; kingdom Viridiplantae; phylum Streptophyta; class Magnoliopsida; order Lamiales; family Orobanchaceae; genus Orobanche; species Orobanche coerulescens. Next base: position 172,739,614 of record CM065811.1, read on the forward strand.
ATTTTTATTAATTAACGGTATTTCAATGCAGGTTCTTACGACAATTTTGAACGATAAAAAATTTCTTTTTGAGTTTTCCGTAAATAGTATTTCAAATGAATTGAAAAACCTATTCTTCGTTCACCCATTGTCGTTAGATATATGGAAATCATTTCCACACGTTTTGATTGTAGATGCAACATACAAAACAAACAAATATGGTATGCCTTTTCTTCAGATTGTTGGTGTAACTTCAACCAACAAGACATTTAGCATAGCTTTTGCCTTTATCATTAAGGAAATGGAGGAGAACTATAAGTGGGCATTAACATGTCTAAAGTTGACACTAGACAAGTGTACGCACCCACGCGTTATAGTGACGGACGGAGAGTTGGCATTGGTGAATGCATGCCAACAAGTTTTTCCCGATGCCACTCGGTTACTTTGCCGATGGCACATTACTGAAAATATTAAAAAGCATTGTAGGCCGTCATTCAGGTCGCAAGTTGAGTGGGACTCCTTTCGTGCTATGTGGAGTATAGTTGTTGAGTCTCCAACGTGGATCTCGTACACCAAAAACTATAGAAAACTCCAATCAATATTGGGCAAACATCACGGTACAATTCTACTTATTCTGTAACTAATTGTTTATTATTTTAGAAGATTTTTGTGTACATAAATAACATTTATATAAATCCAGGTGTTTTAAGTTATCTGGATGATGTTTGGTTAACCAAGTATAAGGAAATATTTGTCTCTGTTTGGATTGATCAACATCTGAACTTTGGACAACGAACTACCAACAGAGTTGAGAGTCAGCATGCAAAGCTAAAGAAATACTTATGTGAAAAAAATTATACTCTAGATAAGTTTGTTGGTTCTATTGATCGATTTCTGAGGTCTCAACTTACAACGATACGTGAAAGTTTTGAAAAGAGCAGAATTATCCTCAAACACAAACACAACTTGTCGTGTTTCAAATTATTGTGGGGTAATGTGTCACTTGAAGCTCTAGATATACTTGTAGAGGAACTTAAGCGGGCGGCTGGATATCAACTTGACTCTTCAAACTGTGGTTGTAAACTACATCATAGTTGTGGCTTACCATGTGCTTGCATGCTCTCAGTTTACTTGAACTCCGGTGGGTACATTTAACAAGTATTTTTTAAATTTAATTATATATTGAATTTTTCTAAATTATTGGTACTTCAATGCAGGTGAGTGTATTCCATTGGATTCGATAGATGTATTCTGGAGAAATCTTGATTTTTCACCGTCAATTTCTATGGAAAATGAGGATATTTGTTGTGATGGTGAATTTGAAATGTTTAAAGAAACCTATAATAAACAGTCGAAAGTTGTGAAAAAAAGTAAGATGAGAAAGCTACTAGATATATTCCAGCCAAGTAGAACACTCATTAGAGAACCCGCAATCCAAAAAAATACGCGCGGACGTCCAAGCTTGAAGAAACAAAAACAAAAGCGAGTCGATTCTATAAATCAAGCTCCTAGAAGACGCAGCTTTTCAACCATGTCAAAATCTGTTGAGTTGAACAAGGAACCGGCAAGACATAGTTCGTACGTAACCGCACTTCTAGACTTGAATGAAATTCCAGACTTGAACGAAGAGCCTCAGTCATGCTACATTCATCGACTAATGGATGAAATTCCATTGATGTTTCATCCTTACATCACACATATTCAAGATGTCAGAGGTGATGGAAACTGTGGATTTCGAGCAATATCTGTTTGTCTTGGGTATAACGAAGATGAGTGGCTCTATATTCGGCGTCAACTGCTAGACGAGTTATTGAGTTCATACCATGCTTATGCTAGAGTTTTCACTGATGGATTCGATGAACTACATACTTCATTGAAGTACTTACAATCGCCTGCACCTCCAAAACACTGGATGCTTATGCCTGACACAGGTATCCTGATTGCCAACACGTTTGGTGTGGACCTTATTTTTTTAACCAAGCAAGGCGCTATCACTTTCTTTCCTCTTTGGAAAGGTCCGGAAGAATTTTTGTACCATCGGATTATTACGATATCACTTGTATATGATAGTCGTTATGTGATGGTACAATTAGAAGGAGATTGTCTGATGCCTATCATTTCGGCTTACTGGATCCGCCACAAAGCCCTGTGTGCAGCTGGATGGGAAACTATGTTCATGTCACCCTGGAACTTTATAGACAACTGAAATCTATAATCCCGAAGCACCTTTTATAAATATAGAGGATTGTTAATGGGTATTATTTTGGGTCTCTAGTTCTTGTGTTTATGTATTCATGAAAGAATATTAAATGATATTATTTTTGGGCTCATATTTTTATTTTTATGTATTCATTTATATTTTTATAATAACATATAAAAAATCTATATGGTATTAATATTTATTAATTTAAAATAAATAAGTAATCATTCACCTAAATATTTAATCATTAAATAATATAGAAATACATGTATTAATTAATTAATATTTATTGATTAAAAATAAATTAGTAATCATTACTTTATTAATAGAATAAAGGGGTGAGCAAGTGGCCTACAATCCTAACTTTGTCTTGAGTAGGGGTTTTTTTTTTTAGTAAAAGCGGTGTTTATTTAGCCACCCGTACAAAAACATATCAAATCATTGTGTAATAACCTTAAAAAAAAGTACGTGATTAATCGTGATCCGCACAATAGTCCATGAATCTCTTAAAGGCCTCATCGGGCCATCTATGAGTGCTTAAATCAAACGTTCATGATCTGCACCATCCCATACAGTAAAATAATTTGGTGGGACAATTTAAAATATAAACTTCAACTTGTACTGTACAAAACCGTCATAGCAGCAAAGATGCAAGACGAGTACATCTCCGACCCCCGCCCTGTGTCGATCCGTTCCATACTGCCTCTAATAAGGAAAAACACTTATAAAAACATATCGAAATTATATTCGTCTTGCCCCCCAAAACTACAGTGCAGTATGATTTTAATTATGGTAATGTCTTGCCCACCCCAAGCGGGACGATTCACCTCTTGGATAGGCATTCACTCGGGCAACATAAGTTACATAACAAAATGGTTAATATGATTATATCAAATTAAATATAGTAAATAAATCCACGAGAATTACAAAGGTAGGGCCTTAATTTAATACATATTTGGGTCTCATCTCAATTATATGGTAGAACAAAATCAACGATTACTTCGTATATCCCTGCAATATATAATTAATACAAAATAAACTCTAAATAAATACTCAGAAAATAGTTCAAGTCGAGAAAAAGCAGTAAATTTTTTTTCAAAAAATAATTTATTTAATTCAGGCATTAATTGAGACAACAATGGACCTAATTGAGAAAATCAAATCAAATCACTATTTGCTTCATCTTCTAGGAGCAAGCTTCTATGTAATCGAAGGGTACAAAATTAACTCGATCGCCAGCATAAGTGAAATTGAAGGTCCTCCCTCCGTACAACGGCTGTCCATTGTTAATCAGACAGTGGCTATCATCGTATTGGGAAATTACGGACGGATCAATCTTAGTCACGGACTTGAAATCAGGACAAGAAAGCTTTAGTTGTAAAATGGTGCATGGGCATGTGATGCCGATGCTCACGTTCCACTCTGTCTTCGACTCGATTTGACGTCCCGTCGGTACTTCGGTAATATTCAGGACGCTCGGGGGACACTGGGAACTCGAGACCAAGCCCAAACCTGCTATACACGAATCAGTCAATCCCTCCGAAATAAATTGAGTTGTTATTAACGAACTTTTGTTATAAAAAAATGGATAAGGAGTTTATAAAATTAATGATTATTTTAAAGATTATAATGATTTTGAAAATTTTATGAGGTTAAAGGTCGACGACGAGGCTAGTCTCACTCAAAAATATTTATTTCTGGCTTCATCCCAAATTACATTATGTCTAGGTATAGAGATGATGAAATTCACCTTGGTTTAGGAAGCAAAGAAGCACAAAGAAGCATATCATTCCGGTGATGCCTCCTCCTACGGTCCACATTGTGAAAAATATATTAGTAAATATTTTTTTAACACTTGGGACTGATGTTAAATAAGATCTCTATGCAGTAGTATTCTTATTTTTCTACATTTTTCTTCACTATTTATACATGAAACTTAATGGGCGTAGATTTAAATTTCGAATGATTCTGCATATTAATGAGTATTGATTAAATTATAGCAATTTATTAATACACTACTTTTAATTTCAAAACCTTATTGTTTTTTGGAAATAGTATCTTGCTTGTAGGATTGCAAATATATATCTATATATATATATATATATATATATGTGGGGTGGGTTCTGGTGAGAATGATACTTAAGTTAAGAAATAAGAATGAATTTGATCCATAGATCTTGATTAAATATACGGCTTATGTTTATTCTCACAAAAACGTATGCATGAGATGTAATATTCTAGTGCATCGATATTTTGATGCATATAATGCAGAGTTTTTATGCATTGCAAGTTTGATCACGAAATGTATATATTGCATGCATAAGCCAATCTGGACTGTACATCACACACAAATCAATGATTCAGATTTATTCGTAATTCACAACATAAAAACCATTCTCATATGACCCTAAATCTATATATATGTGAAATATAAAAACTATTATTTTTTTAACTGATTTATTTACTAGAAATAGAACATTAAAGTTTATATTATGTTCTAAATCTTGGCGTATTTATTAATTGTATATCTGATATTTAAACTTTATGACATTCTTTTTTTTGGTGAAATAAAATTTATGACATTCTATACATTAAATTTGATCCGTACTCATAAATGCATATACTCATAAACTTTTCGCAAGGTCAATTAGGTATGTTGTTTGTTAACCCTAAACCCTAAACCCTAAACCCTGATAATGTGACTGAAAACTTAAACCTTATAAACTAATGGATTAAACTTGGTGTGTTTAGTAAAAATAAAATGATAAGATAATCGATATATTACAAAATATAAAAGTAACTCATCTTGCAATTATAGGAGCTTAATGGAAATAAATTATAACAAGGTAGCTGAAATAAAAATAATATAGTTAAATTATTTTATCATTTCAGACATCTTATAAAATAGTCGACGGACATTCAGGAAACAAATTTATTGTAGGCAACAATGTAAATTTTGGTTAAATAAAGTGTAATCACATTATAAGATGCCTACAAATATCTTCGCAAACACATTCATGATAGATCAAAATCATAATAATCTGGCCATTATTTTCACAAGTCAAATAATAACATTTCATTAAGTTTAAATTTACCGCTAGAGATCGTAAGATACTGTTGAGATATCAAAAGATCATTATAATGAATTACCGATGATTTGAGAGAAAAATATTTATTCTATTATCACTCAAGAATAGAATTACAAACTCACACAATAAAAACTCTCAAACTCACTCAATCTCAACTTGGATTGTTATTCAGTCTTTGAACTCACTCTTGGAGATAAGATACAAATCAACAAAATGCCTTGCTATTTATAGGAGTAAATGTGGTGTGAAATTATGGTGTGAAAGGATGGTGTGAATGGATGAAGCTTCCAACTTCAAAGTTGATGGCTTCAACAATTGTTGGTGGAGAAATCTTCAAAGATGGTGGCTTCTAGATTACTTGACATTTGAGAAGGTGGGTTGGTGATGATTTTTAACACTCCCCTTCATTACCAACACTCCTCATACGCAATACCATTCCAAGTAGGTCTCGAAATTCGAAAATCTTTGTTGCAGATAAGCTCTTCGTAAATATGTCTGCAACCTGGTTTTCGGTCCTGACTGGCTTCATGTCAATGTCTCCTTTAAGTACTTTCTCACGTAAGAAATGATAGTGTACTTCCACATGTTTGGTCCGAACAAGAAATACTGGATTCTCAGCCAAACGAACTGCTGACAGATTGTCACAGTGTAATGCAACTCCATCTTCTATTGGTTGGTTCAAATCCTTCATGAGTTGAGTCAACCAAGCACACTCTTGTGCTGCCATCGCCCCTGCTCTATATTCCGCTTCAGTAGTTGAAAGAGAAACAGTAGGTTGTCTCTTACTGCCCCATGATATAGCTCCCGAACCAAGATTGAATATATATCCTGTAGTCGATCTCCTGGTATCATGGTCTCCGACATAGTCAGCATCACAATAGCCGCTGACCTTGCTTTGCACTCCCTTCTTGTAGAAAAGTCCCCAATTAATTGTGCCTTTAACATATCTCACGATCCTTTTGACTGCTTCGAGATGTGGCTTCTTAGGTTTCTGCATGAACCTGCTAGTAACACCTACAACGAATGCTATATCAGGTGTGGAAAGAGTTAGATAGATAATACTACCTACTATTTGTCGGTACATTCTTGTGTCCTCCAAGTCTTTCCCATCGTAGGCACACAGCTTCAAGTTTAGCTCTATTGGGGTAGATATTGGCTTGCAGTCAGTTAGCCCAAACTTCTCGATTAAATCCTTTGCATATTTCTACTGACCAAGAAATATACAATCATCTGTTCTTTCGACTTCCAATCCTAGGAAGTGTTTCAGTTCACCAAGTTCCTTCATTTGAAATCGGACTCACAAGTTTGCCCTTGTTCGTTGAATCTCGTCTTCGTCATCGCCAGTGATGATTAGATCATCCACATATACAAGGACTACTGCTAGCTTGCCTCCTTGAGTTTTCACGAACAAGCTTGAATCTGCTGGGGCAACATGATAACCACTTTGGACTAGAAACTCAGCAATTTTCCCGTACCATGCTCGGGGTGCCTGCTTCAAGCCATACAATGCCTTCTTCAACTTGCACACGTACTCAGGCTTTACATGATTCACAAATCCTTTGGGTTGATCAATATAGATATCACGATCAAGTTCCCCATGTAAAAATGCATTCTTCACATCCATTTGCCATAATTTCCAAGACTTACTTGCTGCTAAGGCTAGTAAGACACGAACTGTAGTAATCTTTGCAACTGGACTAAACGTCTCGTCATAGTCTATTCCATACTCTTGAGAGAATCCAAGAACAACTAATCGAGCCTTATATCGCTCGATCGTACTATCTGGGCAAATCTTCAACTTGTAAACCCATTTGCAGGATATGGGTTTAACACCTTCAAATTTTGGCACTAAATTCCAAGTTTGATTTTGTTTTAATGCCAAAATCTCTTCTTACGTGGCCTTTCTCCACTATGGTATATTTGATGCTTCTTAAAATGTACTTGGCTCTTTGACTTCAGCATAGGCAGCATCTACATACTTACGATTTGGCCGTCTTTCTCTGGTGGACCTTCGCACTTGAGGTTGTGAAGGTTCTTGCTCTTCCGGTTGACTAGTCTGTACTTCATCTGGTGTTTCATGTACATCTGTTCTCCAAGGGCTTCTTGATTTGGATCGTACCTCAATTTGATCTAACGGGGATCTTGGTTCTTCTATGTCATTGATGTCTTGAGAGGAATGTAGCTGCAACTTGGTTTGTAGCTTTTCTTGCAGCTCATGTGTATCTGGTAATGCCACCTTGTTTGCCCATCATGAAGATGCCTCATCGAATACAACACTTCGTGAGGCATAGATCTTGTTTGTATTTGGATCGCAACATCTCCAGCCTTTCTTTTGTTCATCATATCCAACAAATATGCAACGGACAACTTTCTTATCGAACTTGCTGCGATCTTCATCTGCAATAAACACATAACATACAAAACCAAACACTCGAAAATAATTCACCGTTGGTTTTACATTATACAATTTTTGAAATGGTGAAATAAATTCCAGCCTCGGTTGTGGTAGCCTGTTGGTGATATAGACTATTGTCTTCATGCATTCTGCCCAAAATCTTGTATCAACATTATTTGCATGTAGAAGACTTCTACATGTCTCTGCTAGGTGGCGGTTCTTCCTCTCCGCTACTCCATTTTGCTGTGGAGTTTTTGCACAAGTCAGTTGCCTTCGGATGTTGCACTCCTTGAGGTAGTTGTTGAATTCATTTGAAGTGTATTCTCCTCCATTATCAGTACGGAGGCACTTGATCTTCCTCCCAAACTCACATTCTGCCGTATTCTTGAATTTCCTAAATTTTTCAAAAGCTTCATCTTTATGCTTCAAGAAATATACCCATACATACCTTGAGAAATCATCAATAAAGGTTATCAAATATTGATAACTGCTTGTTGACTTTTGTTTGATCTTCCCAAGCACATCTGAGTGGACCAATTCCAACGGATTTCTTGTTCTGAACTTTGACTCTTTGTAAGGCAGTTGATGTGCCTTACCATATTGACATCCAGCACACACAGTGTCATGTTGGATCTCGAGTTGAGGAAGTCCCCTCAGCATGAACTTCTGCATCATAATCTTCAGTTTGCCGTAATTGACATGTCCAAGTCGTGCATGCCATAGGTCTCCAGTGTCACTTCTCCGAGCTTTCTCAGCGTAAGCTTCTTCAGCAGACATCACATAGATAGCCTTCATTTTTGGTCCTTCCACGAACGGTGTACCTATGCCTTTCAATTCACGATACACTTTCACATCGTTTGGGACAAACAACACATAATTACCTGAAGCAGTTAATTGTGGTACTGACAACAGGTTCTTCATTCCTGGGACATGATAGACATTGTCGAGTTGTACTTCTTCATGTCCGTACCTTTGTGGCAGTTGTGTCTTGCCAACATGGGCTATTGGTAGTTGTGTGTTATCAGCTGTCACAATAACTCGATCTCCGTTGTACTTGGTCATACTTACAAGTTTCAACTCATATCCGGTCATATGATGGGAACAACCAGAGTCAACGATCCAATCATTCTTGTAATCGATTAACTGCTCACATACCGCAGTAAGTGCGAATTCCTCTCTTAGGCCTTTCCCTCGTGTATCAGTAGTATCTACCTCTTAGGCATAGAAGGAAGTCTCGAAATCCCAATCTTTTTCTCCTGGAGCCTCGTCCTTAGATGTTGTTGCTGCATTTCCTTCAACTCTCTTGGACCAGCAATTTTTTGCATAATGTCATTTCTTGCCGCAATTGAAACATTCGTCACTTTGACGATCCTTTTGTTGCCACTGGTACTGACCATTTTGATTATGCTGAGCTCCTCGAGCTCCCCCTGACTGGAAACCTCTTTCTTGGTTTCCTCGAACATATCTTTCTTGATTGTTGAATCCCCCGAAACTACGTCCTCGTCCTCGACCACGACCGCGTCCTCGTCCGCGTCCTTGATTGTCTCTTCTATTAGTGAAAAGGGCCGTCTCTTCACCATTGGTTGGTTGACTCGACGTGGGTTTGTCTAGATCCTCTTCATTAATTAGCAAATTCTCCAGATCTGCTAAATTTGGCTCGGTGGCCCAGCCCCGAGTTGCCATGATAATACTCTTATACTCCGGCTTCAATCCGTGGATGATAATTCTTTTCATCCTAGTTTGTGTGATGCCATTTTCAGGATCTAGTTTAGAAATCTCGTCACAACGAGATTTCACATTTGAGAAATATTGACTCACAGACATTTCTCTGGGAGATCGACAAAAGTATATTTTCGAGCCTTTGTAAATTTGCATCATTTTTCTTCGCGAAAATAGCCGTCAATGTATCCCAAGCTTCCTTCAGTGTTCGGGCATCTTTGATCCGCTGGAGAAATTCATCTTCTAAAGCTACAGTTAAGGCATACATAGCTTTGCCTGCTTTTACCTTCTATTTCTTTAAAGCATCAGGGTCGGCTGTTGGCCTTTGATGTGCAGCATCTGGTCGTACCGGTGTTGAGGTTGAGATTGTAACACCCCAAACTAGGTGAATATTACAGTGCCGTGGACCCCCGACTGGGACCCACTAGGCGAATGAAAATTAATGAATTAAGTGATATAATTGTAGTACCGAACCATAATATATCAATAATTACTCCGATGAGGAGTTTCATTACAACACATCCAAGATAATACCGAATACATGTATATTTTATATGAAGATAAAATATACAACACTGAGTGAGATGAATATCCAACGGAAGTCTGCAGCGGAAATAAAATAAAGAAAACACGAGTGAATGAAAGGACTGGGCCCCCCTACTAGTATCACTGAGACTCCTCGCCGTCAACGTCCTCTTCCCGTGCCTTAGCCTTGCCATGACCTGAAAACAACAACCCCCAACGGGGTCAGTTACACAGAACAACAATCCTCAAGAGTTGAATAAACACAATCATGATATATCTCAATTATGAAATTAAGCTGAAGAGAGGCATCATAGTGCGCCCGTAATGGAATGTGCACGTGCACAAGACGAGTGTTCGGACACACCCACCCTTGTACCTAATTAGTCTCACGGAGGTACATTACCGTGTGCACAGTCCAATGTGTCGGTGAACCCAACACATGACTATCGTGTGCCCGACTAAAAATCTCACACATCCCTACCCGGCCACGCAATATGAACCCAGAAGGTCATATGAGTAAGAAATGACCATGAAGAATAATAATGAATAACAATCCGACAAAGTCAAGAATGACTCACCGAGATGAAATGATAGTGAAATGAATGATGGCTCAATGAAATTATAGGAACCGTCGTTCCTCGTGAATGAAGTTGTTAATTGACAATTACAAGTCTCAATACGGTTAATAAATTATGAATGAATTATGATTATGAATGAACAACAACGAAAGGAATGAATATCATTTTAACCGAGTAAGAATTAACTTACTCAACACCGGTGAAGAATGTCCTTCCTCGAACAACGTCCAAAAGGGATGTCGGTCGCTCGAACAACCTTGAATGACAATTACCAACAATGCTCAATATACGAATCAAACACGATTATAACCGACTCAAACGTTGATACAACAATATCCAAACTCATTGAGGCATTCTAGCGAGCACTTAGCAAACACACAACCTTTGATAATATCTAATCCCGAATATATTGAAACCAAACTCCAAAATGAGTATTTCAAACCGACAAAACAACTTCAATGATATCAATAATCCCATAGGAATCCACAATTCGAGTTAACGACAACATCTAATCGAAAACCACCCAAAATATCAAAGTCAACCCCAAAGTATTCTTGATTCGAACCCAATATTCATGAAATCCGAAATATACGACAATAAATCTGTAGGAATATATTTATCCAAAGTAGATAATCCATATCTAACATATTCCAACAACAATCCAAGCTCACACGAAGAAATCGGAAGGAAAAAGCCCAAAATCCGAAATTCTAGATCCAAGAGATTATTACCTTGATTTGATGTGATGGGGATGATGAAATGATGATTAATCTGAATAATAAGCTTGAAGATGATGATGGGTGATAGTAGCTCGAAGAACACTCTCCAAATCGTCCAAAATCGCCCAAAAACGAAATGAGAAATGAAAATGACGAAGAAAGGGCTGAACTGTCCTATTTATAGTAATCCCAGTTTAGCGCGCGCTAGCTCCAGTTCTTAGCGTGCGCTAACGGGTGTTTTAGGTAGTCCAGTACCCACTGTCCGAAAACGGTAGCGTGCGTTATGTACCTTTTGTAGCGTGCACTACGGATGTACACTTAGCGTGCGCTAACCCCAATATGTTAGCGTGCGCTAACTTAAAAATCTGATGCCCAATAACTGAAATCCAGACTTTCTGTCCTCTGACCTGCTCGCGATAGCGTGCTCTACATTCAATATTTAGCGTGCGCTACTACACCATTTGCGTACGCTAAAAATCACTCATAGCGTGCGCTATGAATTAATCCAATTCAGTCCAGTACCCATTGGACTCTGCCTGTCCGACCTTAGCGCGCGCTACACCAAAATGTATAACGTGCGCTACTACAAAGCACTAGCGCGCGCTACTTACCATTCGTAGCGTGCGTTACTTATAACTCACCTGCAGTCCAGTGCCTTCTGGACTGTCAGCCTAAACAACATTAGCGTGCGCTAATGCTGAGTGGTAGCGTGCGCTACCTGTACTCAATTAGCGCGCGCTAAAGAGAGTACGTAGCATGCGCTACTCCTCACGCACAGCCCACAACAAAGATGACAATGATGATACGCTCGGCCCGACTATCCAACCGGGTTGAATGATGAATAAAACTGATACGTGATACCAATATACTCCGAACAGTGAATACAATGATTCAATATGAGTGACAAATGATCATTAATGAGTGAAAATTACTGAGTGACAATTACTGAACGATAATTACTGAATGATAATTAGTAAATTACAACCGGGTATTACATACACCCCCCCTTAAAAGAGTTTCGTCCCCAAAACTAAGGGTCAAACAACTCGGGATGACTCTCCCGCATACTATCCTCGGTTTCCCAAGTAGCCTCTTCGACTCCGTGTCTAGACCACTGGATTTTTACCAAAAGAATCGTCTTGTTCCTCAACTGTTTGATTCGCCGCTCAATGACTCGTATAGGATGCTCCTCATACGAATGATCATCAGCGATCTCGATTTCGTCGAACTGAAGTATGTGACTCAGGTCGGCAACATACTTCCATAACTGAGATAGGTGAAACACATTATGAATTCGGCTCAACGCCGGAGGTAAGGCCAATCTCAAACGGTCCAATGAATCTCCGACTCAACTTTCCCCTCTTCCCAAAACGGAAGATACCTCGACTCGGGGATACCTTGACCAAAACATGGTCACCTGTCTCGAACTCTAATAGCCGACGACGGTTATCTGCATAAGATTTCTGTCGACTCTGAGCGGTCAACAAACGACTCCTGATCAAATCTACCTTCTCACGGGCGGCTATAAGCATATCGGGCTCGGTGCCGATTGATTCTGATAAGTCATCCCAACACAAAGGAGATCGACAACGACGACCGTACAAGGCCTCGTAAGGTGCCATCTTAATCGAAGCATGCCAACTATTGTTGTACGTGAACTCGATCAATGGTAGTTGGGCTTCCCAATCATCTTTTCAATCGAGAACACATGCCCTCAACATGTATTCCAAAGTCTGAATAGTTCTCTCCGATTATCCGTCGGACTGAGGATGGAAAGCAGTACTGAGATTAAGCTGAGTTCCCATAGCACGATGAACTGATTTCCAAAAATGATACACGAACCGTCCGTCACGATCGGAAACGATACTCTTAGGAGTACCGTGCAATCTCACTATCTCTTTGATAAACAACTGGGCAAGTCTCTCGGGACCCCACGTATCCTTAATCTCAAGGAAATGAGCTGATTTAGTTAAGCGGTCCACAATTACCCAGATTGTATTCATGCCACGACGACTCGTAGGCAAACTCGTAATGAAGTCCATTGAAATATATTCCCACTTCCACTCTGTAATAGGGAGAGGTTTCAGCATACCCGACGGTCGCTGATGTTCTATCTTGACTTGTTGACAGGTCAAACATCTCGAAACAAATTCCGCGACTTCTCGCTTCATATTACTCCACCAGTAATTTTGTTTCAAGTCTTTGTACATCTTGCTAGACCCCGGATGAACGGGATAAGGGGTAGCATGAGCTTCTTTCAAAATTGAGTTTTTCAACTCATCATTCGCCGGTACGCACAACCGATTCTTGAATCGCATAAGTCCATCCTCGTGGACCAAAAACCCAGGGGCTTTCCCCTGAGTCACATCATATCGAACGCGTAACAAAAATGGGTCCGAACCCTAATTCTCCCTGATCGCCTCCTCAAGTGGCGACTCCCTGATACTCGCTGTAACCAGACCTCGATCTCGGGTCTTAGAAATTTCTGTTGAAGTTCCTTCTTAATTGTTAATCGAGCAAGCATCTGCTCCTGAACGGACTTACGACTCAAAGCGTCGGCGACAAAGCATCTGGGTTCATATTGCGTGGCCGGATAGGGATGTGTGGGATTTTTAGTCGGGCACACGATAGTCATGTATTGGGTTCACCGACACATTGGACTGTGCACACGGTAATGTACCTCCGTGAGACTAATTAGGTACAAGGGCTGGTGTGTCCGGACACTCGTCTTGTGCACATGCACATTCCATACTATGATGCCTCTCTTCAGCTTCATTTCATAATTAAGATATATCATGTTTGTGTTTATTCAACTCTTGAGAATTGTTGTTCTGTGTAACTGACCCCGTTGGGGGATGTTGTTTTCAGGTCATGGCAAGGCTAAGGCACGGGAAGAGAACGTTGACGGCGAGGAGTCCCAGTGATACTAGTAGGGGGCCCCCCAGTCCTTTTCATTCACTCGTATTTTCTTTATTTTATTTCCGCTGCAGACTTCCATTTGGATATTCATTTCATTCAGCGTTGTATATTTTATCTCCATATAAAATATACATGTATTCGGTATTATCTTGGGTGTGTTGTAATGAAACTCCTCATCGGAGTGATTGATAATATATTGTGGTTCGGTACTACAATTATATTATTTAATTCATTAATTCTCATTCGCACAGTGGGTCCCGATCACGGGGTCCAGCACCTTTGTAATATCCGCCTAGTTTGGGGTGTTACAGAGTTGGTATCGGAGCGTGGTTTTGAATACTACCTTCCGAGTCATGTCTCATTTGAAATCATCGTTCATCAGACTAGTATCATTGGACTTTCGCGTCACGTGTGACCTGTGCAAGAGCCGAGCCCCTCAGACCAAAGAACAGTAAGATTTCTGACGCTATGGTATAATTTTTGGCAATAAGAATCACTCATTCATCATTCAACAGTCAACAATCCTCATTCATCATTTTTATTTTTTGATCAAGTCGATCATGTTAATTCATTAATCACTCAGTTCATTTCATTGTTCAGTTGTTGATCTTGAGGATCATACCGTTAATCTTGTTAACTTGTTCAAGATAATCATTTCAAGAATTTCATCAAGTAATCACGTCACTTCAGTTGATCATTCATATAATCATTATGTTTGAGCGCGTATGCTCATTTTCATCATTTCATAACATAATCATAATGTGATGTTCATGCGAGATATATAATCATCATATGACTTTCCACTTCAGTATGGAAAGAGCTGGCATGGGACGCGGGGGAAGAGGCCGTGGTGTGGGCCAAAACCCGAGAACTCGTGTGAATACACGTGCTAATGCAAGGAATAATGCTAATTCATCGAGCAGTGACGCTGCCACTCATTCACCTGGACGTAATCATTTACTATCAGGGAGTCGTACCCGGGACACAGCTCAATCAGAAGGTGTTCGGGTTGATCCACTCGCGTTTATGCAGGGCATGATGGCCCAAATGACTCAGATGGCACAACTGATGGAGACGATGCATAACTCGACTACTCAAAATCAACAGGCTCCTCCGCCGCCACCTCAGAGGCAAGAGAGGGGTGTGAGCAGTATCATTGGCGATATCTCTCGCCAGAGACCACCTACCTTTGAGGGCTCATCTGAGCCGGCGGATATCATCCACTGTCTTGAACATTTCGAGAAACTATTTGCTATGGTGGACTGTCCTGAGGGATACAAAGTTTCAGTTGTGGCTTACTATCTTGGTAAGGGTGCACATTCATGGTGGTTATCGCTGAAGCCCACCGACGGATCTTGTACATGGGAACAATTCAGGACTCTCATGATGGAGAGGTATTATCCGGACCCACTCAGGGAGGCCAAGTTGTCAGAATTACTCACTCCTGACCTCTCGGCGGACGATGATGTTCTCGCCATCGCCGAGAAATTTCAGGAGCTACTTCCTTTCGCCTCGTCCATTATTCATTTTGAGGCGGACAAGATCAAATATTTCAGCAAGAGGTTGAAGCCTCGTATGCGGATGCAGTTGCTTAATCACAATTGCACCACTCTGGCCGAATTCATTGAGAAAGCTCTTACTTATGAGCTTACTGCTAAGGAGATTGCTAAGCAACAACCTTCATCTACTGGCAAGAAGTCTAAGAATCGTAATCAGTCTGACGGCAGTCAGGCCACTTTCAAGAAACCTCGTGCGGGCTCTACTTTTTCTGAGCGACCTCCAATGGCGCCTAGACCCGCGGAATCTCAGTCACGAGCGACCAGTTCGGCCATCACCTGTTTCAACTGTGAAGAACAGGGTCATTTCAGCACCAAGTGTCCGAGGCAGACTGTCACGTGCCACAACTGTGGGGTTGCTGGGCATAAGGCCCGTTTTTGCCGAAGAGACTCTAAACCTACTTCGACGTCATCTCAGTCCTCGAGACATTCAGCGGTGCAAAATCAGGCCACTCAGTCCACGTCGTTCAAGACGACAGGAGCAAATAAAGGCGGAGCCAAGAGCTATCAGACGTGAGCGTCCGGTTCGGGGGCCGGCAAGCCCCGAATTTATGAGATGAAGAAGACCGATGATCCAGAGGCCCAAATGATCTCAAGTACACTCGATATTCTATCTCAACCTGTGGGCACCCTTTTTGATACTGGTGCATTGCATTCATTCATTTCCGAGTCATGTTTGAGTAGACTACGTCTGGTTAGTGCTACTAGTTGTGAGCCTTATGTCATTGGTCTACCTGATGGTAGAAGAATTATCGGGAATCATGAGATTAAGAATTGTCCGATTCAGCTTCATGGCCGTGACTGGTTAGCAGACCTAATCGTGGTATATTTACCGAGAGACGATGTCATTCTGGGTATTGATTGGATGGATCATCACGATGCCGTCATTAGTGTCCATAAGTGTATGGTCACTATCAATTCAGACGATGGGGTCGAATGTGTATTTCATGGAGATAATCCCAGCTGTTCCGGGAGAGTCATCAACTTAATGAAAGCAGTGAAATTACTTAATCAGGGGTGTGTCGGTTATTGGTGCTATATGACCAAGACCGAGAAACCATCAGTAATGGTGACGGATATTCCTGTAGTGGGAGAATATGCCGATGTATTTCCAGACGAGTTACCTGGTTTGCCTCCACAGAGAGATGTGGAATTCACGATTGAGTTAGAGCCCGGTACGTTCCCAATATCGAAGGCACCGAACCGGATGGCCCCGACCAAAATGCAGGAGTTGAAGAATCAATTAGAGGATTTGACCGAGAAGGGTTATATTCGACCGAGTGCGTCCCCGTGGGGAGCACCCGTGTTATTTGTCAAGAAGAAGGATGGTTCGTTCCGCTTGTGTATTGATTATTGGGAATTGAACCGGGTGACGATCAAGAATAAGTATCCTCTACCCCGTATCTGTAATACCCGATTGTAATTCATTCATTATCATTCAGTAATTATCAGTCTGTAATTGCCACTCAGTAATTTTCACTCATTAATAATCATTCATGATTAATTCATTTGTGTTCATTGTTGGCATATTGTAACCGTGTATCAGTTACCGATCGTCAATTCATCTACGTTTGAGTATCGAGACGAGAGTATTATCATTATCATCGGGATTGGTAGTATTATGTTGGAAGTATCATCTTTGGCATGTGTTGGACTTGTTTACTTTCACATACGTATGGTATGTCGGATCATTCATCAATCGTAGCGAGAAATCGGAGTTGTCGGATTTTCTTCATGTCCAGCAACAAGTTACGGCCGTAACTAATCATACATTACGGCCGTAACATGCTTTCGTCGGATCAAGGTTGTTTAGGCCGAAGGAGAGATACGGCCGTAAGGTGGGAAGGCTACGGCCGTAAGGGGTGTTCGTAATTTTCAGGTTTTGTCGGACGAGAAGGACTTACGGCCGTAAGGGTTGCGGCATACGGCCGTAAGATGAGGCAGGTACGGCCGTAAGGCTTGGCCGGATACGGCCGTACGTTGTAGGCAAGGTGCCTGGTTAGTTTCGACGAATGGGTCGTACGCCCGTAAGTTTGGCCGGTTACGGCCGTATCGGTCGAGTTACGCCCGTAAGGTGTACGGGTACGGCCGTATGGTTGTCGGCAGGTGTTTTGGACGAGGGCGAGTTACACCCGTAAGACAGGTGCGGGTACGTCCGTATGGCTGTCGACAGTTTCTGGACGAAGCCGAGTTACGACCATACGAGATGGCTGGTTACGGTCGTAAGGCCGTTGACCTGGGATGTTACGGTCGTAAGTAGGCCGAGTTACGGTCGTAACGTTCGGCAGTACTTAAGGACCTGGATGGGTTTTTGAGGTCACTTTTCTCATTTTCTTCACTTTGTTCTGAGAGAGAGCTTGAGGGAGATATTTTTCATCATCAATCATAAGGGTGTTCGGTTTTCATCATCTTCATTCGTTTGGGAAGCTTGGATAGTCGATTTAACACGTTTTCATCCGATCGAAGTATTTGGATCTTCAAGAGGTAATTTCTTCAACATCTTGGATTTCGATTTTGTGTTGAGATATGATGTTTTGGACGTTATAATCGTGTTTAGAGATGTTAAACGGGCTCGGGCCCGCCGGACTGGCCCGTTTAACCCGCTAAAAAACCGGGTTAGGGCCGATATTTCCTAGCCCGTTTAAATCCGGGCTTTTTTGGCCCGGACCGTTTAGCCCGAAGCCCGTTAGGGCTAGCCCGAAACCCGCTAGGGCTAGCCCGAAGCCCGATATATATATATATATATATATATATATATATATATATATTGTTAATTTTAACTTACAGTAATACTATATTTATATAACATATATTAATATTATATATAATATATATTAATATTATATATGTAATATATATTAATATTATATATAATGTATATTATTACTGTATTTGTTAATATAGTGTGTTTATATATATATATATAAGTGTATTTTTTGTTATATTTATTATAGTATATTTGTTACTATATATATAAAATATATTGTTACTATTTTTTTTTGTTTATGACTTATAAAAAAATAAAAAATATATTTTTTAAATATTTAGCCCGTTTAGCCCGAAACCCGTTAGGGTTAGGGTTAGGGCCGGTATTTCCTAGCCCGTTTAAATCCGGGCTTTTTTGGCCCGGACCGTTTAGCCCGAAGCCCGCTAGGGCTAGCCCGGAACCGCTAGGGCTAGCCCGTTTAACATCTCTAATCGTGTTGTATGAAGAGATATACATATGATTATGAGTTTGTATAAATATTCATTGGATTATTGAAGGATTATTCAAGAACACTTTGAATATTGAGTTGGATTTGGGGGTGTTCGATTAATTGTTGTTGAAATCACGAATTTGGATATTCATATTGGATTATTGATCGTATTGAAGATGTTTTGTTGGTTTGAAACACTTCTTGGGGATTTGATGTTAGTATAATTGAGGATTGATTGTAAACAATCGAAGATTGGTTACAACGTGTTTGATATAATGCCCCAATGAACTTGGTTTCGTCGTATCGATGTTTTGAATTAGTAATAATCGTGTTTGATGCGTATATTGAGCGGATTGTTGGTAATTGTGTATTCAAGGTTGTTCGAGCAACCGACGTATCATTGTAGGACGTTTGTTCGAGGAAGGACATTCTCCAGCGGTATTGAGTAAGTTAATTCTTACTCGGTTAAAAGGATATTCATTCCTTCTGTTGTTGTTCATTCATAATCATAACTCATTCATAATGTATCAATCGTATTGAGACTTGTAATTGTCGAATAATCACTTCATTCACGGGGAACGACGGTTCCAATCATTTCATTGAGCTATCATTCACTTCACTATTATTTTCATCTCGGTGAGTCATTCCTTACCTTGACGGATTATTATTCACTGATATTCATTATGTTCATTTCTTGTCCATGTGACCTTCTGGGTTCATATTGCGTGGCCGGGTGCGGATGTGTGGAATTTTTAGTCGAGCACACGATAGTCATGTGTTGGGTTCACCGATACATTGGACTGTGCACACGGTAACGCTTACTTCCGTGAGACTAATTAGGTACAAGGACGGGTATGTCCGGGCACTCGTCTTGTGCACTCGCACAGACACTACGGGCGTACTATGATGCTACTCTTCAGCTTAAATTCATAACTAAGGATAATTCATAATTGAGACATATCATGATTGTGTATAATCAACCCTTTAGGATTGTTGTTCTGTGTAACTGACCCCGTTGGGGGATATTGTTTTCAGGTCATGGCAAGGCAAAAGCACGGGAAGAGAACGTTGACGGCGAGGAGTCCCAGTGATACTAGTAGGGGCCCCCAGTCCTTCCAGTCATTCTTGTTTCTCTTCATTTGTATTTCCGCTGCAAATTCCATTTGGGATGTTTATTTATTCAGCGTGGTGTATTTTATCTTCATATAAAATATACTAGTATTCTGTATTGTCCTGGTGTATTGTACTTAAGCTCCTCATCGGAGTATTTGGTAATATAATGTGGTTCGGTACTACAATTATATTATTTAATTCATTAATTTTCATTCGCCTGGTGGGTCCCAGTTGGGGTTCCACGGCACTGTAATAGCCGCCTAGTTTGGTGTGTCACAGAGTTGGTATCAGAGAGTGGTTTTGAATAATACCTTCTGATTCATGTATCATTTGAAATCATCGTCATCGGACTAGTATCATTGGACTTTCACATCACGTGTGACCTGTGCAAATGTCGAGCCCCTCAGACCAAGAACTGTAATATTTCTAACGCCATGGTATAATTTCTGGCAATAAGAATCATTCATTCATCATTCAACAATCAACAATCCTCAACATCATTCATTTTGATCAGGACGATCATATTAACTCATTAATCACTCAGTTCTTTTCACTGTTCAGTTGTTGATCTGGAGGATCATATCATTAATCTTGTTAACTTGTTCAAGATAATCATTTCAAGAATTTCATCAGATAATCATGTCACCTCAGTTAATCACTCATGTAATCACTGTGTTAGAGCGCGTATGCTCATTTTCATCATTTCATGACGTAATCATAATGTGATATTCATGCGAGAACTATAATTATCATGTGACTTTCCTACATAATGTGAATACACGTGCGAACGCTAGGAATAATGCTAACTCATTGAGCAGCGACGCTGCCACTCATTCACCTGGACGTGATCATTCACTATCGGGGAGTCGTACCCGGGACACAGCTCAGTCAGAAGGTGTTCGGTTTGACCCACTCGCTTTTATGCAGGGCATGATTGTAAAACCCGTAATTTCGATTTCCGGTAATTTCTTTTTTTTCGGTGGAAGTCCATTTTGATGACTCGCTCATGACCGTTTCGTCATTCTGAGAATGATTAATTCTACACTTGTTGTCATCCGAGTTCGTTTCGGTGTTGTTTTGTTGAGTTCCGTGCTTTTTAGCGACTTTTCCGCACTTGAGTTCGATTCTTGCGAATCTCGTTCGAAACTGCTGTTTCGAGTTTCCCGTAAGTCCGTTTAACTTTGTTAGACGTGTTGTGAACTTCGGTTTGGTTATTCGATCACGTATCGTGATTTTCGGGCGTTTTGGGCCATTTTGTAATTTACTGAAAGTTACGGGTATTCGTATCTGTAATTGTTGTCTCGACCCATTTCTTGGTCGCGTATGATTAATTATGGTATTATGTTTTCATTTCGGGTCGTTGATGTCCTCCGCGAACTTTTCGTCGTGTTCGTTCCGTACGTTTTCGGAAATCGAGTCGTCGGGCCACAGTGGTCGAGTGCTTGGCCAGGACGGTTGCGGGGCGGCCGGATGATTGCGGGCACCGGCCGGACGGTGCGCGGGGCAGTGTAGCGCACGCCTTCTGGCTGGAAGGTAGCGCACGCTACGGCCGGGAGCGGCACGCTACGCCGGTTGTCTGCCTTGTGGCGGCCGAGGCGATAGGGCGGTGGGAGTCTTGGACTCGGTGGATCGGCGGGTAGCGCGCGCTCTGCGGACACTACGTGCGCTACTGGTGGCGGGTAGCGCACGCTTCGGCCGGAAAGGCTGCGCCTTCACGGCCGGCGATCTAGTCGAGGAGGTCACCGGATTGCGGCACAGGTGATATCGCGCGCTAGCTCGGCGGCTAGCGCACGCTAGTCCGCCCGATATAAATGTGGTGGCGGACCTCATTTTCACTCCTTTTTCATTTCCTTTCTTTTCGATCAGCGGCTGGATCTTCGGAGGTGACGAAGCCATGTTGTTTAACAACAAATCCACGAAGTTCTTGAGTTCATAACATCAATCAATCATCCGTTATCATCCTTTGATCCAGCGAATCAAGGTAATCTTCCTTAGAACCCTAATTTCGTGAATTTGGGGGTTTTTGCATTTTTGTCCGATTCGTTCCGTGTTGTTGATTAATTCATGATGGGTATGATTAATCTTGGTAGTATTCTTATGTTTAACATCATTTAACCCATTGTTCTTCGTCGAATCGAAGTATATTTCTTGATTTTCCTTCGAATCGACTTTTTGGGGGATTTGTTCTCGATCTCGTTTTCCATCCGTTTTTGTTGGATCGATTGTGGTTAAATGATGTTGTTAAACACATTCTATGGATTGTATATCCATATTTCAACTTGGAATTCCGTTTTCGTGTTTTGTCGGGACGAATCGTGTTCTTGGCCGTTTTGGGGAAAACACTTGACTTTCGTCCTTCGTTCTTTGAATTCAACGACTTTGAGTAGTGCTATGGAATTCATTTCATTGTTGTTATTGTCCTTCGTAGTTTATTATCGCGATTTGGCTTTCGGTGGAGTCGGCGGGTTCGCAGTCGGTTCGAGTCTTCTCACTTCGGTCGATTCTCCGCGTTGTTCTTAATCGAGGCAAGTACCTTGCTCATACATTTCTTATTTTGTGGATATGATGATCGGTGGTCGTCTTGGTGTGTTTGTTTGGTTATTTTCAAATGAATTTTCAAAAGATTGTTTTGGCCTCGTTAAAAGCTCTCTTTCAAAACGCGTGTGTGTTTTGTGAACGGTGTGTTTTGGGAATTGATTATGATTTGGTCATTTTGAACGTTGAAGGCTTTGATAATATCCCTGTTGTTTAAAGTTATGGAATCGTGTATTCCGTGTTTAATCTTGTTATTGTGTTTTGAAGAGTTTGATAACGGCGTCGAGTAAGTGGCCATCTCTAGTGAGTATTCTTAATGAACTTAAATTCATAGCATATTAGTATTGCATGAGTAATGTGTGTGTGTGTATGCTCACTATGGGTTAGATCCGACGGGGTCTCGGTAGGGGTCCACGAAGGGGTGGATCCGCGAGCTTGCTTTTAACCACTATGGGTTAGATCTGACGGG
This sequence comes from Orobanche coerulescens, assembly GCA_033398695.1. NCBI lineage: Eukaryota > Viridiplantae > Streptophyta > Magnoliopsida > Lamiales > Orobanchaceae > Orobanche > Orobanche coerulescens. Next base: position 172,762,607 of record CM065811.1, read on the forward strand.
GTCTCGGTAGGGGTCCACGGAGGGGTGGATCCGCGGTTAATTGTGGTGCATTTTGCAAATGTGATTTGATTATGGCATTTCCGGAAATGAGTGTTTTCGAACGGTTTTCATGATTGCATGCATTGACTAAGTGTGTAAGAGGTAAGTTGTTCGTTTGGCCTACTTGGCTAGGATGGCTCTAGAGTATTTTGTCGTTTATGTTAAATCCTCTATTTACGGATTTTGATGTTGGGAGACGAACATTGTGGTCGTTCTTGTGTACTGTGAGTTGATGATATTTGGGGCTAAAATCCAATGGTTTTGTAAAGGTCATTTTACGGATTTGGGGCTAAAATCCCAACGGTTTGGTAAAGGTCATTTTTCGGAAAGTAAACCTTTGGGGCGGTGACCCCTTTCGTCTTTTGGGTTTTGAAAAGCGGGATTTGATAATCCTAAATTGTTTTCTATTAAAACTCTCGATGGCATTCTAAACTGTTTTATAAATTATTTCCATTGATTTGTGATCTTTCGATTTTGAAATGTTTTCTCAAACTCTTGCCTCGGGAAGTACTTTTCGTTTCGTTTTAATCTTTGAGGATTCCGAATTATTATCATTCGTGGAATGTGAATTGTATGACTCGTATTTTTGCACCTGTACTTGCACTAGCAAAACAGTGGAGTTTTGCTAACCCCCGAATATTCGGGGGGTGGATGTCTATTTTTGCATTCAGGTTTTGGAGCATGACACAGGGTCGACACGAAGGATGATAAAAGATGATCGATACTAATCACATGAGGACCGTACATTGTTTATTGGTTCAGTTGTACTTTATTTTCCGCTGCTATATTTTTCCCGTTGTACGGGTGTGGTTGTATTTCGACCCCTGCGTGGGCATGAGTTGTATTTGAGTTGTATGTATTTATTGAAAGACCAAATCGGTCTACTGAGTCATTTTAGCCTTAAAGGCATGGTTGAGTTGTTATATGTTGTTACCAGCCTGGTAGATCCTTGAGGAAAGGTTCTACGGCGTGTAGTATCCCTGAGCGGATTTGGAGTGTTACAATGATGGCCCAGATGACTCAGATGGCACGCCTCATGGAGACGATGCAGAATTCAACAGCTCAGAATCAGCAAGATCCTTCGCCGCCACCTCAGGAGCAGGAGAGGGGTGTAAGCAGTATTATTGGCGACATCTCTCGCCAGAGGCCACCTACTTTCGAGGGTTCATCTGAACCGGCGGATATTGTTCATTGGCTCGAGCATTTCGAGAAGTTATTTGCTATGGTAGAGTGTCGCGAAGGACACAAAGTTTCAGTTGCGGCTTACTATCTGGGTAAGAGCGCTCATTCTTCGTGGTTGTCGTTGAAGCCCACCGACGGATCATGTACTTGGGACCAATTCAATACTCTCATGATGGAGAGGTATTATCCGGCCCCACTCAGAGAGGCCAAACTGTCAGAATTACTCACTCCCGACCCCTCAGCAGACGAGGATGTTCTCGCCATTGCTGAGAAATTTCAGGAACTTCTTCCCTTCGCCTCATCTATCATTCACTCCGAGGCGGATAAGATTAAGTATTTCAGCAAGAGGCTGAAACCCTGTATGCGGATGCAGTTGCTTAATCATAATTGCACCACTCTGGCCGAATTCATCGAGAAAGCTCTTATGAGCTTACTGCTAAGGAAATTGCTAAGCAGCAACCTTCATCTGCTAACAAGAAGTCCAAGAATCGTAATCAGTCTGAAGGCGGTCAGACAACCTTCAAGAAGCCTCGTGCGGGCTCTACTTTCTCTGAGCGACCTCCTGTGGTGCCCAGACCGGCGTAATCGCAGTCCCGAGCGGCCAGTTCGGCCATCACCTGTTTCAACTGTGGGGATCTTGGTCATGTCAGCACCAAGTGTCCGAGGCAGACTATCACATGCCATAATTGTGGGATTGCTGGGCATAAGGCCCGCTTTTGCCGAAGGGACTCCAAACCTACTCCGGCGTCATCTCAGGCCCCGAAGCAGTCAGCTATTCATAATCAGGCCACTCAGTCTGCGTCATTCAAGACGATAGGAGCGAACAAAGTCGGAGCAAAGAGCTTTCAGAAGGGAGCGTCCGGTTCGGGGGCCGGCAAGCCCCGAATTTATGAGATGAAGAAGACCGACGATCCGGAGGCCCGGATGATCACAGGTACACTCGATATTCTATCTCAACCTGTGTGTACCATTTTTGATACTAGTACATCACATTCATTCATTTCCGAGTCATGTTTGAGTAGACTACGTCTGGGCAGTGCTACTAGTTGTGAGCCTTATGTCATTGGTCTACCTGACGGTAGAAGAATTATCGGAAATCGTGAGATTCAGAATTGTCCGATTCAGCTTCATGGACGTGTATGGCTAGCAGACCTAATCGTGATGGATTTACCGAGAGACGACCTCATCTTGGATATTGATTGGATGGATCGTCATGATGCCATCATTAGTGTCTGTAAGCATATGGTCACTATCATTTCAGACGATGGGGTCGAATTTGTTTTTCAGGGAGGTAATCCCGGCTATTCTGGTAAGGTCATTAACTTGATGAAAGTAGTGAAATTAGTCAGTCAGGGGTGTGTTGGTTATTGGTGCTTTATGACCAAAACCGAGAAATCACCAATAATATTGGCGGATATTCCGGTAGTGAGAGAGTATGCCGATGTTTTTCCAGACGAGTTACCTGGTTTGCCTCCACAGATAGATGTGGAATTCACGATTGAGTTGGAGCCCGGTATGTCTCCGATATCGAAGGCACCATACCGGATGGCCCCGAACGAAATGCAGGAGTTGAATAATCAACTTGAGGAGTTGTTCGAGAAAGGTTATATCCGACCGAGTGCGTCCCCATGGGGAGCAACAGTGTTGTTTGTCAAGAAGAAGGATCGTTCGTTTCGCTTGTGTATTGATTATCGGGATTTGAACAGGGTAACGATCAAGAATAAGTATCCTTTATCTCGAATCGATGATCTCTTAGATCAACTTCAGGGAGGTTCAGTATTTTCCAAGATCGACTTGATATCTGGATACCATCAGTTACGAATTCGAGAGTCGGATATCGCAAGGACGGCGTTTCGAACTCACTATGGTCATTATGAGTTCGTGGTAATGCCGTTTGGGTTGACTAATGCACCTGCGGTGTTCATGGAGTTGATGAATCGAGTCTTCATCGATTATCTGGATCAGTTCGTGGTTGTATTCATTGATGACATTTTGATTTACTCTCATGACCGGGAGGAGCACGAGTTTCACCTTCATCAGGTTCTCGACGTGTTGAGACGAGAGCAACTCTATGGAAAGTTTTCCAAATGTGAGTTCTGGATGTCCGAAGTGACGTTTCTCGGACATGTAATTTCATCAGACGGTGTACGTGTTGATCCTCAGAAGACGGAGGCTATCCGGGATTGGCTACCTCCGAAGAATGTTAAGGAAATCCGAAGCTTTCTCGGATTAGCCGGTTATTATCGGTGGTTTGTGGAAGGATTTTCTAAAATCGCTCAACCAATGACGAACCTTTTGCGAAAGGATAAGAAATACATGTGGTCCGACACGTGTCAACGGAGTTTTGAGGAACTCAAGAGCCGGTTAATTTCAGCACCTGTCCTTTCCTTACCACAAGGGACGGAAGGATTTGTGGTTTATAGTGACGTGTCCGGACACGGTCTCGGATGTGTATTAATGCAGAATGGGAAGGTTATTGCCTATGATTCAATTGCGACCTTACGAGGTTAATTATCCGACCCACGACCTGGAGCTAGTAACTGTGGTTTTCGCGTTGAAGATTTGGCGTCATTACCTTTATGGCGTCACCTGTCAGATATTCACCGATCACAAGAGTTTGAAGTATATATTTACTCAGAAGGAGTTAAATATGCGACAGAGACGGTGGTTGGAACTAATAAAAGATTATGATATTTAGATCCTGTACCACCCGGGTAAGGCAAATGTGGTTGCCGATGCCTTGAGTTGTAAGTCCGTTCAGGAGCAAATGCTTGCTCGTTTAACAGTTCAGAAGGAGCTTCAGCAGGAATTCCTTAGACCCGAGATCGAGGTCTGGCTTCAGCGAGTACAAGGGCAACTTTGCATGTTAGAGATTTCATCGCCACTTGAGGAGGCGATCAGAGTGAATCAGGGTTCATACCCATCATTGTTACGCATCCGTGAGGATGTGGCTCAGGGGAAAGCCCCTGGATTTGTTGTCCACGAGGATGGACTTTTACGATTTAAGAATCGATTATGCATACCGGCGAATGACGAGTTGAAAAACTCGATTTTGAGAGTAGCTCATGCTACCCCTTACTCCATCCATCCGAGGTCCAGCAAGATGTATAAGGACTTGAAACAAAATTACTGGTGGAGTAATATGAAGCGAGAAGTCGCAGAATTTGTTTCGAGATGCTTAACCTGTCAGCAAGTCAAGATTGAACATCAGCGACCGGCGGGTATGCTGAAACCTCTCCCTATTCCAGAGTGGAAGTGGGAAGATATTTCTATGGATTTCATCACGAGTTTGCCGACGAGTCACCGTGGTATGAATACAATTTGGGTAGTTGTGGACCGTTTAACTAAGTCAGCTCATTTCCTTGAGATTAAGGATATGTGGGGTCCCGAGAGACTTGCCCAGTTGTTCATCAAAGAGATAGTGAGACTGCACGGTACTCCTAAAAGTATCGTTTCCGATCGTGACGGACGGTTCGTGTCTCATTTTTGGAAATCAGTTCATTGTGCTATGGGAACTCAGCTTAACTTCAGTACCACTTTTCATCCTCAGTCCGACGGACAATCAGAGAGGACTATTCAGACATTGGAGGACATGTTGAGGGCATGCGTCCTCGATTGGAAAGACGATTGGGAAGCCCAACTACCGTTGATTGAGTTCACGTACAATAATAGTTGGCATGCTTCGATTAAGATGGCACCTTACGAGTCCTTGTACGGTCGTCGTTGTCGATCTCCTTTGTGTTGGGATGACTTATCAGAATCAATCGGCACCGAGCCCGATATGCTTATAGCCGCCGGTGAGAAGGTAGCTTTGATCAGGAGTCGTTTGTTGATAGCTCAGAGTCGACAGAAATCATATGCAGATAATCGTCGTCTACCACTAGAGTTCGAGACAGGTGACCACGTGTTGGTCAAGGTATCCCCGAGTCGAGGTATTTTCCGTTTCGGAAAGCGGGGGAAGTTGAGTCCAAGATTCATTGGACCGTTTGAGATTTTGGATCGAGTAGGCGAGTTAGCTTATCGATTGGCCTTACCTCCGGCGTTGAGCCGAATTCATAATGTGTTTCACGTCTCTCAGTTGTGGAAGTATGTTGCCGACCCGAGTCACATACTTCAGTTCGACGAAATCGAGATCGCGGATGATCATTCGTATGAAGAGCGTCCTATACGAGTTTTAGAGCGGCGAATCAAATAGTTGAGGAACAAGACGATTCCCTTGGTCAAGATTCAATGGTCTAGACACGGAGTCGAAGAGGCTACTTGGGAAACCGAGGATATTATGCAGGAGAGTTATCCCGAGTTGTTTGACCCTTAGTTTCGAGGACGAAACTCTTTTTAAGGGGGGAGTATGTAATACCCGGTTGTAATTCATTCATTATCATTCAGTAATTATCAGTCTGTAATTGTCACTCAGTAATTTTTACTCATTAATAATCACTAATCATTCATGATTCATTCATTTGTGTTCATTGTTGGCATATTGTAACCATGTATCAGTTGTCGATCGTCAATTCATCTCCGTTTGAGTATCGAGACGAGAGTATTGTCATTATCATCGGGATTGGTAGTATTGTGTTGGAAGTATCATCTTTGGCATGTGTTGGACTTGTTTACTTTCACATACGTATGGTATGTCGGATCACTCATCAATCGTAGCGAGAAATCGGAGTTGTCGGATTTTCTTCATGTCCAGCAACGAGTTACGGCCGTAACTAATCATACATTACGGCCGTAGCATGCTTTCGTCGGATCAAGGTTGTTTAGGCTGAAGGAGAGATACGGCCGTAAGGTGGAAAGGCTACGGCCGTAAGGGGTGCTCGTTTTCAGGTTTTGTCGGACGAGAAGGACTTACGGCCGTAAGGGTTGCGGCATACGGCCGTAAGATGAGGCAGGTACGGCCGTAAGGCTTGGCCGGATACGGCCGTACGTTGCAGGCAGGGTGCCTGGTCAGTTTCGACGAAGGGGTTGTACGCCCGTAAGTTTGGCCGGTTACGGTCGAGTTATGCCCGTCAGGTGTACGGGTACGGCCGTATGGCTGTCGGCAGGTGTTTTGGACGAGGGCGAGTTACGCCCGTAAGACAGGTGCGGGTACGGCCGTATGGCTGTCGGCAGTTTCTGGATGAAGCCGAGTTACGGCCGTACGAGATGGCTGCTTACGGCCGTAAGGCCGTTGACCTGGGATGTTACGACCGTAAGTAGGCCGAGTTATGGCTGTAACGTTCGGCAGTACTTAAGGACCTGGACGGGTTTTTGAGGTTACTTTTCTCAATTTCTTCACTTTGTTCCGAGAGAGAGAGCTTGAGGGAGATATTTTTCATCTTCAATCATAAGGGTGTTCGGTTTTCATCATCTTCATTCGTTTGGGAAGCTTGGATAGTCGATTTAACACGTTTTCATCGGATCGAAGTATTTGGATCTTCAAGAGGTAATTTCTTCAACATCTTGGATTTCGGTTTTGTGTTGAGATATGATGTTTTGGACGTTATAATCGTATTTTATGAAGAGATATACATATGATTATGAGTTTGTATAAATATTCATTGGATTATTGAAGGATTATTCAAGAACACTTTGAATATTGAGTTGGATTTGGGGGTGTTCGATTAATTATTGTTGAAATCACGAATTTGGATATTCATATTGGATTATTGATCGTATTGAAGATGTTTTGTTGGTTTGAAACACTTCTTGGGGATTTGATGTTGGTATAATTGAGGATTGATTGTAAATAATCGAAGATTGGTTACAACGTGTTTGATATAATGCCCCAATGAACTTGGTTTCGTCGTATCGACGTTTTGAATTAGTAATAATAGTGTTTGATGCGTATATTGAGCGGATTGTTGGTAATTGTGTATTCAAGGTTGTTCGAGCAACCGACGTATCATTGTAGGACGTTTGTTCGAGGAAGGACATTCACCACCGGTATTGAGTAAGTTAATTCTTACTCGGTTAAAAGGATATTCATTCCTTCTGTTGTTGTTCATTCATAATCATAACTCATTCATAATGTATCAATCGTATTGAGACTTGTAATTGTCGAATAATCACTTCATTCACGGGGAACGACGGTTCCAATCATTTCATTGAGCTATCATTCACTTCACTATTTTTTTCATCTCGGTGAGTCATTCCTTACCTTGACGGATTATTATTCATTGATATTCATTATGGTCATTTCTTGTCCATGTGACCTTCTGGGTTCATATTGTGTGGCCGGGTGCGGATGTGTGGAATTTTTAGTCGAGCACACGATAGTCATGTGTTGGGTTCACCGATACATTGGACTGTGCACACGGTAACGCTTACTTCCGTGGAACTAATTAGGTACAAGGACGGGTATGTCGGGGCACTCGTCTTGTGCACTCGCACAGAACACTGCGGGCGTACTATGATGCTACTCTTCAGCTTAAATTCATAACTAAGGATAATTCATAATTGAGACATATCATGATTGTGTATAATCAACCCTTTAGGATTGTTGTTCTGTGTAACTGACCCCGTTGGGGGATATTGTTTTCAGGTCATGGCAAGGCAAAAGCACGGGAAGATAACGTTGACGGCGAGGAGTCCCAGTGATACTAGTAGGGGGGCCCAGTCCTTTCAGTCATTCTTGTTTCTCTTCATTTGTATTTCCGCTGCAAGTTCCGTTTGGGATGTTTATTTATTCAGCGTGGTGTATTTTATCTTCATATAAAATATACTAGTATTCTGTATTGTCCTGGTGTATTGTACTTAAGCTCCTCATCGGAGTATTTGGTAATATAATGTGGTTCGGTACTACAATTATATTATTTAATTCATTAATTTTCATTCGCCTGGTGGGTCCCAGTTGGGGTTCCACGGCACTGTAATAGCCGCCTAGTTTGGGGTGTTACAGTATCGATGATCTTTTGGATCAACTTCAGGGAGCTTCAGTATTTTCCAAGATCGACTTAAGATCTGGATATCATCAGTTACGAATTCGAGAGTCGGATATTGCAAGGACGGCGTTCCGAACACGCTATGGTCATTATGAGTTTGTGGTAATGCCGTTTGGGTTGACTAATGCACCTGCGGTATTCATGGAGTTAATGAATCGGGTTTTCATCGACTATTTGGATAGGTTCGTGGTTGTATTTATTGATGACATTTTAATTTAATCTCGTGACTGGGAGGAGCACGAGTTTCACCTTCATCAGGTGCTCGACGTGTTGAGACGAGGGCAACCTTTTGGAAAGTTTTCCAAATGTGAGTTCTGGATGTCCGAAGTGACGTTTCTCGGACATGTAATTTCATCAGACGGAGTTCGTGTCGACCCTCAGAAGACGGAGGCTATCCGAGATTGGCTACCTCCGAAGAATGTTAAGGAAATCCGAAGTTTCCTCGGATTGGCTGGTTATTATCAGCGATTTGTTGAAGGATTTTCTAAAATCGCTCAACCCATGACGAACCTTTTACGGAAAGATAAGAAATACACGTGGTCCGACGCGTGTCAACAGAGTTTTGATAAAGCATCTGTCCTTTCTTTACCGCAAGGGACGGAAGGATTTGTGGTGTATAGTGATGCGTCCGGGCAGGGTCTCGGATGTGTACTAATGCAGAACGGGAAAGTTATTGCTTATGCTTCACGGCAATTGAGACCTTGCGAGGTTAATTATCCGAACCACGACCTGGAGCTAGCAGCCGTGGTGTTCGCATTGAAGATTTGGCGTCATTATATTTATGGCGTTACCTGTCAGATATTCACCGATCATAAGAGTTTAAAGTATATATTTACTCAGAAGGAGTTAAATATGCGACAGAGACGGTGGTTGGAACTAATTAAAGATTATGATATTGAGATACTTTACCACCCGGGCAAGGCGAACGTTGTCGCCGACGCCTTGAGTCGTTAATCCGTTAAGGAGCAGATGCTTGCTCGGTTAACGATTGAAGGAACTTGAGGGAATTTACGAGACACGAGATCGAGTGCAGTTACAGCGAGTACAAGGGCAACTTTGTACGTTAGAGATTTCATCGCCACTTGAGGAGGCGATCAGGGAGAATCAGGGTTCAGACCCATTTTTGTTACGCGTTCGAGATGATGTGACTCAGGGGAAAGCCCCTGGGTTTGTGGTCCACGAGGATGTACTTCTGCGATTCAAGAATCGGTTGTGCGTACCGACGAATGACGAGTTGAAAAACTCGATTTTGAGAGAAGCTCATGCTACCCTTTATTCCGTTCATCCGGGGTCTAGCAAGATGTACAGAGACTTGAAACAAAATTACTGGTGGAGTAATATGAAGCGAGAAGTCGCGGAATTTGTTTTGAGATGTTTGACCTGTCAGCAAGTCAAGATAGAACATCAGCGACCGGAGGGTATGCTGAAACCTCTCCCTATTCCAAAGTGGAAGTGGGAAGATATTTCAATTGACTTCATCACGAGTTTGCCGACGAGTCGTCGTGGCATGAATACAATCTGGGTAATTGTGGACCGCTTATCTAAATCAGCTCATTTCCTTGAGATTAAGGATACGTGGGGTCCCGAGAGACTTGCCCAGTTGTTTATCAAAGAGATAGTGAGACTACGCGGTACTCCTAAAAGTATCGTTTCCGATCGTGACGGACGATTCGTGTCTCCTTTTTTGGAAATCAGTTCATCGTGCTATGGGAACTCAGCTTAATCTCAATACAGCTTTTCATACTCAGTCCGACGGATAATCAGAGAGGACTATTCAGACTTTGGAGGACATGTTGAGGGCATGTGTTCTCGATTGGAAAGATGATTGGGAAGCCCAACTACCGTTGATTGAGTTCACGTACAATAATAGTTGGCAAGCTTCGATTAAGATGGCACCTTACGAGGCCTTGCATGGTCGTCGTTGTCAATCTCCTTTGTGTTGGGATGACTTATCAGAATCAATCGGCACCGAGCCCGATATGCTTATAGTTGCCCGTGAGAAGGTAGCTTTGATCAGGAGTCGTTTGTTGACCGCTCAGAGTCGACAGAAATCTTATGCAGATAATCGTCGTCGACCATTAGAGTTCGAGACAGGTGACCATGTTTTAGTCAAGGTATCCCCGAGTCGTGGTATCTTCCGTTTTGGGAAGAGGGGAAAGTTGAGTCTGAGATTCATTGGACCGTTTGAGATTTTGGATCGAGTAGGCGAGTTGGCTTAGCGATTGGCTTTACCTCCGGCGTTGAGCCGAATTCATAATGTGTTTCACGTATCTCAGTTACGGAAGTATGTTGCCGACCCGAGTCACATACTTCAGTTCGACGAAATCGAGATCACCGATGATCATTCATATGAGGAGCGTCCTATACGAGTCTTAGAGCGGCGAATCAAACAGTTGAGGAACAAGACGATTCCTTTGGTTAAAATTCAGTGGTCTAGACACAGAGTCGAAGAGGCTACTTTGAAAATCGAAGATAGTATGCGGGAGAGTCATCCCAAGTTGTTTGAGCCTTAGTTTCGGGGACGAAACTCTTTTAAGGGGGGTGTATGTAATACCCGGTTGTAATTCAGTCATTACCATTCAGTACTTATCATTCTGTAATTCTCACTCAGTAATTTTCACTCATTAATGATCATTTGTCACTCATATTCAATCATTGTTTTCACCGTTCGGAGTATATTGGTATCACGTATTAGTTTTATTCATCATTCAACCCGTTTGGATAGTCGAGCCGAGCGTACCATCATTGTCATCTTTGTTGTGGGCTGTGTGTGAGGAGTAGCGCACGCTACGTACTCTCTTTAGCGCGCTAATTGAGTACAGGTAGCGCACGCTACCACTCAGCATTAGCGCACGCTAATGTTGTTCAGGCTGACAGTCCAGAAGGCACTGGACTGCAGGTGAGTTATAAGTAGCGCACGCTACGAATGGTAAGTAGCGCGCGCTAGTGATTTGTAGTAGCGCACGTTATACATTTTGGTGTAGCGCGCGCTAAGTCGGACAGGCAGAGTCCAGTGGGTACTGGACTGAATTGGATTAATTCATAGCGCACGCTATGAGTGGTTTTTAGCGTACGCAAACGGTGTAGTAGCGCACGCTAAATATTGAATGTAGCGCACGCTATCACGAGCAAGTCAGACGACAGAAAGTCTGGACTTTAGTACTGGGCATCAGATTTTTAAGTTAGCGCACGCTAACATATTGGGGTTAGCGCACGCTAAGTGTATAGCCGTAGCGCATGCTACAAAAAGGTACGTAGCGCACGCTACCGTTTTCGGACAATGGGTACTGGACTACCCAAAACACCCGTTAGCGCACGCTAAGAACTAGAGATAGCGCGCGCTAAATTGGGATTACTATAAATAGGACAGTTCATCCCTTTCTTCGTCATTTTCATTTCTCACTTCGTTTTTGGGCGATTCCGGGCGATTTTGGACGATTTGGAGAGTGTTCTTCTAGCTACTATCACCTATCATCATCTTCAAGCTTTTTAGTTGTATTAATCATCATTTCATCATCTCCAATACATCAAATCGAGGTATTAACTTCTTGGATCTAGAATTTCGGATTTTTGGGTTTTTCCTTCCGATTTCTTCGTGTAGGCTTGGATTGTTGTTGGAATATGTTAGATATGGATTATCTACCTTGGATAAATGTTTTCCTACGGATTATTCAGTGTATATTTCGGATTTCATGAATTGTTGAGGTTTGATTCAAGAACACTTTGGGGTTGACTTTGATATTTTTGGGGGTTTTCGATTAGATGTTGTCGTTAACTCGAATAGTGAATTCATATGGGATTATTGATATCATTGAAGTTGTTTTGTTGGTTTGAAATACTCATTTTGGAGTTGGTTTTGATATATTCGAGATTTGGATATTATCGAAGGATGTGTGTTTACTAAGTGTTCGCTAGAATACCCCAATGAGTTTGGATATTGTTGTATCGACGTTTGAGTCGGTTATAATCGTGTTTGATTCGAATATTGAGCATTGTTGGTAATTGTCATTCAAGGTTGTTCGAGCGACCGACATCTCATTGTAGGACGTTTTTTCGAGGAAGGACATTCTTCACCGGTTGTGTAAGTTAATTCTTACTCGGTTAAAAGGATATTCATTCCTTTCGTTGTTGTTCATTCATAGTCATAGTTCATTCATAATGTATTGACCGCATTGAGACTTGTAATTGTCCATTAATCACTTCATTCACGAGGAACGACGGTTCTAATCATTTCATTGAGCTATCATTCGTTTCACTATCATTTCATCTCGGTGAGTCATTCTTGACTATGTCGGATTGTTTTTCATTATATTCTTTGGTCACTTTTGATCGTGTAACCTTCTGGGTTCGTATTGCGTGGCCGGGTAGGGATGTGTGGGATTTTTAGTCGGGCACACGATAGTCATGTGTTGGGTTCACCGACACATTGGACTGTGCACATGGTAATGTACCTCCATGAGACTAATTAGGTACAAGGGCGGGTGTGTCCGGACACTCGTCTTGTGCACGTGCACATTCCATTACGGGCGTACTATGATGCCTCTCTTCATCTTCATTTCATAATTAAGATATATCATGTTTGTGTTTATTCAACTCTTGAGGATTGTTGTTACGTATGCTTGTCCCGTTGGGGATGTTGTTTTCAGGTCATGGCAAGGCTAAGGCACGGGAAGAGAACGTTGACGGTGAGGAGTCCCAGTGATACTAGTAGGGGGGCCCAGTCCTTTTCATTCACTCGTGTTTTCTTTATTTTATTTCCGCTGCAGACTTCCATTTGGATATTCATTTCATTCAGCGTTGTATATTTTATCTCCATATAAAATATACATGTATTCGGTATTATCTTGGATGTGTTGTAATGAAACTCCTCATCGGAGTGATTGATAATATATTGTGGTTCGGTACTACAATTATATTATTTAATTCATTAATTCTCATTCGGGGGTCCACGGCACTGTAATATCCACCTAGTTTGGGGTGTTACATAACCGACTCAAACGTCGATACAACAATATCCAAACTCATTGAGGCATTCTAGCGAGCACTTAGCAAACACACAACCTTTGATAATATCTAATCCCGAATATATCGAAACCAAACTCCAAGATGAGTATTTCAAACCGACAAAACAACTTCAATGATATCAATAATCCCATTGGAATCCACAATTCGAGTTAACGACAACATCTAATCGAAAACCCCCAAAAATATCAAAGTCAACCCCAAAGTGATCTTGATTCGAACCCAATATTCATGAAATTCGAAATATACAACAATAAATCCGTAGGAATACATTTATCCAAAGTAGATAATCCATATCTAACATATTCCAACAACAATCCAAGCTCACACGAAGAAATCGGAAGGAAAAGCCCAAAATCCGAAATTCTAGATCCAAGAGATTATTACCTTGATTTGATGTGATGGGGATGATGAAATGATGATTAATCCGAATGATAAGCTTGAAGATGATGATAGGTGATAGTAGCTCGAAGAACTCTCTCCAAATCGTCCAAAATCGCCCGGAATCGCCCAAAAACGAAATGAGAAATGAAAATGACGAAGAAAGGGCTGAACTGTCCTATTTATAGTAATCCCAGTTTAGCGCGCACTAGCTCCAGTTCTTAGCGTGCGCTAACGGGTGTTTTGGGTAGTCCAGTACCCACTGTTCGAAAACGGTAGCGTGCGCTACGTACCTTTTTGTAGCGTGCGCTACGTACCTTTTTGTAGCGTGCGCTTGTAACGCCCCCAGAATACATCCGGTAATGTTACACGCCGTAGGCCCTTCTTACAAGGATCTACAAGGCTAAACTCTACTAGACTACAAAATGATTGACCGACCGGGGTCAATCTAAATACAATGCAGACCGACAAGGTCGTTAAACAATTCAGAAACAAATGAACTTTACATCTCAATGACAAAAATAAACTTGAACACAGAAAAGAACGACAACTCAATTTAATAAATGAAAACTACACCCATGCAAGGGTGAATACTCGAACGACAGAGAAATACCGACCAAAATGAAACAAAAGAAAAGACTCTAATTCTGGTGTGATTAGTATCATTGTCCTCCATCTCCTTCTCAGCCAATCCTGTGACTGCTCCCGAGCCGCAAAACTCGAGTGCATAATAGCACCCACCCCCGAAAACTCGGGGTTAGCAACCGGAATTTTGCTAGTGCAAGTACATAACACATAAGATATACGAATAATAATAACACAAAACTCAACAAATGTGAAACCTTAACACGAACCACACATTCAAATGGTCAACACGAATAGTATTACATACACAAGGTGAAAGGTAATCACATTTTCATATTCTCCGTACGTAACATAACACCAATAAAACTTTAAACGAGCCCAAGGAGTCAGAGAAATCCCTTTTTATAAAAGGAAAAGTATTTTGATAAGAAAGTTCGAAAACATTAATATTGACTCGGGCCATCTAGGGGTTTTGAAAATCAAATGGAAATACTTTAGAAAATACTTCAAAAGCTCTCGGGTCCTTGACCCAACATGTGGAAAACAATTTGCAAGAAAACTATCACAACGTTATTCGGGGTCCTCGACCCAAATGATAAAACACTATCACAAGTGAATCATTACAACATCTCACGGGGTTCTCGGCCCAATCCAAATAATATCATCACGAGATCAAATCTCAACATCTCACGGGGTCCTCGACCCAATACACAGAATAATAACACAGTACAATCAAAGGCACAGCCTCTCATTCGACAAATCCTGCTCAAGACCCCTGATTAATTAACCCTCGGAGATCTCGTCAAATATCCTTAGTTAATTAACCCTGATACCAACATTTAAAACAAATTGGAACGAACTCCAGAAACACAATCCGCGGTCTACATCAAGACCAACATTAAAAGCAAGTTGCAAAGATTTAAATTTCGAAAATCATTTGATAACGGGGTCTTAGCTATCACTCAAATATTCGTTACCAATAAGCACGCCAGCGCCTCCCTACACACTGTGTACCGGCGTTCACTCCACTATATTGGCCGCCCATTGCACATGTCACCGCGGCGTTCACTCCCACAGAGCGCCTTGCTCGCGCATTAAGTAACACCGGTGTTCACCAATCATATGGAGCCGCTCATTGCAGCGTACAACAGGCCTGAGTGCACGCCCCGCCCTCAGAGGTACCCGGATATGACGTCTCTCATAACAAGTATTCACATTATTACAAATACCAAGCACACAGTCAACCGTTGCAACCATTATCAAATCAGTTCATCAATCCACATAATTTATTCGCCAGTACGCAACTACGCAAAATAAACAATAACTCGCATGTTATTCATCAAGACTTAGTACATTAGGCCTTCAACACTATCAATTAATACTACATAAATATCCACACATATCTATATATATATATAATATAAATACAGATATTCATAACATGATTCATACACTTCAGCAACAATGATTTTACGTAATTATAATTCGTATATCAAGGTACTTGCCTAGGTAATCTCTCGCGAATACTCCGGAAATACAGTTGATTGGAACAATCCAGAACTCCAACGAAAACGACGATCGGAGAGGCTCAACGCTGGATTATCGTAGGAAATTCGTCCTTAATATCCTATCATAAAATAAACAACCAATCACACAAGGAAAAGCATAAAAAGATGGTCGAACCCTAACTGTTCTCTTCGTAACGTACGTTACACACATACGTAACGTACGTTACGTCTACACGTTAGCGCACGTAAGCTACAAGGATTAGCGCACGCTAAGCATGCATTGGACAGTTCTTCTCAGTTCAGACGACTGCCTTGCCTGAGGGTATAACGTACGTTATATTCACACATATCTCACTCATGTGAATCAGAATAACCCTATGTTTGATGTCTACGAATTCCCGGTTAATCCTCCCATCATAAGACTCACTCCAAATATTGACTATAGATCCTCAAAGGTAGTTCGGAAAATCTGAGGTTGTTACCAACATTAGTCTATGATCATTATGGAAACACCATACAATATGGTTTATTAATCTCAGAATTTTACCTTACTTGATTATCATAACAAGAGTCGGACTATAACGTTCTTAACTCGGGTAACTAAAGCATGAACATTCCAACTTCCAAAAACATGGTGTTCGGATAAAAATCATCTATGGAGTTTAATAATCCCGGTGGTATGATCATAACATCCTTAAGAACACGAATTCAAGGTTGAGGTAGCATTAACATACCTTAATATGAAAGAAACGCAGAGACAAGAGGTAGCATCCAACTTCGATTGCTTGAATGTCAATCCAAGATGTTTCGTAACTTAAATGATCGAGTCTACGTGTTCTATATGTGTTTTAGAGGGCTGGAGACCCTCTAGAAATGGAGGAAAACGAATTACAAGTGAAAGGGACGAAGAGAAATGAAATGGGGTGTTGTCCATATATATAATATTTTGAGATTTACGTACGTTAGCCTTAGCCATTTACGTACGTAATCGACTTAGCGCACGCTATCCTTCGATCTTAGCGTACGCTATCGTTCACTGATAGCTTACTGTCTCGTTCGTACTAGCTTACGTGCGTTACCTATGCATTACGACGTAAGCTACACACATTAGCGTCGCTAGTTACAAACCTTAGCGTCGTTAACACCCGTTGACCCTAAAACTGCCCAGTTCATCCGCGGGAATCTTTCCGAGCCCCACCACCACTGGCCCATGTGCTAGCCAAAGATGTTCAATAATTGACCTCCTTACGACGCTACGTCTAGCTCGTAGCGTACGCTATTTCCAGTTCGTAACGTACGTTACGCTTACCTGTTAGCGTGCGTTACGACGTAGTTGCATGTGAAGGATTAAAGGTTGATATTATCATGCATGAGGATACGAATACGGAAACGGTCGTACTTCGATTATTGATAGCACCATTTCAGGTAATACAGGGTTCAAATACAGATGAAAATACCCAACAATTTATCCGGATATTACAGCGCTACGGCTGTACACTTAGCGTGCGCTAATCCCAATATGTTAGCGTGCGCTAACTTAAAAATTTGATGCCCAGTAACTGAAATCTAGACTTTCTGTCCTCTGACCTGCTCGCGATAGCGTGCGCTATATTCAATATTTAGCGTGCGCTACTACACCGTTTGCGTACGCTAAAAACCACTCATAACGTGTGCTATGAATTAATCCAATTCACTCCAGTACCCACTGGACTCTGCCTGTCCGACCTTAGCGCGCGCTACACCAAAATGTATAACGTGCGCTACTACAAACCACTAGCGCGCGCTACTTACCATTTGTAGCGTGCGTTACTTATAACTCACCTGCAGTCCAGTGCCTTCTGGACTGGCAGCCTGAACAACATTAGCGTGCGCTAATGCTGAGTGGTAGCGTGCGCTACCTGTACTCAATTAGCGCGCGCTAAAGAGAGTACGTAGCGTGCGCTACTCCTCACAGACAGCCCACAACAAAGATAACAATGATGATACGCTCGGCCCGACTATCCAACCGGGTTGAATGATGAATAAAACTGATACGTGATACCAATATACTCCGAACGGTGAATACAATGATTGAATATGAGTGACAAATGATCATTAATGAGTGAAAATTACTGAGTGACAATTACTGAACGATAATTACTGAATGATAATTACTGAATTACAACCGGGTATTACAGAGATGTCGGAGGTTGTGTTTGTGCTTTTGGCCTCCCTTGGTGGTGTTGTCTCAGCTCCGTTCACAATATCCCATAAGTCCTGCCCGAGCAGGTAAAACTTCATACGGGTACTCCATGACCCATAATTGTTGTTATTGAGCTTCTCAATAGAGGTCGTAAAATCAGCCATGATTTTATCAAAGCTTCTGGGGCCAAAAGTATAATTTTTGAAATTTTTGGGGTCAAAATAAGAAATTTCAGAATTTAGGGACTGAATTAAAAATTTTCGAAAGTTAAGGGACCTGTATGTAATTTATGGAAAATTTATTTGCAGAACGATTCTTTCGGCAGCCCGTACGGCTTCGTCTGACGTCGGTTTTGTATTCCGAAAATACCTCCGAACTCGTCTCGACGCGAGGAATCTAACGATATCCTCAAAACTGAGTTTCGACCACCTTTGTAAAACTCGAAATTTTCAGCTCCTCTACCACTTCCGGCTAGCACTCCAAAACCTTTCTCCGATACCACTTGTTGAGATATCAAAGGATCATTATAGTGAATTACCGATGATTTGAGAGAAAAATATTTATTCTATTATCACTCAAGAATAGAATTACAAACTCACGAAATAAAAACTCTCAAACTCACTCGATCTCAACTTGGATTGTTATTCACTCTTTGAACTCACTCTTGGAGATGAGGTACAAATCAACAAAATGCCTTGCTATTTATAGGATTAAATGAGGTGTGAAATCATGGTGTGAAAGGATGGTGTGAATGGATGAAGCTTCCAACTTCAAAGTTGATGGCTTCAACAATTGTTGGTGGAGAAATCTTCAAAGATGATGGCTTCTAGATTACTTGACATTTGAGAAGGTGGATTGGTGATGATTTTTAACAGATACCCAGTCGAAACGGGAATCCGTCCCGAAGAGATGGGGATGTCCCGCTCTATACTTGTATCTATTTTCAATTTTGTAATATATATATATATAATATATATATATATATAATTTAAGATCATTTGAGGACCAAACTTTTTTTACATACCAAGGGACTAATCTCCACCCTCCATCTCTCTTCCATCTTTATTTGATCTAATGGATGAGATTAATCCAACAATTTCAAAAACCCACTTTCATCATTTTTTTCAAATATCAATATCTTTCAAACCGTTAATCGTTAAGTCAAAAAAAATATACCGTTACGACGAGCATTTAATTATCTTTCTATAGATAGGCACTTTGATATATTTTTGACAAATTTTTTTTCTCGCTTTTTTCACGTTTTTTTTCGTGGCCGAAAAAATCACATAAGATATATCATATATGTGATATGTAATATCATATATGATATATCATATGTGATTTTTTCGGCCACGAAAAAAAAAGTGAAAAAAACGAAAAAAAAAAATGTCGAAAGCATATCAAAGTGCCCGTCTATAGAAAGATAATTAAATGCTCGTCGGGATGGTGTAATTATTTTCGCTTAACGATTAACGGTTTAAGAGATATTTAAATTATAAAAAATGTGTGAAATATTAAATGCTTTTAATCTCAACCATTGATTTCTTTTTGGATGGATGGTGGGGATGAGTCCCTTGGTATGTAAGAAAAGTTTGGTATTTAATATAACTCTTCTCTCTCTCTCTCTCTCTCTCTCTCTCTCTCTCTCTCTCTCTCTCTCTCTCTCTCTCTCTCTCTCTCTCTCTCTCTCTCTCTCTCTCTCTCTCTCTCTCTCTCTCTCTCTCTCTCTCTCTCTCTCTCTCTCTCTCTCTCTCTCTCTCTCTCTATTCTATATTGCACACTTTTTATACTAAATATGAAATATACATGCATTATAATATCATGAATTCATATGATCAATGCAATTTTTATATTTATTTTTATTAATTACTCACCATTAATTATATGTATACATATTATAAAATATTATAATATTTTTATCACTTTTATTTTAAGAAAAAAGCAAATTCCTTACTAAGTAATAATAAAAATATATATTTACAAGCGAGTGGGATGGTGCCAGATATGTGGATGATATTTTGAGCGGATATGAAGACAAGGATGTGAATGATAATTTGAAATGGGGGCGAGAGCAGAGGTAAGGGTCTCCATATCTAGGGTATGTTTGGCAGTTTAGCTTATAAGCTAGCTTATAGCTTATAAGCTAGCTTATTGAAACGCTACTTTGAGTAGCGTTTCAATAAGCTAGCTTATAATTTGGCTTATAAGCTATTTTTAGGTGTTCCAAACAGAACTTCTTAAATAAGCTCAACTTATAAGCTAGCTTATAAGCTAGCTTAATTTTACCAAACATACCCCTAATCTACCCTGCCCCTGTTGCCATCCCTATTTACCGGATATATAAATTCAAAGGGGGAGTACATGTCAAATGGCAATTTATATTATGAACAAGAAAATGTAATGTTTCTAGATGGCACAAGACAAAATGATGGAACCTTAAAAGAGGATAAACTTAGCAGTTTTAGAGATAATATCGTTAATGAGGATTTGTGGGGAACTTCTGATCAGGGGCGCAGCTATATAGGGGCGGGGGGCCTGACCCCCCGAAATTTTTTTTGCGATGTAGGGGGTATATAGTTTTCGTGTAGAAAAATTTCGGTATATTCGGTTTTGACCCCCCATTTTTATTTGTGAAATTTTTTTTATACATTAAGCAATAAAATTGATCAATTATATTTTACATAAGCCCATCTACCCAAACTAAAATCCATTAACAAACCAAATCCCAAATTAAAATCTATTACTTAGCCCATTAAAAAAAAAAACGCCGGCCATATACAGAGAGAGAGAGAGAGAGAGAGAGCTACTGTACTTGAAGAAGAGAAAGACGAAGAAAATTCAAAGGATTCACATCAGATCTGAGTATGTTGGTGAGTTCTGGTTTATTTCATCTTTGCCCCTGAGTTCAGCAAGTTTTTTCTTTCCTTCATTGTGGCTATATACAGTCCCTCATCTCCTCCCACCTTCGTGGCTCCTGCAGTCCCGCCGGCCACCGCCGACCATCGCCGATGGCCGACCAGCCTCCACCACGCCTGCCGCCGCCTGCAGCGGCCCTTCTGGTTTGTTGCCTTTAAATCTACTTGTCTTTTATTTAGGGATTTAGTAGAAATTAAGGATTTAGTAGAAATTAGGGATTTATAGATTGTGACTATGGTGAAGAATAAAACCATAACTTCATTTTTTAAAAGAAAGAATGAAGAACAACAAGTAGAAGGAATTGATGATGAAATTCAAGAGAGTAAACGTCAAAAAGGTTCAACAAGCGAACCGGTTATTGGTCCGGATACTTGCAATGAACAACCTTCTGAAATTCCACAAGCTAACATCAATGAAGTGGATGTTAGTAGCCTAGAAAGAGATCCTGCTAAACGACTTGAAATGTGGAAATATCCGGTTGCGGCACGTGAGCAAGTAAGGCTAGCATATATATCATTAGGAGTGTATCAACCTAAGCTTGAAGAGTATAAGCCTAGAGGTCCAAAGAATAATCTTCCTCGATTTAATATTGCTTGGTTTGGTATGTTCCCTAATTGGTTAGAGTATTCTCCAACAACACACAAGGCTTATTATTTTCTATGTTATTTGTATAAGGATAAACCAAATGAGCAAAGTCGTCATAGTGCATTTACTTGTGAAGGATTTGACAATTGGAAAAAAGTTAATGATGGGAATAATTGTCCTTTGTTGAAGCACATTAAATCTTCAACACACAAAAAGGCATTTGTGTTTGCTACTAATTTAGTGAATCAAGAAGCACACATTGAAAATTTCATAGAAAAACAAAGTGAAAAGCAAAAAAGGAAAAACCGTTTAAGATTGAAAGGCATAATTGATGTAGTTCGTTGGTTAACATACCAAGCTTGTGCTTTACGAGGACATGATGAATCTTCCAATTCAAAGAATCAAGGTAACTTTCTTGAATTGCTAAAACTATTTGCTTCTTATAATGATGAGTTTGCAAATGTTATTTTGGCAAATGCTCCTTGTAATTCCAAGTATACATCTATCCAACAAGAAGTTCTTAGTATTATGGCATAAAGTGAGAAGGTATATACGGGAAGAAGTGGGGGATTCATGGTTTTCTATCATGGTTGATGAGTCATGGGATGAATCCAAAAAAGAGCAAATGGCCATAGTCTTAAGATTTGTTGATGCGAAAGGGGTGATACGGGAAAGGTTCTTGGATTTAGTTCATGTCACTTGACATCGCTATGCTACTTTAAAGGCTAGTTTGTGGAATAGACTTTTGAATCACAACTTTGATACTGGAAAAATTCGTGGTCAAGGTTATGATGGTGCTAGCAATATGAGTGGGGAATGGAACGGCTTACAGGCACTCGTTCGGCAGTATAGTCCTTATGCATATTACGTTCATTGCTTTGCTCACAGGTTACTTATTTTTTTATTATTGTTTGTTCTTTTTTAGGTTTGACTAAAAATACTCATATGGAGTTGACATTTTTTCATCACATGTTACAATTTGCCTTGGTTTGTGTCTCAAAGGAAGTTGATCCGGTACACCAGTTCTTTCAGTACTTAGCTTTTGTAATAAATGTGGTTTGTGCTTCTAGTAAGCGTCACGATGAGTTACAAAAGGCGAAGGCAATTGAGATTAAAAATTAATGGAGTCAGTGAAATCAAATCGGGAAAAGGACAAAACCAGGTCGGGACATTAAGAAGGGCCGGGGATACACGTTGGGGTTCCCATTTTAAATCCATTTGTAGTTTGATTAACATGTTTGATGTCACCCAGGCTGTTCTCAAGGGAATAATGGACGACACTACTCGTAATACCCGTGCTCAACGTGGAGATGCTAGTATGGCTTATAGTTACTTGAAGTCATTTGAGTTTGTGTTTGTTCTTCACATGATGAAAGAGGTGATGCAAAAGACTGATACACTTTGTCAAGGATTACAAAAGAAATCCCAAGACATCCTTAATGCAATGGATTTAGTTTCAGCCACAAAGGTTAGTCTAAATAATTTTAGAAACGATGGATGGGATTCTTTAATTGAGAAAGTTATTTTTTTTTGTCAAAGACATGACATAGAGATGCCCGATATGAGTGCTCCATATAGATCTACCCGGTATCGGCCTCATAAAAAAGATCTTCATGTTACATTTGAACATTTTTACCGAGTAGATTTGTTTATGGGGACATTGGATAAGCAAATACATGAGTTGGATTGTAGATTCAGTGAGCAATCAATAGAGTTGTTATCTCTTGGTGCGATTTTATGTTCAAAAGAGATTAATATTGATCACATTGTGCTTCTTGTTGAGAAATATTATCCTACGGACTTTACTGAGCATGAGAGAAATCAATTACGTTGTCAATTGGAGACTTTTCAAGTTGAAAGGATAAATAATGCCAAGCTAAGTAAGGTAGCAACTCTTTCTGATCTCTGCCAAACTCTTGTAGAAACTGGGAAAAATATCATGTACGATTTGGTTGAAAGAGTGTGTCGGCTACTCTTGACACTTCCGGTTTCGACTGCAACAACAGAGAGGGGATTTTCGGCAATGAAGATATTCAAGAATCGCCTACGTAATAAGATGTCAGATCAGAATCTAGCAAACAGTATGGTGATTTACATAGAAAAAGAAATTGCTAACAAGTTTGATGCGGAGTCCATAATTGAAGAATTCAAGGCTCTTAGAGGTCGAAAGGCTGAACTCTAATTTCTTCAATGAATCGAACCAGGTACCAACCGTTTGTCTCCTTTTTAATGTTTAGTTGTCTTGGACAAATGTTTAGTTTTTTAGTGATTGAAACTTTTTTTTATAATAATATTATTTAATTTTTGACCCGACCCGAACATATTACCCGAAAAATATTATTAGGAAAAAAAAAATTTAGATCCCGATCCCCCACTGAAAATTTTCTAGCTTCGCCACTGCTTCTGATAGTGCTAATGATATGTGGGACCGGATAGCGGAGCATAGAAAGAAATGGGAAAAAAATCTAAGGAGAATCAAATGTTGGAACATTTTGTTCCATACATAAATTAAAAGTGTTTTGATGATTAATGTTGATAAGCAAAACAAAACAACAAAGAGACGAAGCAAGCATCGAAGGAAACGAAGTGCAAAATGCTGAAGAAAAACAAAGCTAACGTACGTAACAGTAACATGTTAACGTACGTAATATGATGAAGCTAACGTACGTAATGTATGAGAGATAACGTACGTAACTCAGATCAAACAAGTGAACGTTGGAGGAGTCAAAGTCAGAAAAGCATGCAACGGATATATGACGTCATCAGTGATGTAATGTTAACGTACTTAACGAAGTCTATGCTAGCGTACGTAACCCAAAATGATGAAACTCCCTGGACTGATTTGTGAAGATGCTAACGTACGTAACCATCCATGGTTAACGTACGTAATGAGGCTTACGTACGTAATGGAGAGCATATAACGTACGTAATGAGCAGTCTGGCAGCTAACGGCTAGTTTGATGATGGAGCCTATAAATACCATTCCTATGGTATTGTTTGAGCACAACAACCTTGAGCAAATAGTCTATTCTTGTGATATTATTACACACATTCTTGTTGTTGATATTGAGCTTAATTGTAAGTGTTTGAGTGAGAGTTCACAAAAACATACACGAGTGGTAAAAGAAAAGATACGATTGGATTCGGTGTTATTAGGATCAAGGATCCGGCATTGTTAGAATCGCAATTGCTATCTAAGTGAGGTTTATCTAGTACCCATAGAAAGCTAGAGCGGTTGATTCCTTGTCCGATAGAAAAGGAAAACGGTTTAACTTGGACCGACACAAAGACAAGTACGAGAGGTTTATCACAGACCGATAGAAGACGTGATTGTAAACGGTTATACCTCGATCGATAGAAGAGAGGCATAGAGGTTGCTATCTTTAACCTATTGAAAAAGATAAAGAGAGGACGTAGGCTCGTTTATAGCCGAACCTCTATAAATCCTTGCGTCATTTATTTTCCACAATTTTATTTACGCTTCCGCAACACGGCGCAATATCGACCCCACACCCAACAATTGGTATCGGAGCGGTACTCCAATACGCGGCTTAACATCCGAGGAGAAGATCCAAAATGGCGTTTCAATTTGCTCCTGTCGAAGGCCTTGCTCTCAACCGACCACCATTCTTTGATGGCTCAAAAATATTTGACATGGAAGAAAAAGATGTCAATCTTTATTCGTGCCTACGATATAGAGATTTGGAAGATTATTTGTCTCGGCCCAAAAGTTCCTATCAAATCCGACGGTACGCTCAAATATTTTGAAGAATACGACGATGTCGATTGGAAAAATGACCATCTAAATTGTAAGGCCACCCAACTTTTATTTTGTGCCTTAAATCCCGAGGAGGTCAATGGAATCTCGTCGTGTGAAAGTGCGAAAGAAATATGGAAAATTCTTGAAATCACACACGAAGGGACAACTCAAGTCAAGGAGACAAAAATCAACATGCTTCTCCATGACTACGAGTTATTCATGATGAAAGGTGACGAGTCCATTACCAATATGCTCGACCGATTCTCGGTCATCACAAATGGACTTGCGTCATTCGGAAAACCATTATCTAGTAGTGAAAAAGTCAAGAAAATTTTAAGATCACTACCTAGCGAATGGGACGGCACCGTGACCGCAATTATGGAATCTAAAGATCTCAATACGCTCGATTTTAGCGCCCTCGTTGGTTCGCTAATTAATTATGAGATCGTGTTAAAATCACAAAGTGTCAAGCCGAAACCGAAAGAAAAATCGCTAGCCATGAAGGCTAAGATATCGAGAAAGAAAGAAGAAATCCCGGTGGAAGAAAGCGACGAAGAAGCAGCATATTATGCCAAGAATATTAATAAATTTCAAACCTTATCAAACCGAAGGAAGAAGGATATCTCGAGCGAAACGAAGAAGTTCGACAACTCTTGTCGACAATGTGGAAAACCAGGCCACTTCGCTAAGCATTGCCGTGCCAAACCCAAGAAGGAGGTTCTCGTGGCTACTTGGAGCGATGAAGATGAAGACGATGATTTCATCAATCAAAATAATCTCGCTCTCATGGCCCGGAGTTCGTTCGACGACAGCGACGTTGAAAGCCAAGTAAGTACATCCTCCCGTGACGAAATTTTTGATGCATTTGAGTTATTACATACGGATTTCCAAAATGCTTTTTCGGAAATTAAATCCCTTAGGTCTAAAATTAAATCTATGGAAATTGAAAATTCCAAAATTATCGAGAAGGGAAAATTTGTCGAAATCGATCATTCGAAATGCATTGAAAATGAGAATATTTTGAAGAATGATCTTTTAAAAGTCCAAGATGAACTAAAATCTTTGACAAGAAAATTCTCGTGCGGCAACGATAAATTTGAACAAATGTTATGTGTTCAAAAATATACTTTTAATAAAGAGGGGTTAGGATTAAAACCACGTTCGAAAAACGAATCCGTTAATTTCAAAATACCCCATTGCGAAAAGTGTTTGAAAATTGGGCATCACGTTTCCAATTGTAAAAGCCCACGCCGGACGATAAAAATAAAGAAAAATTGGGTTCCTAAAGGAACAAAAATTTCAAATATTGTTTATGTCTCGAAACAAAAACCAACTATAGGTTGGATCCCCAAAAATTGATTTTTGTATTTTACTCAGGGGGAGTATTTTTTTTTAAGGGGAGATATTATTCTCAGGGGGAGTTTTTACCCTTTATGCAATTATTCATAAATTGTATCATACATATTTTATATTTTGGTATTATTTATTTCAATTCATATTTTATCCACTTTTTGATGAAGACAAAAAGGGGGAGAGAATGGAGAAGGAGAAAAAGAAGTCGAAATGACAGAAAAAGAAAAATGAGGAGACGTCGAAAAGACGATGAAAAATTAAAAATGAGAAAAGAAAAGAAGGAGTCGAAAAATAAATGGGAGAAGATTCTAACGAAACGGACAAAGTCGAAAACTTTGGTCTTTACACATATACATATATTTATATTTTTGCAGGTAAATACCATTGACGAAGTGTTGTTTTGAAATCATCAAAAAGGGGGAGATTGTTGGAACATTTTGTTCCATACATAAATTAAAAGTGTTTTGATGATTAATGTTGATAAGCAAAACAAAACAACAAAGAGACGAAGCAAGCATCGAAGGAAACGAAGTGCAAAATGCTGAAGAAAAACAAAGCTAACGTACGTAACAGGAACATGTTAACGTACGTAATATGATGAAGCTAACGTACGTAATGTATGAGAGATAACGCATGTAACTCAGATCAAACAAGTGAACGTTGGAGGAGTCAAAGTCAGAAAAGCATGCAACGGATATATGACGTCATCAGTGATGTAATGTTAACGTACGTAACGAAGTCTATGCTAGCGTACGTAACCCAAAATGACGGAACTCCCTGGACTGATTTGTGAAGATGCTAACGTACGTAACCAGCCATGGTTAACGTACGTAATG
This sequence comes from Orobanche coerulescens, assembly GCA_033398695.1. Lineage (NCBI taxonomy): Eukaryota > Viridiplantae > Streptophyta > Magnoliopsida > Lamiales > Orobanchaceae > Orobanche > Orobanche coerulescens. The sequence continues at coordinate 172,789,879 of CM065811.1, forward strand.
AGGCTTACGTACGTAATGGAGAGCATATAATGTACGTAATGAGCAGTCTGGCAGCTAACGGCTAGTTTGATGATGGAGCCTATAAATACCATTCCTATGGTATTGTTTGAGCACAACAACCTTGAGCAAATAGTCTATTCTTGTGATATTATTACACACATTCTTGTTGTTGATATTGAGCTTAATTGTAAGTGTTTGAGTGAGAGTTCACGAAAACATACACGAGTGGTAAAAGAAAAGATACGATTGGATTCGGTGTTATTAGGATCAAGGATCCGGCATTGTTAGAATCGCAATTGCTATCTAAGTGAGGTTTATCTAGTACCCATAGAAAGCTAGAGCGGTTGATTCCTTGTCCGATAGAAAAGGAAAACGGTTTAACGTGGACCGACACAAAGACAAGTACGAGAGGTTTATCACGGACCGATAGAAGACGTGATTGTAAACGGTTATACCTCGACCGATAGAAGAGAGGCATGGTTGCTATCTTTAACCTATTGAAAAAGATAAAGAGAGGACGTAGGCTCGTTTATAGCCGAACCTCTATAAATCCTTGCGTCATTTATTTTCCGCAATTTTATTTACGCTTCCGCAACACGGCGCAATATCGACCCCGCACCCAACATCAAAAGGAGGGGCTCCTGCACAAAAAGACTGAAATATAAAAAGGAATGTCTCAAAGGGTGGCAGAAGGAGCAAACTTTAGTAAGCTTAGAGGGATATAAGACAGCTAAGCGTGCAGCGAAGAAGGTGGTGGCTGAGGCAAAGACAAAGGCTTATGACGACTTGTATAAACGACTAGATACGAAAGAATGAGAAAAGGAAGTGTTCAGACTAGCTAAGGCCCGAGATAAAATTACTATAGATTTGTGTCAAAGTTAGGTGTATCAATGATGAAGAAGGGAACGTACTGGTAAGAGAAGATGAACTCAACGAGGATGGAATACATACTTTTTTCAGCTATTTAATGTAACTAGTGAGGAATCTATCAACTTCGAGAGCCTTAATATCCTAGAGATAACCTAAATTGGAACTTTTATAGGAGAATCACGACGAATAAGGTTACCAAGGCTTTAAGAAAGATTAAAAAGGGAAAAATCGTCGGCCCTAATAACATTCTTATTGAATTGCGGTAGTGCTTAGGGGATAAAGGAATAGATTGGTTGACAAAGCTCTTCAATGTCATATTAAAGAATTAGAGCATTCCAGATGCATGGAGGAAAAGTACTCTGGTACCCATTTTTAAGAATAAAGGAGATATTCAAGACTGTTCAAATTATCGAGGGATTGAGTTGATGAGTCATAGTTTGAAATTTGGGAAAGAATGATCGAGAGAAGGTTGAGAAAGAATACCGAAATTTCTGAGAACCAGTTTGGCTTTATGCCCGGACGATCAACCTTCTTGCTGAGAAAATTAATGGAGCTGTATAGAGACAAACAAAAAGATCTTCATATGGTGTTCATAGATTTGGAAAAGGCATATGATTGGGTCCCATGAGATATTCTTTAGAAGGTATTGGAAAATAAAGGAGTCGACGTGGTCTATAAGAGATAAAGGATATGTATGCTAGAGCTACGACGACAGTCAGGACATGTGGAGGGGAGAGCAGCGAGTTTTTAATTTCAATCGGGCTCCACCAAGGATCGGCTTTGAGCCCATTTTTGTTTGCAATGGTGATAGATGAACTTACTAGGGATATTCAAGATGACGTACCATGGTGCATGTTGTTCGCAGACGATATTGTATTAGTGGATGAGTCAAAACAATGAGTAAATTCAGAGTTGGAATTGTGGAGAGAAACTTTAGAGAATAAAGGTTTTAAGTTAAGTCGTAGTAAGACTGAGTACATGGAGTATAGATTCAATAAAACAAGAAGGGCCAGTACTGAGCATGTGATGCTAGGCATGCACAAAATAGCAGAAAATGAATTTTTCAAATATTTAGGGTCAATGATCCAAAATACTAGGACGTAGATGACGATATTAGACATAGGATTCAAGTAGGATAGAATAAATATCGTACTGCTACTTGGGTGTTTTGTGACAAGATGGTCCCTCAAAAGATTAAGGGTAAATATTACAAACTAGCAATAAGACCAACGATGTTATATGGATCAGAATGTTGGTCAGTGAAATATCGATATATCCAAAGGATGTCAATAACAGAGATGACGATGCTAAGGGGATTGTATGGCGTGAAGCGCAGAGATATAATTACAAATGAAGTAATCCGGGAGAAAGTAGGGGTGGCCCCAATTGAGAAAAAATTGAGGGAGAACCGTCTGACATGGTATGGGCATGTAAAAAGACATCCATTAGGTGCACCAGTTAGAAGGTGTGAAACTATGATAGTCACAATTGGGCGTAGAGGTAGGGGTAGACCGAAAAAGAGTTGGACGGAGACTATTCCGAAAGACTTAGAGCTCATGGACTTTACAGAAGGGATGATCCATCATAAAGCAAAATGGAGACGGCATATTTACATAGCCGACCCCACCTAATGGATAAGGCTTGGTTTGGTTTGGTTTGATTTGGTTTTTTCCTGTGTTATTAAGTAAAATCTTGCGTGGATATCTATTTAAATATACCCAATTTATTTTTCCTCATTTTATCAAAAATATGTAACTTAAAATATGTATTTATGTCTAACATCACCAAATCTCTCTCTCTCTCTCTCTCTCTCTCTCTATATATATATATATATATATATATATATATATGTGTGTGTGTGTGTTTGCCACTGAGGGCAAAATTGGAAAGAAAAAATTGAAAGTCGATAGGTTTGGGTTAGACGCTATACTTGAAGCTAGGGGTGTTCAAAAATATACGATATTAGATCCGAAAATCCGAATTTCCGGATATCCAAAAATTTGGATATCCAAAATTCGGATATCCGGAACTTCGGATTCAGATATCGGATAATACTTTTCAGAAAAATCAGATATTCGGATATCCAAAATATATACTTCAATTTTAAAATATTTTTATTTCTTATACATAATTCAAAATAGTAACACTTAAGTAACTTATTATTTGTTAAGTTAACAAGTCGGTTACTTACTTTTTATAATATTTTCTAGGTTGTCTATGGGTTGATTTAATGGGAATGCTAATGATTGAGAATCATAGGGAACTAAAGACGTTTTGAATTTCGATTATATAAATATTTCGACAATATTTAAGTTAAAAGTAATATTTTTATGGTTTGAACTTTTGAATGGATGTTTAATTGTCATTTACTTATCATAATTTGTTGTTGTAACTATACATTTAATTATTGTAAAAGTTAAATAGGAAATAAATATTTCAGATACGGGTATCGGATATCAAAATCTAGTACCAAAAATTTCAAATATCCGAAAGTTCGGATATTCAAAAATTTGGATATCCGATTTTGAACATCCCTACTTGAAGCATTTGAACGGCACCCTGGTGCTCTTCGAGTGAATTGTTCTCTTAACAAGAATCCAATGACTGCGTATCAAGAATATAGTGTATATTAAATCAGCATCGTTAAAATAAAATTACTTGGGTCAAACTAAATTATTTATTCAACTTTAATTTCAATTAAGATTATGTTTTAGATAACAATTTGACGTAGTACCAATCATAATTTTACCCATCATAAAAGGAATTATAAACCAAATCAAACCAAACATACCCAGTATATCCCGCTCAAAGCAGGGTGGGGAGGGTAAGATTTACGTAGACCATGCCCCTACTTTTTACGGTAGGGAGGCTGTCTCCGTGAAGACCCCTAACTTAGTGCACAGCAAAGTATAGAGTGGTATATAGAAAGAAGCATATGATACGAAAAAGCTCACGGCCATACCTGAGCCCATGGTTTAATTCACATGAGACTTACCTAAGGGGACTTTGGCAACTGCACTCTCGATGAACGCTGCTCTAACCGAAGAGAGGTTAACTCTGCGCACAACTCCCTCTCAAAATAACACCACACGCAGAAGGCAATATGATCAAATATACAGTAAAAGTAAAAAGTGTAATGCTCTAGGTCAAAGCAAACCAAGACAACCCAACCCTGACGCTCTCAACTACAGCACCGCTCCCTACAAAAGAATCCACAACTCTGATCTGGCGCCTCCAAGAGCACCTATCAACAGTCATGGTCTCAGAAAGATTTAAGGCCTTCAAATCTAATCTCAGTTGCTCCTCCCACGTCCTCCTCGGTCTGCCTCTCCTCCTCTCCCCGGCAACCAATAAACTCTCGACCCTCCTCACCGGAGCAGAAGCCTGCCACCTGCGGACGTGGCCAAACCATCTCAATCTCCCTTCCCTAACTTTCGCTGAAATGGGCGCCACTTCAAGCGCGTTCCTGAAAACCCCGTTTGAGATTCTATCCAACATTGTGCGACCACACGACCAATGTAACATTCTCATTTCAGCCGCTTCCAACTTGCTCTCAAGCGACTTCCTCATCGCCCAACATTCGGAGCCATACAACATTGCAGGTCTGATTGCCGCTCTATAGAATTTACCCTTCAACTTAAGAGGGACTTTCTTGTCGCACAGGACCCCAGTCGCTGCTCTCCGCCTTAGCCACCCCGCCTTGATACGATGAGTGACATCATCTTCACACTCACATTCCTTCTGAATGATCGAACCCAAATACTTGAACTTATCTGTACGGGGTACGATCTAATCCGCAATCATTACCTCTACTTCTTCCCCGTTGGCCTCACAACTAAAGTTACACCATAGATACTCGGTCTTAGACCGGCTCACACGCAAGTCCTGGGGTTCTAACTTAGACCTCCATAGCTCCAACTTCGTGTTCACCTCCCTCCTCGACTCCGCCACTAACACAATGTCGTCAGCAAAAAGCATGCACCACGGGACGCCATCATGTATCCCCCGCGAAATGACGTCAAGGATTGGAGCGAAGAGAAGAGGGCTTAGCGCCGACTCCTGGTGTAGTCCTATCTCAACCGGGAAATACTGGGTGTCACCAACTGGGGTCCTAACGCAAGTCCTAGCTTGGGAGTACATGTCTTGGATCGCCCTAACGAACGGCAACGACACCCTCCTCTCTTCTAGGCTCCTCTAAATAACATCGCGCGGAATGCTATCATAAGCCTTCTCTAGACCGAACACCATATGGAGGTCCTTATGTCGCTTTCTAAACTTCTCCATAAGGTGTCTGACGAGATGAATGGCCTCAGTCGTGGACCTTCCCGGCATGAAGCCAAATTGATTCTCTGAGATCTCAACTTCTCTTATAACCCTGCATTCCACCACTCTTTCCCAAAGTTTCATAGTATGACTGAGGAGTTTAATACCCCTATAGTTACTACAACTCTGAGCATCGCCTTTGTTCTTGAAAAACGGCACGATAATACTACGCTTCCACTCTGTCGGCATCTTAGAACCTCTGAGGAGGATGTTGAACAGCTCTGCTAGCCACTGAACTCCAACTTCCCCCAGACAAAGCCACACCTCAATAGGGATCTAATTCGGGCCTACAGCCTTAGCTCTACCCATTTTAAATAGGGCATCCTTTACTTCCTCCTTGTTGATGCTCTCACAGGAACTAAACGAACGAGCAGAAGATAGACTAACTCCTTGCACCACCGAGTCGCTTCCCCTAGCCTTATTGAAAAGTTCAAAAAAATACTTATTCCACCTCTCCTTAATAGCCACCGCTTCCCCTAACCTCATTGAAAAGTTCAAAAAAATACTTATTCCACCTCTCCTTAATAATCACATCGTTCACTAACACTTGGCCCAAATCATCCTTAATATACTTAACGGGACCCCGGTCGCGCCGCCCTCTTTCCCTAGCTTTCGCTAGTTTAAAGATAGCATTCGCTCCTTCTTTGGTGTCTAGGCGCTTGTACATCTCCTCGTATGCCTCACCTTTAGCCTTAGCCTTGCGCCAGCCTCTCTTTTCGCCACCGCGCTACATGCTCTGATTCTCTCCTCCCCAGCACTAACCGACAAATATCCCCCCATCCCACCCCCACCCTTTCTCATTCCACTCTCTCACTCTCTCAATGTATTCCTTCTTTACCCTTTTTTTTTATTTTATGTGTATGTTAATTTTATACAAATTTGATTATTACTCCTTTTGTATTCAATATGTAATATATAATAATATTTTATAATGATTAAGACTTTTATTACAGATTTCATTTTCAGATATTAGACTCATTAAACGGGATTAGATTTTGAAATGCATAAGGTGGAAAAAATTTGGTATGTTTTAGCTTAAAAAAGTTCATGCATGTTTTAATTTTAAAAAATAAATTCAGTAAATGAATTGGATATTCAAAGTCAATCAGAAAAAAATAAATGACAAGATTTCAACAGAAATCTTCTAAAGCATATTTCCAATATACTAAAAAAAATAGAAAATAAATTCGTAAAACATTAATAAAAAAATATATAACTAATAGTCGGGTTACTTTGTACGGTAATTGAACGCATATTTGCAGACAGGTCACTAATACTTATTTTATTGATACGTGCAATCCAGTTTATGGTATTAATAATGTTTTTTAAAATAAGGTACCTAAACGGGTATTATACCCACATGTTTGTTGGGAAAAATGACACAAAGAACTCATAATGAAAATACGGAAATTCGTTTGACAACTTTCCCAATCTTCAATTGTAACTTTGAGGTTACCGACGAGTAGAGTAAATCAAATACAACTCGACAAACAATACAAATGATATCCAAAACCATAATGAACGAGACACAATTTTTAGCGTGGAAAACCCCTCAAGACGAGAGTAAAAACCACGGGACCGAAGCCGCTTAAATCCACTATCACCAATTCACAATACACAATTCGTCCCTAGTACAAACTAGAGGTATACACCGATAATCTTCAAATACTTGGTAATAAACAATCTTCAAGTACTTGGAATACACAACAACAAGATCGAGAAAGAAAAACACCGTAAATAACTTACACAAAAAGCTAACAAAATACCCGAACTTCCGGACTCAAACCCTCATTCTATTCCGGTGAAAGATTTGCCCGATCGCTACCAAACTCTTGTCAAAATATCACGACGATCCGATCGATACAACTCCGGGAAATCGAACAAGTATAAACTCTCTTTTCTCTTCTCTCTTGTATCTCTCTCTATTGTGTGCTCTCAAAAATAGACCTGGTAATTCGTTCGTGTCGTGTATTTTGGTGTCGTGTACTTTCGTGTTTCGTGTACCAAAAGTCCAAACTCATACACGACACTAAATGAATTCGTGTCATGTCGTGTCATGTACCGCGCAAATTCGTGTCGTTTCGTGTCGCGTTTTCGTGTCAGGCGCATAATATAAAATAAATATTAAAATATTATAAAAATAATAATTTTAATATTATAATATTATTTTTATAGGTTTTAGTACACGAAATGAAACGAATGACAACGAAAACATGATTGTTTATACGAAATTTATGAAAGTTCACATTATATTTTCAAATTTTAAAGTTTAGTATAAACAGAATTCATAAAATATATATTTTTATTAAATTAAATATAAAATATTTTATTTATTTATTTATTTATTTATTTCGTGTATCTCGTGTCGTGTCGTGTACCCAAAAGGTAAACACAAACCCGACACTAAATCTCGGTCGTGTACTTTCGTGTTCGTGTATTTTCGTGTCGTGTACTCAAACTGCAAACCCAAACACTAAATTTTCGTGTCGTTTTCGTGTCGTGTTTTCGTGTCGTGTGGTAAATTGCCGGGTCTACTCAAAAATGTGGGTTATAGGTATGAAAAAACGCAGCAAGAATGCTGCTAAAAAGAACTCCCAAAGCTGAGTTGACTTCGTGCGCCTAGACGCAGACATTGTGTGTCTAGGCACACTCAGAAAAAAAATGACAAAAAGTCCCAGGGGGCCAAGGCACAGAAGGGCTGCGCTTAGGCGCGGAGTACAGCAGAAAGGGAGGATTTCAGGGGGCCGCGGCCCAGAGTACAGCAGGCAGAGTTTTGTGGCCAAAAATAGTGTGCCGCGGCGCAGAGTCCAGTCGACTCCGAGAAGGCCTATATTTCGGAAATAACTCCTACAAATCTCCCCATTTCCGGAATATAGGAAGAGTTCGCCATTCTGGCGATCGAACAACATACTTTAACCTTCTCTCTACTCAACGCCTTAGTTAACATATCGGAACCATTATCATCGGTGTGAACTTTATCAAGTTCAAACAAACCATCCTCCAACGCATCTCGAATCCAATGATATCTCACATCGATATGTTCCGAACTCGGCCTCCGTTGTTGACAAGGCAACACACTTTTGCAATCTCGATTGCCATGACACGGCTCCCCTGCAAACATCATCAAATAACCGGATGTGGATTTCCGATTATCTTCGTTACCGGCCATATTCGAATCGGAATAACCAACAAGCATCGCTTTCCCATTTCCAAATGTGATCCTCAATTTGGAAGTACCCCGTAAATATCTAAAAATATCCACTTTACGGCTTCCCAATGCTTCTTTCCCGGATTCGATAGAAAACAGCTCACCCCTCCCACGACATGAGCAATGTCGGTCCTCGTACATACCATGGCATACATCAAACTCCCGACCGCAGAGGCATAAGGAACTCTATCCATTTCCTCAATCCCTTCCTTCGTCGTAGGGCAATCCTTGCTCGTCAATTTAAAATTGTTAGTAAGAGGCGAACTAACAACTTTGGCTTTATCCATGTTAAACCGTTTAAGCACCTTCTCAATGTATTGCTCTTGTGGCATGTGCAATTTTCGGGATGCTCTATCCCGAGTGATTCTTATCCCTAGAATCTGCTTAGCGGGCCCCAAGTCTTTCATGGCAAAAGACTTATTCAACTCTTTTTTCAAATTGGCAATCCTTTCAACATTCTTGCCAACGATCAATATGTCATCCACATAAAGTAATAGGATGATAAAATCATCATCTCCAAATTTTTTGAAAAACACGCAATGGTCCAGGGTCGTCTTCCGGTAGCCTTGCTCCCCCATAACCGACTCGAACTTTTTATACCATTGACGTGGTGCTTGCTTCAAACCGTATTGACTCTTTCGGAGTCTACAAACATAATCCTATTTTCCCTTAACCTGAAACCCTTCGGGTTGCTTCATATATATCTCCTTATCGAGGTCTCCATGACGAAATGCCGTCTTGACATCCATTTGCTCAATCTCAAGGTCAAGACTCGCCGATATACCAGGGACCAATCGAATCGATCATATCTTCACAACTGGAGAAAAAAATATCGTCAAAATCAATGCCTTTATTTTGACTAAAGCCCTTGGCTACGAGTCTAGCTTTGTATCGGGGCAATGAAGTATGCTCCTACGACTTCACCTTATACACCCATTTATTTCTCAAAACTCTCTTGCCCTTCGGCAACTTCACCAACTCGTACGTATTGTTCTCATGCAACAAACTCATCTCGTCTTGCATGGCATCCATACACTCCTTCTTGTTTTCATCCTCCATAGCCTCCTCAAAATATTTGGGCTCTCCCTCGTCAGTGAGTAAAACATACTCATCGGCCGAATAACGAGTGGAGGGATGACGGTTCCTCGATGACCGTCTAAGTGGAACAAAAGATGGCATGTTCGTCACGAGTAGCTCGGGATGAACTCCATCGGCATCATCTTGTCTCAACTCATCGTTGTCACCGACATCATGTTGTTCATTATTTTGGACGTCATCTCCATCGGGTGTCTCAACATGTTGTGGAGGAACGGGGTCCAAATCAATAAGATCATAATCATGTTACGGAGCCGACTCTCCATTCTCAACATCCTTCATCATTTGATCTTCAACAAAAACAACGTCTCTCGAACGAACAAGCTTCTTAGTCACCGGGTCATACAACCTATACCCGAACTCATCAAGACCATAGCCAATAAAGATACATGGCTTCGTCTTGGAATCAAGCTTCGACCTCTCATCTTTCGGAATGTGTACAAATGCTTTACATCCAAAAACCCATAAGTGGCGATATGAAATGTCTTTACCGCTCCACACTTTGTCCGGGACGTCAAACTTCAAAGGAACACACGGCGTCACATTAATCACGTGAACCGCCGTGTTCAAAGCTTCTCCCCAAAATGACTTTGGTAATCCGGCATGTGAGAGCAAACATCGAGCCCTCTCAAGCAAAGTCCGATTCATCCTCTCCACCAAGCCATTAAGTTGCAGAGTCTTCGGTGGCGTCTTTTGATATCGGATCCTGTTGTGCGGCGATTTATACGCCTCGATGGCGATCGGTATAATGGTCCGGATAACACCTCCTTCTTTGACAATAGCGTCATCCCTTTCTATCTCATGTGACCGAGCCTCTTATTCCATAGCTCGGTTACGTCATTATTGTCAACTGTGTTCACGGTATTAATCGTGACCTTTGGATGTGTCACGTACAGTTTCCCTGTCTTCTCTCCTCTTCCGACAATCAAGGAACCTCGAGTGAGTTTCCACACTCCCTTGCCAAAACCGCTACAATAGCCATCATCATCGAGTAAGCCAACGGAAATCACATTTAGCCTCATATCCGGAACATGTTTCACATTACGTAGAACAAGTTCCGCACCGGTGTTGAACCTCAAGTGTACGTCTCCTACTCCAACAATCTTAGATAACTCATCGTTACCCATCTTGACTATCCCATAGTCACCCGGAGTATAAGAGGAATAGAAATCCCTACGTGATGTAACATGACACGTAGCTCCACTATCGACCACCCAACTCGACTCATCTCTGGCAAGGTTCACCATGTCATAATCGCAACATACAAGGAAATCTTCGGTAGTAGTATATACTTCGGCTTTTTCATTACTCCCGCTCTCCTTCTTTTGAGTGTTTTCTTTGCCTTGGCGATTTTCCTTCTTTAGTTGTCGGCAAAATTTCTTCGTATGCCCTTTCTTACCCCAATGGTAGCATTCAATATTGGCATACTTCCCTCTAGAATTACTTCTTTGTGGCCCTATATTACTCGGACCTCTGCTTTGACCTCTCCCCCATCTTTCGGTAACAAGAACATCCGACTATGACGAAGATCCCTGTGACTTTATTCAGACCTCCTCGTTCAACATGTTCCCCTTAGAAAGTTCCATCAAAATGACACCATCAGGGACAGAGTTAGACAACGACGTACGAAACGTCTCCCAAGTATCCGGCAATGTGCCCAACAACCACAAAGCTTGAACCTCCTCTTCGAATTTAATGCCCATTCGTGCAAGTTGATTAATGATGCCTTGGAATGCATTCAAATTATCCGACAGAGGAGTCCCATCTCGATAATTTAGATTCATCATTTCTTTAATGAGGAATAGCTTATTATTCCCCGTCTTCCGAGCATACAATTGCTCGAGCTTGTGCCACAATTCTCGAGCGTCCTTTTCTCCACTAATATGATTCAACACATTATCATCAACCCATTGTCGAATATAGCCACACACTTGGCGATAAAAAATAGCCCAATTCGGGTCGGGCCTGCCTTTCGGTTTGTCTTTGCTAAAGATAATCCTTCACATATAGAAGGTCTTCCATCTTGCCCTTACATACATGGTAGTTCGAACCATTCAAATTCATCATTCTACTTGTATTGGCTTCCATCTTACAATTGAGATAATACAACCACGAAACAAAAATCCCGTGGCTCCGATACCACTTTGTTGGGAAAAACGACACAAAGACGTCACAACGAAAACCCGGAAACTCGTTTGACAACTTTTCCAATCTTCAATTGTAACTGTGAGGTTACCGATGAGTAGAGTAAATCAAATACAACTCGATAAACAATACAAATGATATCCAAAACGATAAACAACGAGACACAAATTTTAGCGTGGAAAACCCCTCAAGACGAGAGTAAAAACCACAGGACCGAAGCCGCTTAAATCCACTATCATCAATTCACAATACACAATTCGTCCCTAGTACAAACTAGAGGTATACACCGATAATCTTCAAATACTTGGTAATAAACAATCTTCAAGTATTTGGAATACACAACAACAAGATCGAGAAAGAAAAACACCGTAAATAGCTTACACAAAAAGCTAACAAAATACCCAAACATCCGGACTCAAACCCTCGATCTATTCCGGTGAAAATATTTGTCAGTCGCTACCAAACTCTTGTCAAAATATCACGACGATCCAATCGATACAACTCCGTAAAATCGAACATGTATAAACTCTCTTTTCTCTTTTCTCTTGTATCTCTCTCTATTGTGTGCTCTCAAAAATGTGGGTGATAGGTATGAAAAAACGCAGAAAGAATGCAAGACCTCCCAAAGCTGAGTTGACTTCGTGCGCCTAGGCGCAGACATCGTGTGCCTAGGCACACTCACAAAAAAAATGACAAAAATTCCCAGGGGGCCTAGGCACAAAAGGGCTGCGCCTAGGCGCGGAATACAGCGGGAATGGAGGATTTCAGGGGGCCGCGGCCCGGAGGGTTTGTGCCGCGGCCGGGAGTACAGCAGGCGGAGTTTTGTGGCCAAAAATAATTTGCCGCGGCCCGGAGGGCATGTGCTGCGGCGCAGAGTCCAGTCGGCTCCGAGAAGGCCTATATTTCGGAAATAACTCCTACAATATTCATCATTTTTATAATACATATGATTTTCGTAATAAATTCAATGGTGAATTGCTTCTATGTGATTGCAGGTGGAGGAACATGGTGCTGAAGTTGACCTATGAGGGAGCTGGTGGTTAAGAATGCGTTGCATGTCTCATATATTCGAAAGAGTGTGATTTTAATCTGTTTGTTAGTTAGTCATGTATTTTGACTAGGACTGTAAATGAGTTGAACTGTATCGAACCTTCACAGGATTCGGCTCGGCTCGAACTTATTCGAACCTTAGGTTCGATTCGGCTCGAAATCGAACCTCAGAATTTGAGGTTCGATTCGGCTCGAAGGCTAATTTTTTTTTAAATAGTTCGATTCGATTCGACTCGAATTTTCGAACCGTTCGAATATAGTTCGATTCGGCTCGAGTTAAACTCTAGTATAACTCCATCAGTCCAGTATAGTTCGAATATAGTTCGGTCCGATTCGCCGAAGCCGAATGGTTCGGCCTGGGATGGGAGGGGTTTATGTCTTGGGCCAAAGCCCCTCAAATCGAGCCGAACCGTTCGGTCCGATTCGTCGAATCCTATTTTATAGAGTTCGGCTCTACGTTTGGTGCCCCGAATCGAGCCACGAACCGAGCTTTTTCGAGCCGAATTATTCGAACCGAATCGAACTTTTAGGTTTGTTCACAGCCCTAGTTTTGACTAGTGTTTGAGTCTGGAATTTTTTTAAGCAAATTTGGGATTTTCCATGGTCGAACTTATCTTAACAAAAGATTATTCAAAATGAATGTTTATAATGTAAGTCGTCAAAGCAAGAAAATTTTAAGTAATAATAATGAAAAAGACACTTCATCTAATTACTTGTTGAGTTTGATGACATGTTGGAGACACTTCTTCTATTTACTTGTTGAGTTTATTGATGACATGTTAGAGTTCTATATTGCACATGATGTTAAGAATTGTTGAAGTATATCACTTCTCGTAATGCGTAACAAGATAATGTATTATAATATGTGAATGACTATTATGCCTCTGATGTAATTATGTAATTACGATTGTGCCATCTGAAGTTTTCCTATAAATAGGACTTCAGTTATTAATGAAAAATATATACTTCAGAATCATTCTCTATTCTCTCTCTAAATCCTCTCTATAATATTTCGGTTTTATAACACGTTATCAGCACGAGTTATTGCTGGAAAAAAATCCTTAAATGATCATCTATAACTTTTCCATTACCAAAAGGAGAGAGGGGCTATTGCCAAGAAGAAACAAAGATATGATATTATATTTTTCAATGAAAATGACGTTATCTATCGGCAACTGAGAAATTTAAATATTGGAGAACAATATTCACCAACTTGCATTTTTTGCTATTTACCTTACGACTTTGACAGAACGGACCTACAAACTGGATATTTTTAGACTAATTTTTCATGACTATAGCGTTCCAGTTCATCCTTAAATTGTGTCCACAGAGCCAATAGTTCACGATGAACGTATCCACTGGAATGTGTATCAAGAATCTGTTGGATATCGTGATCGATAGATTCCTTACTCAATCCATCCTTGATAAATGCGCTTTTATCTTCTCGATTTTTGGATACAAACCCCACCGATTTGCACCGTATGTCACATGTCCACCGAGCACATTTATAGCATCCACCTAATCTTTTTGCTCTTTGTTTCTTTGCAAAATTACTCCTACCTGTACCTGGCATGTACTTAAATGAATTTGAAAATTCGCCAGATAATCGAACTTGTGCTTCGATCAACCATCGAATATCTTCTGGGATGCCATTTCTCATTAGCACCCTTAATCTTTCGAGTCGAGCTCGATAAATTCTTTTTATGATATTCACTGGAAGAGATGGGTGATATTTGCGAAGACTAGAAAGCATTGAATCCACTATGATAACCAAACCCTCGATATGGGTAATTGTGAATATAATGCTAATCTATTTATAGATTGGAATTACGCGTATGAGGTTGACCCCGCGTTTAAATAATTCATATCCCGAAGCATATGAACTACGGTTCTATATTTGAATAATGAACATAATATGACGTGGGAGCGGCGACTCCATGTTGATAGTGATGTGCAATAATGGTACTGAAAGATGATGTGATATGTCGATAAAATATCTATATGGTGATATAGACACATCATGTCTTCAAATATTTGTTCTCGATTAATATCACTACTAGCTAATATTGGGAATGAATTCCTAATAAATTTGGAATATATTGAGGGGAATATGGGCTCACTTCCTCTATATGTGAACTACTAGATATTATGGATCCACTAGATAGTCACATGTGTATATTACTCGTAATCGGAAATTTACGAGATGATTTGCTCATGGTTGGAGCATATATTCCATATCAGATTAAGCTAGTAATATATCCCAATATTTAAATTTCTCAACTGCCGATAGATAACGTCATTTTCATTGAAAAATATAATATCATATCTTTTGTTTTCTTCTGCAATTTTGTCAAAAAGAAAATAGTAAAAGCAGTGACTTATCTGCTGCCCGTTTTGAAAATAGTGAAGTCATTTATCTTCTAGTAAGAAGTTTGTTCTTTAAATTTGGGATCCACAAATCAGAAATTGTATCTCATAAAAGTACTTTGAAAATCTAGTGTAGAGAGATGAAGTTCTCAGAATCATCATACAGATCTCATCCGATTAAAACCATATGTATTTTAGGTGGATCCAAACTGATAGGTCATATCCAGCATATAGATATGTCGTATCAATTCGTAAAAGAATTAGGAAAACACAAAATCGATATATTATATGGTGTGAGTAATCATATATTTTTGGGTTGCCTTTTAGAGGCTGCACAAAATGGGAAAATAAGAGTAACAAGTGCCTTACACTTTCCCACAGTTAGAACCAGTGGTATAGGAGGTTCAATTGGGTTGATGCTTCAAGCACAGTCTGTGCATGATGGTATGATATATATGGTGAATAATAGTAATGCCTTTATTGTACTTCCAAGTGGCTATGACACACTCAATGAGATATTCAATATCACGTCATGGGCTGAGCGAGACTTCCATACCAAACCTATAGGTTTGCTGAACATTAATAATTTCTTCAGCAATTTGCTTGCCTTTCTGGATCAAGGAGTAGACCACAAGTTTATCTCTCAGACATCAAGAGATATTCTTATATGTGCCGACACATTTGTTGATCTACTTATAAAGTTTCAAGCATATATTACAGTTAATAATTTGGAAGTCAAAGCCCATCAGCCACAAACTATTGACGCCAAACGAAAAAGAAGTTTAGATCCTTTAGATCTTTCATTATGAACCCTAATGCCAGGGGGTGGCAGAGTTACGGTGTTTTATACTCTTGAGACGCATCCCTTTTTCTGGGTTTCATATGTATTTTCCTTTTCGCATATTGTCGAGTGTTTATTACCTTTTTGGCTAGTTTCAACATTTTCCACTTCGACTGTTTTGTGCTTTTTCCAGCAATAATAAGATCATCTTTTGCCTCTATGCAAATACATTATTCTCACGAATATGTGATATATGCTTCTCTATTATTCATCACACCATATTGATGCAAATACATCAATATGATTTCAATGATCTCACCATGAGATATAATCAACATGAGATTTATTGAGCAATTATTTTTTTTGGTGATAGTTTTTCATATCACTTGTCAGATGATCCCACATGGGATTTTCTTTAATTTGATCGATTATAACTTCTGGTATCGTTTTCTCAATTTTCTCCATCTGCGTTTAATAATCGTGGAGATCGGATATTATTTCTATCAACTGCTTCTTCTTTCGAGAGTATGATTTGAATCATTGATCAACTACTTCTTCAGAGTAGGATTTATTTCTTTCAACTGATTCTTCAAGAGCAGGATTTAAATAATTGATCGACTACTTCTTCAGAGTAGGATTTATTTTTATCGACTGCTTCTTCGGGAGCAGGATTTAGATAATTGATCAACTACTTCTTTAGAGTAGGCTTTATTTTTATCAACTGCTTCTTCGGGAGCAGGATTTATGAACCATTCATGTGGTATAACCAACCACGATGGTGATATATAATATATAAATTGTGTACATGTAAAACCATCTGTCTTGTGATAATTGAACTCATCACATAGGAGGTATAATAAATATGTAAAACCATCCGTCTTGTGACAATTACATTTATCATATAGGAGGCATCGCCATCCATCTTGTGATAATTAAACTTGTTACATAGGAGGTATAGTAAATATGTAAAATCATCCGTCTTGTGACAATTACATTTATCATATAGGAGGCATCGCCATCCATCTTGTGATAATTAGACTTGTCACATAGGAGGTATCACCATCCATCTTGTGGTAATTAATTATCATATGGGAGGTATCACCATCCATCTTATGATAATCAGACTATCACATGGGAGGTATAGTAATATTTACATAATGTATATATTTAACTGTTTCTTCTGGAGCAGGTTCGTCCAACCATTTTCACAAAGTATAATCATGTGGTATTAGGTTGGATCATTAAAAGTCATCATTGACCCCAGTTGTCGGCATCAGTGCCGCCTGGTCGTCCCGTAATATTACACATACCACTTTATAAATTTTCACAATACAAGGACATATCCACAAGTTATTTCAATATTTTTTGAAGGGATCAAGATACTAATTTGTACATTTTAATAAATTTTGATAATGACAAATATCAAAAGAATTATAATCAAAATACCAATATTAGTGTCAAATTGAAACTCTCGTAAAATGAGTCACGGTGGTATCAAGAAAAATCAATTCTGACATCATATATATCTTATATGTAAGAATAGCCGAATTAATAATTTAATGAATTAAAAAAATATTATAATTTTATATTTTATTTATTTTTCTTTTGCTTATTACCTTCCGCTTCGTGTTTTCCCCCTTTTTTTTCTTGAGATATACATACATACCAGAGAGTGAAAGAGATTGGCCATGGATGGAGCAAGAGATTGAGAGGAAGACATTTTCTTTCCCTTACATCGTTATCTTCTTGTTTTGTGGTCCCTTTTTTTTTCAAAAGGGGCGCGGGCTGCGAGCGATGCCATAGATTTCCATGGACAACCGGGTGTGTCAGGGAGCGGCAGGATGTCCGCCAGACTGATGCTGATAATTCCGATGACGCCGATTATTAAGACTACGCTCTGGTGCTTTTGGGAAGCCACGTCTTCTTCTTTGTTTCTTCTTGGCAATAGCCCCTCTCTCCTTTTAGTCACATGTGTATATGACTCGTAATCGGAAATTTACGAGATGATTTGCTCATGGTTGGAGCATATATTCCATATCAGATTAAGCTAGTAATATATCCCAAATAAACTTGAATAGATCCAGAAAGGATCAAGATATGCGCATACAAGTGGGATATTAATTGGCATATTATTCGAAGTCCTTCTGCCAATATCAAAAACATAATATATAAACCCCATGACTGAAGATGAATACTGAGGTACTGACATATGAGTTTGGTGCTCAAGAAATCTCTTAGCATGAGGGGGAGTATTAGTAGTTGGAAATATGTAAAATGCATCACACTATATCCTCACAACTATATAAACTTGAAGTTCAAAGATGCATGATAAATTATTATTAATCTTTGGTACCAACTACAACTACTTGGATAAACACCTAATAATTTCCCGAATATAAATCAAAGTAAATGATAAAAGGAGGCATATACTTTTGAAGTATATAGACATAACTATAAAGGAAGATAATGAGATATCTCGACAAGTTATGTTGCTACAGGGAATAAATGTTGAAATTGTCGACACAATACAGCGCTATGAATAAAATGAGCATATTGAAATCCATGATTGTGAAATATGGATATTGAAATGAGGATATTGATATACATGATTGTGAAATATGGATATTGGAATGAGGATATTGAAGTCCATCAAAATTGAAAAATATGCCCTTATAACAAAATGAAACATATGGGTTTACTGAAAGTGACTCCTGAAGAGATTTTAAAAGTATTATCAGTGCGTGCAATCACCCAAAATAAGGCGTTGTGAAAGGAAATTATATGTCAGACTCTTTTCCTCGATCGAGGTTTTATCCCACCGGGTTTTCCTAGCAAGGTTTTTAACGGCGCACTTAACCACAACTAATATAGAATCTCCAAAAGAGATTTGGAATATATTGCAGAGAATATGAGTTCGATATTACAAACTGCACTGAGTATGATACTCGTACTAATCCTCGGAGGATTATTGAAATGCCTGGGGCATATTTGTATATACGCGTTGCAATTTTTTCCTTGACTGAGGTTTTGTCCCATTGGGTTTTCCTAGCAAGGTTTTTTTAACGAGGCAACTTGAATGGCGTATTAGTATGAATACTGTACTCTTTTCCCTTCATTAGGATTTTTCCCATTGGGTTTTTCCTAATAAGGTTTTAACGAGGCATATTCATGGCATAATGAGGAAAATTCTAGGGCTGGGACCGGTTCGGTTCTTGGTAAAAAATTAAAGAACCGGGACCAGTTTTTAAATACATAAACCGGTTCGGTTTTTGACCACTATTTTCAGGAACCGAAACCGAAAAAACCGATTTTTTCTTCAAGAACCGAATTAGGAACCGGAATCGAATTTAATGTGTAAAAACCGGGGTTTTCGGTTCTTTTAGGAACCGAATTGTGCAAAAAAACCGAATTTTGTAAAAAAAACGAATTTTAAGTAGAAATCGAATTTAATGTGTAATATTTTGAACAAAATACATTTAATTTGCTTTATTTAATACCTATATTATGTAAAAAATTATATATAATATTATTTTTATTATATATATAAAATATATATAGAACCGGTTCCAAACCGGTTTTTTCTAACATCATAAAATAGGAACCGGAACCGGAACCGAATTATTAAAAAGGAACCGAATTAAGAACCGGAACCGGTTAATAATAAAAAAACCGGAATCGGAACCGAATTTTTCGGTTCGGTTCTTATTAAAATTCGGTTCTTCGGGTAAAAATCCCAGCCCTAGAAAATTTTAAAGATCAAGATTATTCCTCAAAGATTTAAAAACATAAGGGGTAGTTGTACTCTTTTTCTCTCGATCAAGTTTTTTTTCCCACTGGGTTTTCTTGACAAGGTTTTAATGAAGCAACACGTGGATACCCCAACAACGAATAATATACATGACAGATTCACTCAGTTTTGTCCCATGCGGTTTTACTGAGACGGCACAAGTATACTCATACAAGAACTATCAAGATAAGGGGGAGCAAATTTACGAGATTACAGATTGCTGAAGTTTTATCTAACAGAGGTTTCCTACCAACGTTATGATGCAACGTGATATGATTGTCACACGCTTCGATACAAAAAGTTTGAGATTCTCCCATTGGGTTTTTCTTCAAACTAGTTCGGCAGATATTTATGTAAATAGTCATTCAAGGGGGAGTGTTAAGAATTGTTGAAGTATAAGACTTCTCGTAATGCGTAACAAGATAATGTATTATAATATGTGAATGACTATTATGCCCCTGATGTAATTATGTAATTACGATTGTGCCATCTGAAATTTTCCTATAAATAGAACTTCAGTTATTAATGAAAAATATATACTTCACAATCATTCTCTCTATTCTCTCTCTAAATCCTCTCTATAATATTTCGATTTTATAACACATGATACTTTATATTTGTATTTTCTCATCTTTCTATATTATCTATAGGAGTATTAAACGTATTTTCATCAAATATTTTACATATTAATTCACGCTATGTTTATGCAAATACTGTTCATTTATTTTAGATTATAGAAAATGTAGTGTGTTGATGTTACAAGAAAGACCACATTCGGTGTCTATAAAATATATAAATAATTCACAGCCTATTTAATCGTAGATAATTATATAAAATGCTGTAGTATCTTGACTATTAACGTACACCAACATATTTTGTAGTTGAGATCCTATACATGTAAACATCTCTATCCTTGAACATATCATAATAGGCACAACTGGACTTCCTTTTCCCATGGTATCTGGACTCGCGTACGGATGTCGGGTACATGTGGATATTAAGTGTCGGACTCGACTCATTCATAAAAAAAAAAAAAATCATTTTTCGTTAAAATGACGTGTCCAAGGGCCATACATACTATATAGTTTACATTATTATAAAGGTAAGTTAATTACTGAGCTTCTTCAACAGGTGCCCGATGGTAAATAATGGACGAATTTGAACTGAGAGGATCCGCGTGATACTGACCGTAAAACGCATAAACACCAATTGTAACTATGATGAGGACTACAAATCTCAGCCAGGCTTCATAGTGCAGCTGAAAAAAATGGTGCATATCGAAAATGAAATGCAAGCCGAGTTTAAGAACTATATGAAGGTAAGATTTAATAATGAGAAAGGTCAAGAAATACGAATTACCTGAGCGAACAGAAACATGTTGAAGAAAATGCTGACGGATGGAAGGATTGGAACACCAGGACAGGAGAAACCTGGTGGATCTGTATAAACCTGAAAAATACGGTGTAGTGTAAGCCGCATAAATAGAAATACTATTAAGACTTGAATAGTAAGCGCATTATATTGTCCTCATCACTTCTCAGCATTATAAATATAGGGAAATTTACGGAAACTACCACTGAGGTTTGGGGTAATTACAAAAACTAACCATAAGGTTCGAGTTCTGTGCTAAACTAAAAGGGGGATGTTTGAAATGTTTTTGCTGAGAAGGATGGTAAACTTAAATACATAAATCAAACCTGAAGGAGTTTTTGTGTAATTTTCAAGAATTCTGGATTTTCGAATTATAAATTAAAACTTTTGATTTTTTAATATTAATATCACAGAATTAAAAAAAAATTACCAAAGTTCCGATTTTTTCTAATTTTCCAGATTTTTTAAATAAAAAAAAAAAAGTAAGTTCTGATTTTTTTCTTAAGTTTTTCAGATTTTTTTGATTTTTTTTATATCTTTTAGACTTTTATATTTGTTGTATTATTTTTTATTATTATTTTACGTCATATATTGACTAGCCAATAAACATATGCCACGTGTCATTTAACTGCCAACTACTCCGTTAGTACTTAGGGGACAAAGATTATGTCCCAGTTAACGGATCAAAGATTATGTCCCAGTTTGTTACCTTCGAAATTTAGATCCTCAAGTGCTAAAATTGGTAAACTTAAGGTCCTATTTTGGTCATTTAGCCAAAGTAAAATTATCCCCCAAAAAAAAATCACCCGAAAATTCGAAGTGATAAAACGTCATAGAAATAACCCAAAAATAGTATAAAATAATATAAATAAGAAAAGAGAAACATGATAAATAGTGAATCTACAAATAAAGCTATTGAAGTCCTAAAAAGTTAAATAACCCCGAAAGTTATATTTTCACCTGAAACCCAGCAATTATCTCAACTCATCGTTGCGTCATCTTATTTTCCATACAAGTGGAAAAACTTATAATGATGATGGTTAATGTATCTCATCATTTCTCCTTCGTATGAAGGTTGTGACAAGAAGGGCATCCGGCGTAAAACTTCGCTACTTTGTATTTTGCATGATTTCATAGTATTAAGTAACTTTGACCATTATTTGATACTATAATTTTCATATCACCCACCCCAACATAGTTGAGGTTAAGGTAAAATAATAATAAAACAAAACGAAATAAGAATAAGAATAATAAAACTAAATAAGAATCAAACTCCATCATCCACCCGTATATTTCTCATCCACCATCCAATAATGATTAAACAAATTATATTTCAAAACTAGGGGGGTGGATTTAACTTACTTGCCGTAGATAAAGAGCTGCAGCGGAAAATATTGCAATGACAGCAGCTACAAGTAGATAAACCAACGGAGCATCATAACGGAATAGGACTCCAGCTGCAAAACCACAACAGGCGATGGTAACAAGGAAAATGATGCCTTCTCCCCTTTTAGAAATGCTCCTTGTTGAAACCCGGCGTGGAGTCATGTCCTTCCAGCGAAGGCTTACTACACATGCTGAAACGACTGAGTACCCCGTCTGAAACAAATCTCATCATAGTTAGATAATCACTAACTGATTTATTTATTTTTTAAAGAAAATTTACAATAAAAAAAAAAAGTTGATCTTTTAACTGCAGGCGCAAATTTTCATGATAACAGGTATCTTCTTCCTCTTTTACCAAGTCAGAATAAATACAACACTTGATGGTGCAAATATGTAAAAATAAATTAACAAATGTGAATGAGGTACATGAAAATTTTAATAGATACTCCCTCCTTTCCAATTTAAATGGGAGGTTTCACTTTTTTCTATCTCCCAAAATAAGTTTCCTATTTGGACATTATTCATCTTTATTCCATATTACCCCTATTTCAAAAATCTCCGTACCTCACAAAAACACCATATTACTACTATTTTTGACCCGTTTCCTCACAAAGTATTATTTTCGACCCGTTCAACCCGGGATGTTATTTCCGACCCGTTTCGCTATGGGACGTTATTTTCTAACTGTTTTCGCTCTGGGACGTTATTTTCGACCCATTTTTCCCCGCCACGTCACTTTCGACCATTTCGTCATGACTGTTTCTATTTCACCTCGGGAAGTCATATAAATGGGAAACTTATTTGGGAATTGAAAAAAAGTGAAAACTCCAACTTTATGTGGGAAGGAGCGAGCAATATGTCAAGGGTAAAATTGAAAAATCATGTGCTAAGTTTGCAATCCATAGTAATTGGAAAAATGGAGACCTCCCACTTAAATTGGGAAGGAAAGAGTAACTGTTTTTTTTCCGGTAATTTTGGTTGTCAACTCTAAATAGAAATGAAATATCAGAAAACAACATACCAAGGTCCCGACTGACAGAATATGCGAGAGTACCCGCACATTAAAAAGTCCAGCCAAGATGCTAGCAGTAAAACCAACCCAAACTTGTGAATGAACTGGGGTATGTCGTTTAGGGTGTACTCTGGCGAATATGGCTGGTAATAAACCATCTCTTCCAAGCCCAAGATACAACCGAGACTGCAAAAATGAATCAAGCAACGACTCGTTGACTACAGACCAAATAAGTCATCGGCTGTTTCTTTTTGAAGCAAAAAATTTAGTCCACCTGAACGTAAAGCCCAACTAAAAGCGTCGTTGTAAGTCCGGCAACAGCACCGAAGCTGATTAAGATGGACACGTATTTCAAGCCCCTGGAGGTGAAAGCTTCAGCCAGAGGAGCATCTTCACCAAGATATTGGTACGGAACCATTCCAGTAAGCACTAGGCAGACCCCAATGTACAGTGCCACACACACGACGAGGCTACCAATTATGCCGAAAGGTAAGTCCCTCTGAAAAATAAGTTCAGAAGGTAGATCTGAAGATAAGCCTTAGGAACAAAGAAGGAATTTGAGATCTCAATTTATCTTATTTTGACATACCTGGGGTCTCTTGGATTCTTCAGCAGAATTAGCAACCGCATCGAATCCAATGTATGAAAAAAAGACGACAGTTGCTCCTGTAAATATTGACTTCAAACCATTTGGGGCAAAAGGAGTCCAATTCGATACATCGACCTTAAATGCTCCAACAAGGATGACGAAGAGAACAATGAGTACCTGCAGTAAAATATCTCGTTACATCAACCATATGGAGGCCTTTTGATATCAGTGGCAATGAAGATGGTTAATTAGGAAGTTCCACGAAGCTGCGTAACACTAAGGAAACTCAAACCACTCGCTAGTTACTAATTTAATTTAAAAAAAAAAAGTTCGATATTAGTCTTTTCTCTAACAAACCAAGTCGAGAAAGTGTAACAATAAAAGAACAAAGAAACCTAAATATCTGCATTAATGAGAGGTAGAGCCCTCCATGCAGCTTCAGGTTGACTTGCTCTTCTTACCATATGCCACCCATTCATTAACAGCACCGAAATGAACGAAAACTCATGACATTCTAAACCAGTGTCACTCAAAAAGGACATAAAGATTTAATACGAAGTAGCCGCTTGCTACAAAGCCCTAATCCAAATGTATGTTAACATTAATCTTTGCCTCTTTTAATGAGATCAGAACATCTAATCAAGGGCAGTGAAGCAGCACCCAAAAGATGCTAAAGCAGCATGGTGATTTGATAACACTAGATTCCACTACACATAATAAATTTATTTTAAGAAACACAAGATATGTTACATAAGCATACATATGTTGCACTGCCATACTTTATATATTCAAAGTTCTGGTTCGTCGTAAACAAAGTGGGACAGATCTAGAGGTGAACTTGTTGCTGCACAAAATATGGACCGGAATTTAAATACATAATGATGCGCCCGACTGAACTCAACAAAATTCTTAAATACCATATGGAAGCCATGTCAAATAATCTGAATATCTTAATATGGGTCAGGCACATTCAATGATATATATGCACATAAAAACGGAAGAGAATGAAAAGACAAATTCCAGTCTGACAAATGTTGGACAGTAGATATTTAATTGTTTATTGTTACTGCAAATTGCCTCTTAATTTTATTTGCTAGTGCCCTTTCAAGCCAGGTTCCGGGGAAAAAAAAAAAAACAAGGGCGTCTAGACAACCTTTGTCACCGTCATGATTGAATTCAGTATCGAAGACTCCCCAACACCCCAACACAGAACTACCGTGAGAAGCACTAGTAGTATAGGAGCTAATATATTAATAGATAAAGCTCCAAACACTTCTTCACCATGCCCAACCCAGTTCGGGATGTTATCCTTGAAGAAGGGAATCAGCTCGAGTACAGTAACCACGTAGCTAGCTAGGCTACGTGCTATGCTAGCAGCACCAATATGATAGTCAAGCATCAACTGAGCAAACACAAGAAAGGCAGTGAGCTCGTTGAAAGCCGAATATGTATACAGATACGCTCCCCCAACAACTGCCGGAAACCGAGTAGATAGTTCAGCATAACAAAGCGCATTGAGCACACAAGATGCTCCAGCTATGACGAAACTAAATGTAACTCCTGTATTGGGGAAACCGAATTAGAAGTTAATGGCGTGAAAATAAAAATGCATGGGTCATCAGACAAGAAATTCAAATAACTACACTTCTTCACCAGACTCTCATCATAGAGCACATAATTGAAAGATAAATCAGATTGTGATATTATATCATCTTTTTGCTTTCAAACTGCTAGGCTGGTATTGTTACTATTGTAGTAAGAATAGTAAATAATGATCTGTACCGGCTAGGCGGGTTCAAATCGTAATCTTTTTTTAGATGACGTTATCTTTCCTAAATTACATCGTAAACAGGAGACTTAATTTCCCCATCCTTGAAGACGCGGGATCAAATCCCAACAGTAACTGCTTTGATCTCTCCCAAATTACATCGCAATGAGTCGACTTAACTACATGTTGTTATATGTATGTCCCTCTGCATATAGGAATGTTCTAATTTTATCAGATAAATATCAATGAAGCAACCTTCAAATTTTGCCAAGTTAAATAAAGGATACCACCTGAAATTAGCCAACTAAGTTTTAGAGCGGTTTACAAAGGCGGGTTGCTACCATGATTGACTTCTTGCTCTAACCAACAATAGTTATTTCCTCTGCCCTTATTTACAAGTAAAAAAATAGCAATTTTGATGGTCTTATCCTAATGGTTTTATTTTGCTAATTTTCAAGGCCACCAAAATAGCTATTTTTTTACTTATAAATAAGGGCAGAGGCAGTTACTATTCTAGGATAGAGCGAAAAGTCAAGAATAGTAGAAACACTGATGCGAATTCTCTATCGGTACAGCGGAAGGCTGTTTTGACGAGCGGAAGCGAACAGCACTTAGTCAAAAGGAATCGAACAGCACAGTTGGGAACTGACAGGAACTGATAGCAACAGTTCGATACAGCAGCAATAATGGACAGCGGCACGCGCACAAGACAGGAACTGATAACAACAGTTCGATACAGCAACAATAACAGCACGTGTCAAGACAGGAACTGGCCGAGTGGAAATGACTCAGAACAGGCAACTCCAAACAACGGCACTCGAAACAGCAAGTTTCGGTCGGATGCAATGGAAACAGGAAGCAAGTTTCGGACAATCAAACAGCAATTGATGCGAACTCCCGATCAAGTACAATCCTGTATCGAAAGCAAGAGGAATACCGAAACAGGACAAGAAACAATTGTTTTATCGAACTAGACCTATAATTCGATAAGGTGATTTCTTCTCAAGACCTATTGAGAATTGATCAGATTAAGATTCGAAAACGCGTCGAATAAATAACCAAATTTTTGGAAGCAAACTCGTCCAACACACTAATACACAATGTATTTTTTGATCATTCAATAATAATCTTCATTACAACTCAAACATGTCTACTTATAGATAAGAGTAGTCTGACAAGATTACTTAAACTATTACAAGATAAGACCACACGATCTTAAAATAAAGGAAAAGACAATAAAAATGTACTCCATGCCACTTGCAAACAAAAGGCATAAAAGATGGGTTTTGTCTCCAAGGTATTCTTCCTCTCCACATGCAGCCCGTGAATCAGGCCTTTTTTTATTATCTTATCTTCACCACTTGGACCCCCACATGATGCAAGTTACCATGTTTAAGTTATTCCAAGTCCCATCACCAAGGTTACTCAAGGTCTCGGATCCGTTTTCTCGCCTAAGTATGTAGGAGTATGTTCAAGGTGTTTTACGTCAATCCTCACTTCGTCTTCTTCGCTTGGAGTAGTTGGTTTCGTATCATTCCCTCCTTCTTTAAAAGGAATTGTCCTCAATTCCGCAATTCCATTGTCATCGAGATAAGGAGATAGATCACCTATGTTAAAAGTAGCATGCACTCCATAATCACCCGGAAGTTCTAACTTATATGCATTGTCGTTCACCTTCGCAACTACTTTAAACGGTCCCTCAACTCGTGGCATTAACTTGTTCTTACGCTTACTCGAAAATCGCTCTTTCCTCAAATGCACCCAAACTAAATCCCCAACCTCGAATAATCTCGGTTTTCTTTGCTTGTTCGACTTTCTTTTGTAAGTCTCGTTTATCTCCTTGATTCGGTTACGTACTTGTTCGTGTAATTTCATCATTGACTTCAGCTTTGACTCCGCATCCTTATGCACCAATTCGTCACTCGGTAATGGAATTAGATCTAACGGTATGTAAAGATTCAGCCCGTAAACTACTTCAAATGGAGAGTGCGCCGTGGCATGAGTAGGAGAACGATTATAAGCAAACTCCGCATGTGAAAGTTTTAAATCCCAGTCCTTTTGTGTCTTGCTTACAAGACCACGCAATAGTGTTCCCAAAGTTCGATTAGTCACTTCGGTTTGCCCGTCAGTTTGAGGATGGTGCGAAGTGCTAAACAAGAGTTTTGTTCCCACCTTCCTCCATGGGGTGTTCCAAAAGTAGCTAAGGAATTTTGAATCCCGATCCAAAACAATAGTCTTCGGAATTCCATGTAAACGTACCACTTCTCGGAAATATAAGTCGGTCACATTGCTTGCATCGTCTGTCTTGTGGCACGCTACAAAATGAGCCATTTTCGAAAAACGATAGCATCCCTCCCTTGTTGAGTACGAAGTAAAGCAACAATGAAATCCATCGAGACATCTTCCCATGGCCTTTCCGGAATCGGTAAAGGCGTGTATACTCCCGGCCTGAACGAACTCTTCGCAATATGGCATGTCACACGCTTATTAATTATGTCATTCACATCCCCCTGCATCTTTGGCCAATAAAAATGTTCCTTAAGTACCTCCAATGTCTTAGCCGAACCAAAGTGGCCAGTCAAGCCTCCCCCGTGAGCTTCCCGAACCAACAATTCCCGAACCGTGTGTTTGGGCAAGCAAAGACGATTTCCTTTGAAAAGGAAGCCTTCCTGTATCGTAAATTCTCCAAACGGACTAGATTTGCAAAGAGTGAGTCTCACCAAAATCCGCATCACTGTCATAATATTCCTTCACGTCTCGAACCCCAGCAAACGAACATCAAGAGTAGAGAGCAAGGCATACCGCCTAGACAATGCATCCGCTACGATGTTGCTCTTGCCATCATTATACTTCGATGAAAAGTGAAATGATTGTAAGAATTCCACCCACTTAGCATGCCTCGGACTTAACTTGTGTTGCCAATTCATATACTTCAATGACTCATGGTCCGAATGTAGGATGAAATGCTTCGGCCGAAGATAGTGACTCCAATAATCTAGAGCCCTCACAATAACATAGAACTCCTTGTCGTACGTACAATAATTGAGACGAACACCGTTTAACTTTTCTGAAAAATAAGCAATAGGACGCTTTCCTTGAATGAGAACCGCTCCAATGCCAACTCCGCTAGCATCACACTGTACTTCGAACGGTTGCGAAAAATCAGGTAATGCCAAGATTGGTGCTTCACATAACTTTGTTTTCAAATTTTCGAACGACTCATGGGCAGCCCTGCTCCAATTAAACGTATTTCTCTTCAAACATTCCGTTATCGGGCTTGTAATGGTGCTGAAATCTCGAATGAATCTTCGGTAGAATGAAGCAAGTCCGTGGAACGGCCTAACTTCCGTCACTGTAGCGGGAATCGACCATGACTTAATTGCTTCGATCTTAGTTTGATCAACCGACACTCCGTCCTTCGAAACGATATAGCCAAGAAAGACTATACTTTCGACTAAGAATGAGCACTTCTCCTTTTTTTCATACAGCCTTTGGTCCCTAAGGGTCTCGAAGACTTGCCTTAAGTATCTGAAATGTTCTTGCAACGATCGGCTATAAATCAAAATGTCATCCAAGTATACAACTACAAATTTCCCCAAAAACGGCTTAAGTACTTCGTTCATCAAACGCATGAAAGTACTCGGCGCATTTGTAAGGCCGAACGGCATAACGGTCCATTCATACAGCCCGTGTTTAGTTTTGAAGGCCGTCTTCCACTCATCTCCTTCTCGCATCCGGATTTGGTGATAACCACTTCGTAAGTCAAGTTTTGAAAAGATCACGGATCCGTGTAATTCATCCAACATGTCATCAAGTCTCGGAATCGGGAATCGATACTTGATGGTTATGTTATTCACGGCTCGACTGTCAATACACATTCGCCAAAATCCGTCTTTCTTAGGAACAAGTAAAACCGGAACCACACAAGGGCTTAGACTTTCTCGAACATACCCGCGGTTCATTAGTTCTTCGATTTGTTTTTGTAATTCCTTCGTCTCCTCGGGATTACATCTATAGGCAGCTTTGTTAGGGAGTGATGCACCCGGTATAAGATCGACTTGGTGTTCAATCCCACGTAAGGGCGGCAAACCCGGCAGTAAGTCTTCCGAAAAAACATCCGCAAATTCGCGTAACAAGGCATCGATTTCCCCTTTGTCTTGCACAACCATGTCCATGTCTCGTGTTTCTTTAATCGTCAACAAATACACACGCTCGATATCATCAATAACATGCTTCACCTCTTTCTCACTAGCAAACCATAGTTATTAATAGCGAATAGCGCTCCATAGCGACAAGGTCCCTTACGACTATAGTGATAGCTATAACGAATAGCGAGGGCTATTTGGAAGTGAAGCGCCACAAGTACATAAATATATAATATATATTATATACTAAATCCAATTCAAGAGTTCATGCATAAACTGAAAAATAACATGGATATAAATTCAAATAACACAAAACATCAATTCCAATACTAGAAAAACATAATATAAATGTCATCTTACCTAAAAATATATTCAGATTTTGGGCTTTTATATTTTTTTCAGGTTTATGTTACCTGAAAACACATTTTTTATTGGAATTGAAAAGGGCAACCTACAAAAATGTTACAGAAAAAAAAAACACAGAAAATGAAATAGCGCCGCTATTGGGTGCTATCGCGATCGGGGCTATAGCGAGAATAGCGAGGATAGCGCTCGCTATCCAAAATTGCGTAGCTCATAGCCCCCTATAGCGATGAAACCTCGCTACGCTTCGCTACTCGCTATAACGAGCGCTACGGGCGCTATTGATAACTATGTAGCAAACATAGTAAGTTTCGATTTTTCCATTTGGCTAGAACTCATCGAACGAATGGCTTGAGGTGCCATTGGTTTAAGCACAATCTTCTTGCCTTTATCCCGTAATTCATATTCGTTACTTCTCCCTCGATGTAAAACATCTCTATCAAATAGCCATGGTCGTCCCACGAGTATATGGCATGCATCCATCGAGAGTACATCACATAATACGTCGTCACCATATGAACACATAGTTAAACTGACCCGTACTTGTTTCGAAACTTTCACTTTAGTCCCATCATCGAGCCAATGTAACGCGTATGGTTTTGGATGAGTAGTAGTGATGAGTCCGAGCTTCGTCACCATCTCGCTTGAAGCTACATTAGTACAACTTCCCCCATCGATTATCAAACTACACCATTTGTCTTTGATTTGACACTTGGTGTGGAATATTTGGTCTCGTTGTTCCGTATCCCTCGAAACCGTTTTGACTTGCAAAGTGCGAAGGACTAGACTCGTATCATAATCTGGAGCATCGTAAGCCTCGCACCCCTTTTCTTCTTCGGCGTCCACGTTAAACACGTCACCGAGCCTTTCTCTTTCGTCCTCGACTAACAATTCTTCCCGGACCTCAAGAGCCTCCCTTAGTGTCACCACCCGTTTGTTCGGACACGCATTTTGTTAATGACCGAACCCTTGACACTTGAAACATCGTACCTTCACCAAACTCGTTTCTTTGGGTATGTAGGGAGCCTTAGGAGCCGTAATAGGGGTAGGAGTTGGTACAGTCGTTTTAGTAGCTGAACTGGAACCGATATTTGGGTTTCCAAATTTGGATGGAAACTCGGGCTTATACAACTTCATCTTGTTTTGAGCTTCCAACTTCACACATAGTCCACATAATGTATCGAAGTCTTCGTATGGGTATAATTCCACCGAGTTAGCTATGCTTCCGTTCAAGCCACGCAAGAAACGCGACATTTTCTGCTCCTCATTCTCCTCTTTCTCCCATTAAGGTCAGATTCTCAAACTCAATGTATTCACTGACACTCAACTTTCATTGCATGAGGTCGACAATCTTCCGATACAAGGACAACCAGTGTGATGTTGGTACAAATCTTTTACGAAGTTTTCTTTTTAATGAATCCCATGAACGAATCTTTTCTTTCCCCACACGAGCTCTTCGTGTTTTAACTCCTTCGTACCAAAGTGAAGCGCCTTTCCCCAACTTGAGAATTGCATACTTGCACCGTTTCTCATCGTCGATGTCTTTAAACTCGAACATGCAGTCAATTTTACGTTCCCATTCCAAGTAAATTTCAGGGTCTGTCCCGCCAACGAACTCCGGAAGCTCGTTAACCTTGAACTCTTCAACTTGGCGTGAGGGTCGTTCAGTCACCACGCCTAGGTTGCCAACGCAGGTCGCGTTGTTTTGGTATGTCCAGTGTTTTTAAAAGCGCTCAATAGCGCGCTATGTCGCGCGCTTTTGCGCAAAATTTTCAGAAAACGCGAGATAGCGCGCTTCGATTGCGTCGTTCGCTTTTGCGCGCGCGCTATTTGTCATACTGTATCGAAAACACACGATAAGCGCGCTATACGCGCGATAGCGCAATGCACTGTGCTATTTGGGTTTTATCGTAAAACCCTAATATCTAATTTGAAACGCGCGAGGTGACCCTAGTTACTTACAACTGCGCTATTTATGTACTTATAACAATTAGGGTTTAGGGACAAACTGTCCAAAGAAAAGTCCCGCACTAAAAAAACGTCCACGTAAAAAAAAGTTCCGCAAGAACACTTTTTAGCCGCCATAAAAGTTCACAAATGCCAGCAGAATGAAAGATTCGACTTAAAAAAAAAAAAAAGAAAAAAAGAAAAAAACTCTGCAAAGAAAGCATACATCGCTACTAGAAATTAGAATTTTTAAGTGTTTCTAGAATTGAATATTTTCATATTGTGGCTTATTTAAGTTTGTTATTTTGGATTATTATAATTGTTCTAAGTTGTTTTATTTATTTGAAATTATTTCATGGCTATTTTACTTGGGTTATTTACATATTGATCTTACACAAGAATAATTATTTTGTTTTTTCACTAAAAAATGTCATGTTCGAATTACCTACGCTATTTTGCGATTCTTTACAAAAACGCTAGAGACCTACGCAACGCAACTGAAAACACTGGGTATGTCACGCAATGCGTCGCGAAGTTTTGCCAAGAAATCAGCATCGTTGAGATCCATAATGCCAAAGATCAAGAACTTGGGCTCCGATGACACTTATGATGCGAATTCTCTATCGCAGACAATGGAAGGTCAGTTTTGACGAGCGAAGCGAACAAAGACTTAGTCAAAAGGAATCGAATCGCACAATCGAAATCGACAGAACTGATAGCAACAGATTGATGCAAGAAGAATAATGGACAATGGACGCGCACAAGACAAGAACTCATAACAACAGCTGACATAAAGAATAATAACAAAGACGCTGGCCAAGACAGGAACTGGCCGAGTGGAAATGACTCAGAACAGGCAACTCCAAACAGCGACACTCGAAACAGCAAGTTTCGGTCGGATGCAATGGAAACAGGAAGCAAGTTTCGGACAACCAAACAGCAATTGATGCGAACTCCCGATCAAGTACAATCTTGTATCGAAAGCAAGAGGAATACCGAAATAGGACAAGAAACAGTTGTTTTATCGAACTAAACCTATAATTCGATAAGGTGATTTCTTCTCAAGACCTATTGAGAATTGATCACATTAAGATTCGAAAACGCATCGAATAATAACCAAATTTTTGAAAGGAAACTCGTCCAACACACTAATACACAATGTATTTTTTGATCATTCAATAATAATCTTCATTACAACTCAAACATGACTACTTATAGGTAAGAGTAGCCTGACAAGATTACTTAAACTATTACAAGATAAGACCACATAATCTTAAAATAAAGGAAAAGACAATAAAAAGGTACTCCACGCCACTTGCAAACAAAAGGCATAAAAGATGAGTTTTGTCTCCAAGGTATTCTTCCTCTCCACATGCAGGCCGTGAATCAGGCCATTTTTTATTATCTTATCTTCACCACTTGGACCCCCACATGATACAAGTTGCCATGTTTAAGTTATTCCAAGTCCGATCACCAATGTTACTCCAGGTCTCGTATCCGTTTTCTCGCCTGAGTATGTAGGAGTATGTTCAAGGTGTTTTACGTCAATCCTCACTTCGTCTTATTCGCTTGGAGTAGTTGGTTTCGTATCAAACACATACTTTTAATTTGACCTTTATAAACCTATCTAAGAGTCACATAGCTAATTTCAGTATAGTCTTTGATCCTGAAATAAGATCACACTTCTGCCAAAAATTACAAGGTTGCTTCACTGATATTTACCCGACAAAATTAGTAGATTGCTTGTATGCACGGGACGGGGCATATAACAGTCTGTAATTAAGTTGGCTTATTGCCATGTAATTAAAGAAAGATGATGTCATCTAAAAGACGTGACCATTGGGATTTTACCTCGTGTCTTCAAGAATGGGGAAATTAAGTCGGTTGTTTGCGATATAATTTGGGAAATATGACGTCATCTAAAACAAAAGATTACCTAGCACTTTCAAGATTGAAGTATTTCCACAACATTCAAATCTAAAAAAAAAAAAAAAAAAAAAAAAACTAAGCATCAATTTGAGAACATCATTCATATTCAAGCCCAATCAGTATAAATACTAAAACTGTTGCTGATTCCAAAATATATCTCAAACAAACATGGAAATGAGGTTTTGACCAAAATAGATGCTACGTCTTCAAGGAAGAGAGAAACAGAAGAAACAAATACCAGGACCAGTATCGCGAGCAACCGTGCCGGTGACGACGAAGATACCAGCTCCGATTGACGCGCCGATGCCAAGCAGAATCAAATCGAAGAGGCCCAGCCGCCGAACTAGGCCATCGCCGGAGATCGTGAGTACGACGGTGTCCACTTCCCGCGACAGCGGTTTCGATCGAAGAGCCGAGGAGCAGAAACGAGATAAGAAAGATGACGTAGACGACAAGGATGCTGACGCCATCGCGGAGCTCAGCTCAATCCTCGTGCGGGAGACATCAGAGCGAGAGAGGGCACGACATTTCATGAAGATGTACAAGTATTGCTGCACCGAGTCCAATGGTGTCTGTGGTGGTACTAATGGTCTAAATGGTTGCACTTTCCAAGTGTAGTTATTTTCAACATTCAAATAAATTTGGGAACTCCATTATTCACCCATTTCGTTTTTTATTGCAATATTATGTTTTAAACGAAATTTAATATATATACTATTAATTTTAATTAATACAAAATCGGCATAATACACGTAGCGCTCGTTTTTTTGATCGAATGAATGAATCAATCAATCGAATCAATCGAATCGAATTTGATCGAATCGAATCAACTAAATTGACCGACTTGGATTAATCGAATCAAATATATATTAAGGGTAAATAATAATAATAATAATAATAGAAATATTAAATATAAGAAAATAATATTAAAAATAATAATATAATAAAATATAAATAATAAGTTGAGATCTATTTGATAAGGGTAAATTATAATAATATTAATGATATTAATAAGGCTAAAATATTTCTGCGGTCCCTTAACTTAATTTCAGGTAACGATTTAGTCCTTTATCTTTTTTTTGTACCAACTAAGTCCTTTATCTTTCAAATTTAAAGCAAAGTCGGCCTTGGTTATGCTTTTCCGTTGACGGCGTTAATTGTAGTCCAGGTGGCTATCAAGTTGCTCACGTGGATGCCAAATCAAATTCTGAGTATCATCTTCTTCAGTTAGACCCTAGATCTCATCTTTCACCATTGTTGAGTTCTGAAAGTTTGAAAATCTGAAAATCTGAAAGCTTGTGAAACCTTGAAACACCATAACAATGGCTTCTTATCGCTCCAATGGGTCACAATCCAGAAGTTCCCATTCTGTTTCAGTCGCTTCAAGTGGGAAACGTGCTCCTACAAAACCACCGAAGTGCAGATGTGGAACCAAAGCCGTTGTTTGCACTGTCATCAAAGTTGGACCCAACAATGGCAAGATATTTTGGGGTTGCAGGCACTTTGTGGTAAGCTCGTGGCTTCTGCCATGGTGATTTGGTTTCTGCATATTTTTTTCATTAACAATTCGGTCCCTTATCTTATTTTGTAATATTAAGTAAGTCCTTTATTTTATTTAACTTAAAACAATTCTGTCCTCTTTGATATTGTAGGCTACTGGCATAGATTGTGGCTGTGGATTTTTTCTGTGGTACTCAGATTGGCTTGCAAAGTATGTTGATGAGGACGACGATGAATGTTTACAATGTTCCGAGAAGGATATAGAGTTAACAATGGTGAGGAGGACATTGATGACTATGAATGAGGAGAAGAAATCGATGAAGATGAAGATGAAGTTTGTTGTTTTTATATGCTTTATTTTAGGAGTAACTTGTGCAATGTTGTTGTTCAAACCTCCGAAATGTGGAGCACATGATTTGAAATTAGGCTTTAACTGAAAAGATATATGTAATGGTTCAATTTGAAGTTTGAATTGGTCGTTGAAAATGATGTTTGATTTGTTTGAAACCAACATATGTATTGTTTCAATAATTTAGACCAAAGTAAAACCAAAGTCATTAAACCTGCCATTCACATTAAACCTAGTCATTCACTATTGTCCCTGCATTAAACCTGCCATTCACATTAAACCTGCCAATACACATAAACATAGTCATTAAACCTGTCATTCACCAAAGTAAAACCATTCACATTAAACCCTAATACACATAAACATAGTCATTAAACCTGCCATTCATTAAATCTACCAACATAGTTCCAAAAAGGGCACGCATTAAACAACCAAAAGGGCAGACATTAAACACTAAATCTTTTGTCCCTGCGATTCACTATTGTTCTAAAAGGGCAGACATTAAAGCAAGATACATGTACCTGTTAGGGTTGTATACGTCAAAGCATACTTTATGCTTGTATTACCTAATTTCCCGGTCTTTATCTATGAGAATATTTAATTCATTTATCACATGTTTTGCATATTTATTCACGTTATGGTTATGCAAATGCAGTCTAATTTACTTTATATTGTAGATAATGTGGTGTGTAGTGTCACACAGAAGATCACATTATCGGTTCCTTATATAGTAATATTTAGTTCACAATCTATGTAACATTAGACCGTTATGTGAGAGGTTGTAGTATATGCTTGAGATTGGTTGGTCTTGACCATTAGCATATATTAGCGTATTCGTTATACGTTGAACAGGATCGAGGCGAGATAGATTCTTCTCAGATCGACTATAAGAAGAACGTACATCTCGGATAATTATTATTTCTTAATTCTAGTGATTAATATTTAATTATATATATTTAATATTTATTGCTTTGATTTATCATGGGTGAGAGCCACAATGATTGACTCAATATGCTCGATATTTTGGGCAATATTATTATTTATATGATAATTAATATTATAGCTAGAAATCGTGTCCCGACCAGTCGGGTTGATCATGTCCCTTGAGGCACTCGAAAAGATTATTATATCAAACCCTGCAGGTGGAATTAATTTTCCGATATAATAATAAAGGTCGAGTGGTATACTCATGTATAATACATTAATTAATTAAAAGCTGTCAGTAGCTTAAATTAATTAATTGACATGGAATATCTTAAACACGGGAAATAATTAATTTAAAAGGAGCCCAATTTCGTAATTTGGGATTTTGGTAGGAAGTGCAATATTAACTTATTAGTGGACTAAGTTGATATTAATAGAGTCTTCATATTAGGAAGAGTCCTAATAATGGAAG
Organism: Orobanche coerulescens; assembly: GCA_033398695.1. NCBI lineage: Eukaryota > Viridiplantae > Streptophyta > Magnoliopsida > Lamiales > Orobanchaceae > Orobanche > Orobanche coerulescens. The sequence goes on from CM065811.1 coordinate 172,827,260, forward strand.
GAAGATATCTATTGGGGGTCCTTACCATATCCTCCTTAAGGTTCCTAGAGTAGCCCAAAACACCTATAAATACATGCTTAGGGTTGGCCGATTTTTTGACCTCATTATTGCCCAAGAAATCGATTTTTATTGTGTGTGTTTTAATTGTGGATCTTGACTTGTGTCTTGGATTCCACAATTTGGTAAACACAATATTTTTCTAAAATACTCAAAATATTCAAGAAAAATAGAGAGAACAAAAATCGTAAGTTTCTTGAGAGAAAAGTTTTGGCCGATCCTTTTGCAATCCAAGTAGTCCGGTAGATTGTTGCCCACACGACATCCGGACGTAGGCGGGATATACTCTAGAAGATCTTGAGGTAGAAATACATGAAGATCAGAGAGGAACACGAAGAAGGACAAATCGACCAAAGAGGGAATTATTCTACCACTTCGCGTCAAAGGTAAAAATTACCGACTCCCATGCGTAAATATGTTTACTTAATTGTTTATTAATCTGTTTAGTTAATTAGTTGACAAGCCTAAATAGATCCGGTTTTTGCGTTGGTTAGTTTATAAAACCTTTTATTAAATTACCTTCACCAACTCGCTTCCGCTGCGTTTTATATTCCAACAATTGGTATCGGAGCCGGTCTTTAGGTTCTGTTCAATTTAATTAATTTGGTGATTAATATGCTAGCAATTAAATATTCGTATAGTATGATTTTTTGGAATATTTTGCTAGAATTTGTCTTGCAGGAAAATATGATCCAATTATCATGGCTATGTGATGTTTTATTTATTTACGCGTTTTGGTAATTTGGCCCGTTTTTGTGGCATGTATAAGTTTTTCCCGTGAGAAAATCCACGGGTAGAATAGGATTTATTTTTTCTTGTAATTTGATGTAAATTCGATGCATTTTATTTTGAATAAAATTGTAATCGAGTTGGGACACTCAAAGTACGAAAGAAAAAAAAGTCCAATACAAGAGGAGTCCCGACGGACGAACCAACCGGGACTAAGAAGGAGCCGATCGGCGGTTCGGCCAAGAAGACGGTCCGGCAGTTTGCTACTCGGGCAATGGACTGGCCACTTCGGGCGACGGGCGGCAAGAATACGGCGGGCAATGGCAATGGGATTTAGCAGCTTGGGCAATGGCAATGGCGGGCAATGGGCAAGCAGGTCAAGTCGCACGTTCGGTCGTTCAATTCGCTTTTCCGCGAGATGCTTGAAGCAAAGGGGAGCAAACGAGTCAAGATTTTCTCGTTATTCAAAACGAGGAATAATAAGCCATGATAATTGGATATAATTGTCCAATTTTAATATTTGTTGGTTTATATTGTTTTGATGTATGGCATGTATGGATGTATGCGTGATATGTTTCCTTACATGTTAGACGAAAATTAAAAACCTTATTTTTCAAAATAACTAAGTGATTTTAAAATTGATTTTTCAAAATCAAATTGGCCTCCATAATTGGTTTAAATTGTGAAATAATTAGCATGCGCGTTGACATTAGGGTCTTCCTCCACATCGGATGTGCTAAATTATCGCTCACCGGTTTTAAACTTCAAATTTGATAACAAAAAGGTGAATATTATTTTTATGATAGACCTCTCCATCCGTAGGACTATTATCATTAAATAATATTCTAAGGTTTGTTAAATTATGGTGTTCACTTAGATGTATTAATTAATAAGCTCCCTATCGAGTCTATGTTAATTAAATACATGGCCAAGAGGAACCAACTATTAATTTTACTTGTCAAAATGTGTCTTGGCTAGATAGTAAAATTAAAGACGTCAAAATCTACTTGAAAAGTATATGTAAACGTCCACACTATCGTGACTTGCATGTGCGGTTTTTCAAGGTGTTGGTTGATTGCATATATATTGTTTTAAGGTTTTTTCAATATATTTTGCGTCGAATTATGTGATGAATGGTGTTTTAATTTTATTCTCAGATGTCTTTTAATCCACTAGCTGTTATTCTCAAAGAAAACAAACTTGATGGCACTAACTTTGCCGACTGGAAAAGAAATCTTGATATTGTCTGATCGCCGAGGGGCATAAGTTTGTTTTAACCGAGGAGAGTCTTTTGGAACTGTGAACCGGATGCCACTCCTGAAGAGTTGGCTGAATTCGGAAATGGAAAAAGTCCGATGAGATGGCTCATTACATTTGGCTTCATTGACAAATATATTGCAAAGATCGCATCGACGATGGGCTCGGCCGCGAAATGATGAAAAATCTCACCGAGATGTTTGGTCATCGAACCGGCGGCTAGGCAAAATGCGATGAGGGTTTTGATGACAACTCGGATATCAAGGGACCCCAAGAAGGGATCACGTTCTTAAAATGATGTCTCATTTGAGCGAATTGAGCATCTTGGGGCCACTATCGATGCGGAATCGCAGGTCGATATTATCTTGGCGCTTACCAAGAATCTTTGAGCAGTTCCGCCTCAACTACAATATGAATCGTAGGACTTACACATTGGCGTAACTTCCGACAGAGCTTCAATCGCCAAGGTTTCTTCAAACAAGGTTATCATCAAATTCTTGCGGCACTTGCCGCTTCTTCAAAGCCCAAATGGGAAAGAAGAAAAAGCAGTTGGCCGTAAGCAAGTGGCGACCTTCAAGGCTAAAGGCAAGGCTCCTCACCAAAGGCTCCTCACCTAAGTGAACAAAAAGCCGAAGGGCAAGTGCTTCAATCATGGTCTGAAAGGACATTTCAAGAGTGACTGCCCTAAGAAAGGTACGTCTCATGCACTAGTAGTCAAAACATGTTTGGCTGCGTGTTCCATCACTTCGTGGATAGTGGATTCGGGCTCCACTGATCATGTTTGTTATGACTCGCAGGGGTTCCAAGTAACCAAGGTACTTAGTGCGGATGAGATTACAATAAGTTGGGGCGACTATTCCAGGCTGAAGGCTGTTGCAGTGGGAGTCGTGCAGCTAAAAGTTGATGATAAGATTTTAGTTCTTAATAATGTATTATTAGTACCCAATTTTAGAATGAATTTGATTTCAGTTTCTAAATTGCGTCGTGATGGATATTCAGTTTCTTTTGAAGATAATGCAATTATTAAAAGAAATGGTGAATATATTTGCGGGAGCACTTATAATGAAAAACTTTATATCATCAATGCTGCACCAGCTCCCTTGCATAATTATAAATCGCTTAATTCTTTGACTAATCCTAATAAAAGAAAGGAACTTTTGAGCATAAATCCAACATATTTGTGGCATTTACGATTGGGTCATATTAACCTTAGAAGGATTCAAAGATTGGTGAGCGATGGCCCATCGATTCGCCTCCAAGTTGAGTCATTTCCAACCCGCGAATCCCGCCTGGAAGGTAAAATGACTAAAAGGGCTTTTCAAAGCAAAGGAAATCGTGCACAAAAGGTGTTGGAATTGGTTCATACCGATGTATGTGGTCCAATGAACATCCAGGTTAAGGGTGGTTTCGAATACTTCATCACGTTTATAGATGATTATTCGAGATATGGATACATCTATTTGATGCGACGTAAGTCCGAATCTTTTGATAAGTTCAAAGAATTCAAGGTCAAACGGAGAAGCGCCATGGGCAGAGTATCAAGTCACTACGATCCGATCGTGGTGGCGAATACCTTAGTGGAGTTTTTGGATTTCTTGGCACATGAGTGGATTACATCCCAGAAAACATCGCCTGTTACACCAAAACAAAATGGTGTTGCTGAACGAAGGAATCGTACTTTATTAGAGAAGTTAATGTCAATGATGATTTATTCGATTTGCCTATTTCGTTGGGGATACACCTTGGAAACAAATGACGTACATTCTAAACTTGGTGCCTTCAAATCGGGCCTAAAACACCCACGTAATCGTGGAATGGGCGCAAGCCCGCCTAGACATGTTCGGATTTGGGGTTCTCCAGCACACGTGCTGAATAAGGAAGCTGATAAGTTGGCATCTCGTACAGAAGTACGAGTGTTTGTAGGATATCCTAAGGGAACGAAGGGTGGCTTATTCTACAGTCCTAAAGACCAGAAGGGCATTGTTAGCACCAATGCCCGGTTCTTAGAGGAGGACTATGTGATAAGCCACAAGCCTAGGAGTGAGGTCATTCTAGAAGAACTTAGGGGCGAAATTTCGACAATACCAATTGTGCAAACACCTAGTGTACCACGTATCGACACTATTGTGGATACGCAAACTAAGGACACGCCTCGTCGTAGTGGGAGCGTTATTCGTCAACCCGAACATTTCATCGGCGTGGGAGCATCTTCGGACCACTACCCGGACCAGGATGAAACGGATCCATGTACGTACAAACAGGCAGTTCAAGACAAGGATGCTGAATCCTAGAAAACATCAATGGAATCCGAAATGGGATCTATGGATTCTAACCAAGTGTGGGAGCTAGTAGAACTACCTAATGGGGTCAAACCCATTGGAAGTAAGTGGGTCTACAAGCATAAGAGAGGATCGAAAGGGAAGGTTGAAACCTACAAAGCAAGGCTTGTTGCGAAAGGTTACACTCAGAAAGAGGGCATCGACTACGATGAAACCTTTTCGCCAGTAGCCATGCTTAAATCGATCCGGATTCTCTTAGCTATAGCTGCGCATTTGGATATGGAGATTTGGCAGATGGATGTCAAGACTGCGTTCTTGAACGGGAGTCTTGATAAGGAAATCTATATGCGCCAACCTGAAGGATTCATTGTCAAGGTCGAGCACTTAGTGTGCAAGCTTAAGAGAGCCATTTATGGTCTTAAGCAAGCATCAAGGTCTTGGAACATGCGATTTGATGAGGTCATTCAATCGTATGGTTTTGAACAGTGTCCTAGTGAGGTTTGTGTATACAAAAAGTGTGATGGAAACGTGCTGGTATTTCTTGTACTATACGTAGATGATATACTTCTAATTGGAAACAATGTGAAGGTATTATCAGACGTAAGGGTATGGCTATCTGAGCAGTTCGATATGAAGGATTTGGGAGAGGCTGGACAATCCTTGGTATTAAGATCTTTCGAGATCGCAAGAAAAGAATGTTGTGCTTATCTCAGGCATCCTATATCGATACGGTGCTAAAGCGGTTTAGCATGGAGAATTCCAAGAAAGGTTTCTTACCTTACAGACATGGAATTCAACTATCTATAGCTATGTGTCCTAAGACACAGAAGGAGATAGATTACATGAAGCTGGTCCCTTATGCTTCGGCAGTGGGAAGCCTCATGTATGCTATGCTTTGCACTAGACCTGATATCTGTCAAGCTGTAGGCATGGTGGCAAGATATCAGTCGAACCCAGGACCTGGACATTGGATTGCTGTCAAGCATATACTCAAGTACCTGAGAAGGACTAGGGAGCATATGCTTGTATATCAATCAGATACGCTTTGTCCTTTGGCTTACACTGACTCGGATTTCAGTGCGGACAAAGAAAAGTCGAAATCAACTTCTGGATATGTTTTCACTTTGGGAGGTGGAGCCATCAGTTGGAGGAGTGTGAAGCAGAAATGCATAGCGGACTCTACCATGGAAGCCGAATATGTAGCAGCCTCAGAGGCAGCTAAAGAGGCAGTATGGCTCAAGTACTTCCTAAAGGATTTGGGGGTGATTCCTAATTTGCCCAGGAGTATTACACTGTATTGTGATAATACCGGTGCTGTTGCAAATTCGAAGGAACCACGAGCCCACAAAGCAAGCAAACATATCAAGCGCAAATATCATATCATTCGAGATTTTGTGAAGAGAAGGAAGATCATTGTCTCCAAGATAGCATCTAAAGACAACCTAGCTGATCCTTTCACGAAAGGGTTGCCCTCAAAATCATTTGAAGGGCATGTGGAAGGAATGGGGTTGAGATGTATGGCAGCATTGCTTTGAGTATAAGTGGGAGATAGATAGACATAGTCTAGATAGTATACTTCAAAAGCATGCTTTGAGTATAAGTGGGAGATTGTAGGGTTGTATACGTCAAAGCATACTTTATGCTTGTATTACCTAATTTCCCGGTCTTTATCTATGAGAATATTTAATTCATTTATCATATGTTTTGCATATTTATTCACGCTATGGTTATGCAAATGCAGTCTAATTTACTTTATATTGTAGATAATGTGGTGTGTAGTGTCACACAAAAGATCACATTATCGGTTCCTTATATAGTAATATTTAGTTCACAACCTATGTAACATTAGACCGTTATGTGAGAGGTTGTAGTATATGCTTGAGATTGGTTGGTCTTGACCATTAGCATATATTAGCGTATTCGTTATACGTTGAACAGGATCGAGGCGAGATAGATTCTTACATCGACTATAAGAAGAACGTACATCTCGGATAATTATTATTTCTTAATTCTAGTGATTAATATTTAATTATATATATTTAATATTTATTGTTTTGATTTATCATGGGTGAGAGCCACAATGATTGACTCAATATGCTCGATATTTTGGGCAATATTATTATTTATATGATAATTAATATTATAGTTAGAAATCGTGTCCCGACCAAATGGGTTGATCATGTCCTTGAGGCACTCGAAAGGATTATTATATCAAACCTGCAGTGGAATTAATTTTCCGATATAATAATAAAGGTCGAGTGGTATACTCATGTATAATACATTAATTAATTAAAAGCTGTCAGTAGCTTAAATTAATTAATGGACATGGAATATCTTAAACACGGGAAATACTTAATTTAAAAGGAGCCCAATTTCGTAATTTGGGATTTTGGTAGGAAGTGCAATATTAACTTATTAGTGGACTAAGTTGATATTAATAGAGTCTTCATATTAGGAAGAGTCCTAATAATGGAAGGAAGATATCTATTGGGAGTCCTTACCATATCCTCCTTAAGATCCCTAGAGTAGCCCAAAACACCTATAAATACATGCTTAGGGTTGGCCGATTTTTTTACCTCATTATTGCCCAAGAAATCGATTTTTATTGTGTGTGTTTTAATTGTGGATCTTGACTTGTGTCTTGGATTCCACAATTTGGTAAACACAATATTTTTCTATAATACTCAAAAATATTCAAGAAAAATAGAGAGAATAAAATCGTAAGTTTCTTGAGAGAAAAGTTTCGGCCGATCCTTTTGCAGTCCAAGTAGTCCGGTAGATTGTTGCCCACACGACATCCGAATGTAGGCGGGATATACTCTAGAAGATCTTGAGGTAGAAATACAAAAAGATCGGAGAGGAACACGAAGAAGGACAAATCGACCAAAGAGGGAATTATTCTACCACTTCGCGTCAAAGGTAAAAATTACCGACTCCCATGCGTAAATATGTTTATTTAATTGTTTATTAATCTGTTTAGTTAATTAGTTGACAAGCCTAAATAGATCCGGTTTTTGCGTTGGTTAGTTTATAAAACCTTTTATTAAATTACCTTCACCAACTCGCTTCCGCTGCGTTTTATATTCCAACAGTACCAACAAAAGGGCAGAAATTAAACACTAAATAGTTCCTCCTATGATAATTAAACATAAACAATAAACACTACACATAAACACTAAATCTGAGTAGACCTCCTTGTTGGTAGCTTCACTCTGAAAGGACCTTTGGACAGTCCTCTAGGGCTTCTTCTGGGTGTGGAATTGAGTTGAGTTGCAGCAGTTGGTTGAGTTGAAGCAGTGCAGACTGATTTTTTTGGTCTTCCCTTCCTCCTTAGTTGTGAAGGTTCTGTTTGTTCATTTGATTGGGAGGTTTGTGTTGGTGCATGTGGCTTTTGTTCTTCTGTTGGTGCATTTGAATGTGGTGGTTGTGCAGTTGTTTCTTCAGTTTGAGATGGTGGCAAAGGGCAAGAGGCCCTGTTATGACCTCCTTGTTTGCATATACTACACTTATGTGGCATCCCCCTTCTACTTAATTGTGTAGAATCTTTCTTCTCATCTGCATATTTCCTTCTTGCTTTCTTGGGCCTGCCTGGAGCTCTTCTAAATGGAGGAGGCAAGATGTCCATATATGGTGTTTTCTCCCATAGGTTTGGACCATTTGTGGGGTAGATCATTGAACTGTAGCAGTTGGTGTAGGCCTCTTTTCTGTAATAGTCTGGTATCAACTCTTCAGGATCTCTTTTTCTCTCATTAGAACATGTAACAGCATGGCAACAGGGTATGCCAGTTAACATCCATCTTATACAGGAACAGAAACCTTCATTCATGTTGACAGTGAACTTCTCTCCACTAGGATAGATGCTTCTGACTTCATAAATGTTATCACCAGCAGGCCTTGCAAACCATCAACATATACATTAATCAGAAACAAATTACAAACAGAAACACATACATTAATCAGAAACATGAACATAACACACCTACAAAACCAATGCCTAGAAAGATCTTTCTCCTTTTCCAGCCTCTTCTTTATTTTGGGAAGGACTGGTCCTTGGTAAGCTTCAATTTTCCTCCTATTTGTTTCCCATCTATCCATTAAATATCCCCTTATTTCCTCTAACATGGTGACTATAGGCTTCTGCCTAGGACCAATAATCACTGAGTTGAATGTCTCAGACATGTTGTTCACTAGCACATCACATTTGGGGTGATAAGTAAACCCTGACTTGCTCCAAAATCTTGATGGGATTTTTAATAAATCCTGGTAAGCTGCCTCATTTACCTTTAAAAACAGGTATATTAAATAGATGAATAAACTAAACACAAATGTGATGACTACTTAGATTACTAACATACCTTTCTAATTTCCTTCATCTCCCTTTCCCATTCTTGTGGATAAGTTTCCTTTGCAGCTCTCCACATCATTTCTTTCAGTTGTTTACCAGGATGTCTCTTCCTAAAATTGTTATAAAGATGTCTGACACAGAATCTCTGGTCCACACCAGGAAGAAGCTCTTCCATGGTAGGCAGCAAGCCCTACACAATAACATGAAAATACAACAATTTATTAGATAAGACACAAATCACAATATCATTAATAATAGGACAAAGTTGTGTATATTATACCTTTTGTTGATCAGACATGAATGTGAATAGTTTGCACACTTCTGGGCCACCTAAATCATTGACTAATAGCTCCAGAAACCAAGCCCATGAATTCTTTGTCTCTCCTTCAACAACAGCAAGTGCTATTGGAAGCATTTGTTCATTAGGATCTCTACCTACTGCTGCAAGTATTTATCCCCCAAAATATCCTTTCAATAAACATCCATCAAGTCCAATAATAGGCCTACATCTCAAGAAACTTTGAATGAAACCATGTAGACCCATATACATTCTTTGAAAACTGGGTAGCAATGGCCTATACACAATCTCACCAGGCTCTTCAGTGGGTTGAGTGGGCTGCACAGTGAGTTTGATAGTGCTGTGTGGATTTGATCTTAGAAGTTCATGTGCATAATCATATAATCTAGTATATTGCTCTTTGAATGATCCATCAACCATGTCAAAAGCAACCCTCCTTGCTCTAGAAGCCTTCATTTTACTGACCCCAGCATTCCATTTCTCATGGGCTTTGTTGACAATATCAGTCAACTTAATTTTTAGGTTCTCCCTCACAGTAAACAGTAATTTTTTCCCCAACCAAGTTGAATTCATCATTTTGACCCTATACTCTCTGTTACATGAGTGTTTATCTATGACCTTTCTCAATTGCCAAGTATCTTCATTAGGTAATTTTGCACAATATGTCATCCACTCACACCCTTCTTTACAACCAACTCTAACTCTTGCATTATCATTCTTAATGTATCTTAGATCTCTGCCATTGTGGATTGCATATGTAATTACAGCATGTTTGAATTCCTCCTTAGTTGAAAACAGACTGCCCAACACCCAGTGATAATCATTCATTCTCTTAGGCATAACAAATGAGGGATATTTCACTTTTTCTACTTCTTCATCACTAGACATTTCTGAATCTTCAGTTTCAATTTCTTCTGTATAGTAATCCTCATCAGATAGCCCTCTATCACATATCCTTACTTTGTTTCTCCTTTTTTTACCAATGTATAAATCATCTTCACTAACAGATTCTTCTAACTCAACAGCATCTCCCTCATTGATAGGTTCTTCAATAATTTTCTTCTTAGGCCTCCCTCTCTTTTTCCCATATTTAGTCTTCTTACTTTTCCCAGATTTAGTCTTCTTATTTTTCCAAGATTTAGTCTTCTTACCATCCCCACCTTAAAATCCAACCCCCACAGTTGGGACTTGTTCAAACCCATCATGAAGGTCAACTTCATCATCAGAGTCAACATTATTTTTGGTTCCAAATCTTACATTTAGTGCACTATCCTCACTATTATATCCTACATCAGGTTGGGCATCAACATCACTTTGGGACTCAACATCAGGTTGGTCCTCAACATCATGTTGGGCCTCAACATCACTTTGGGACTCAACATCAGGCTGGTCCTCACCATCATGTTGGGCCTCAACATCAGGTTGGGCATCAGCATCAGGTTGGGCATCAACTACTACTGGTTGTGACACTGGATGGATAAGGTACAAGTCAACCTTTCCATTTACCTTAGACCAATGTACCATTTCTATAGCACCAACATCATTCAATAACTGTTTTTTAACCCCATTTACTTCATAAAATATTGCAACTAGTTCTAAAAAACCCATGTCCTTACAAATCCCTAGAATCTCAAAGTAGGACCACCTATCAGCATCACATTTCCAAGTAGCCACCTCACCTTCATATGTAGTCATTTGTGTGTCCACAAACTGACCACAATGGTGAACATCAACTATAAAACTATCCATTATGACCTATAAAATGAAGAATTAAACAAATAACCTTCAGTTTCTGTCATTTTCAGTTAAATGTAGTGCCAAACAAAGACAGTAACACATGAATCAACAACAAAAGTTACATATACTGAGATCCAGACGGAAAGGAATAGTATAATGGAACACATGCCAAAACCCCACATTCAATCTTTTCCCTAAACCTAGAAATAGAAACAAAAAAACTAGAAATAGAAAAATGCATAATTTGTTTCAACAACCAAACAAACAAAAAGAAGATTACACTGCTTTTCGATTTGCTTCGCGTTTTTTTCTTCCTCTTCTCTCGGTTTGCTTCGCAATTTTTCTTCTTCTGCTGCTGTTCGCGTTTTTTTCTTCCTATTCTCTCGATTAAACTCACCTTCTTTCTTTTTCTTTTGCTCTGTGCGAAACCCTACTTCTCCCCGTTCACCTCCCTTCTCTCTTCGTTTTCTGAGAACTTAATTTAATTTCAGGAAATTGGGGCTATTTGATTTTACACTAATCCACATAGGCAAGAAAATGGACAGGTACGTTAGGGATTTGACACGTAGGAATGGTTATAGCCACGTAGATTTAAAATCAGCGTCTCATTAACTATTGTAACGGAGACCAACGGAAAAGGCTGACTTTGCTTTAAATTTGAAAGATAAAGGACTTAGTTGGTACAAAAAAAGATAAAGGACTAAATCGTTACCTAAAATTAAGTTAAGGGACCGCAGGAACATTTTAGCCTATTAATAACAATAACGATAATAACTATAATAAATAACAATAATAATAATAACACTAATAATAATGGTAAATAATAATAATAGTAATCAACAACGATAATAATAAATATTATTAATAATAATAACAATAATAATAATTAAGATTATTAATAATAATAATAATAATAGCACTGATAATAATGGTAATTAATAATAATAGTAATCAACAACAACGATAATAGTAAATATTATTAGTAATAATAACAGTAATAATTAAGATTAATAATAATAATAATGATGATGATGATGATGATGATGATGATGATGATGATGAGGAGGAGGAGGAGGAGGAGGAGGAGGAGGAGAAGGAGGAGAAGAAGAAGAAGAAGAATCGATTGAATCGAATCGAATCAATCGAATGGACTTGAATCGAATCAACTTAATGGACTGAATCGAATCGAATCGAATCGAATCAAAATCGAAAATAAGTTCAAAAGAATAGGGCCTAAGTGTCTTAAAAAAAGTTTATATACTAAATTTTAATAAAGGAAATTATAAAATAAGTAGAACATCAACTCATCTATTAAAATATACAACTCTACCACAAAAAAAAACATAATACTCTATTTGGTACAAAACTTTATGTTTATCTTTTTTGTTCTTTTCGAAGTTTTATCTTATATTTCTCACACTCGCATGAAACTACCACAATCACATAACTCAATATCTATCATACGCTCATCATCATTGTTATGCGATTTATCGATCTATCACATTCAATTATATACCTAAATTTTTTTAATTATACCTCAAAGATAAAACATCTAGCGGGATGGATAAAGTATATCCATGTATACGTGAAAAACTAACTAAATACTGCATCAAATGCAACATAATATAGAAGATAGTGTGTGTGTGTGTGTGTGTGTGTGTGTCGATAGATAGATATGGAACAGTTCGTGCTACATGGAATTTGACACATAAATTTGGCGCAGACTCAGTTCTCTTGCTACTCGATTGAATTTTTCAAAGAAACTTGGTGGACATATTTTATAAACATGGTGAAATACTTCATAATGAGATTTCATGAAAAAACTCCATTAAATTAATCCCAACTAGGAAACTTCAAGTAAAAACCTTAACTTAAGGACTTTAAATACGTGTCAAACTATTTAGCGGGATTTCTAGTAGAATTTTTCGATTAGATTTTATGGGAAAGTTTTTCGTCTCGTGTAGAGATTTCCAACTAATTTTATTCAAAAAATATTCAATCATGAAGTAAGTGAGTATGAATCTCATGTGCCAAATAGATATGGCATGAACCATCAATCAATACATATATATATATATATCACAAAATATATTTTTACTAAATAATACTTGGTCTATATGATATGTATAAAAATAATATTTTTTTGTAAGTACTCATTCATTTATGGGTCTCATTAACAATTGCAACTCTTATAATATATAAAAGGTGAGGAAATACCATCTCTCATAAATACCATTTATGAGAACTACATCGATGTCTCGAAACTATTGCGGATTGCCAGAAAGCATTTGAAAAATCAAACCAAACCAAACATACCCAGTATATTTCGCTCAGAGCAGGGTTTGGGGAGGGTAAGATGTACGCAGACCATGCCCCTACTTTTTACGGTAGGGAGGCTGCTTTCGTGAAGACCCCAGCTTAGTGCACACCAAAGTATTGAGTGATATATACAAAGAAGCATATGATACGAAAAAGTTCAAAACCATACCTGAGCCCATGGCTTAATTCACATGAGACTTACCTAAGGGGATTTTGGCAACTGCACTCTCGATGAACGCTGCTCTAACAGAAAAGAGGTTGACTCTGCTCACAGCTCCCTGTCAAAAATACACCACACGCAAAAGGCAATAGCATAAAATATACAATAAAAGTAAAAAATGCAATGCTCTAGGTCAAAGCTAACCGAGACAACCCAACCCTGAGGCTCTCAACTACAGCACCGCTCCTGTAAAAGAATCCATAACTCTGATCTGGCGCCTCCAATAGCACCTATCAACAGTCAGGGTCTCAGAAAGGTTTAAGGCCTTCAAATCTAATCTCAGCTGCTCCTTCCACGTCCTCCTAGGTATTCCTCTCCTCCTCTTCCCGACAACCAATAAACTCTCAACCCTCCTCACCGGAGCAGATGCCTGCCTCCTGCGGACGTGACCAAACCATCCCAATCTCCCTTCCATAACTTTCGCTGAAATGGGCGCCATTTCTAGCGCGTTCCTAAAAACCCCGTTCGAGATTCTATCCAACATTGTGCGACCACACGACCAACGTAAAATTCTCATTTCAGCCGCTTCCAACTTGCTCTCAAGCGACTTCTTCATCACCCAACATTCGGAGCCATACAACATTACAGGTGTGATTGCCGCTCTATAGAATTTACCCTTCAACTTTAGAGGGACTTTCTTGTCGCACAGGACCCCTGTCGCTGCTCTCCACCTTAGCCACCCCGCCTTGATACGATGAGTGACATCACATTCACACTCACCTTCCTTCTGAATGATCGAACCCAAATACTTGAACTTATCCATACGGGGTACGATCTGATCCGCAGTCATTACCTCTACTACTTCCTCGTTCGCCTCACCACTAAAGTTACACCACAGATACTCGGTCTTAGACCGACTCACACGGAAGCCCTGGGATTCTAACTTAGACCTCCATAGCTCCAACTTCGAGTTCATCTCCCTACTCGATTCCGTCACTAACACAATGTCGTCAGCAAAAATCATGCACCATGGGACGCCATCCTGTATCCCCCGTAAAATGACGTCAAGGATTAGAGCGAGGAGAAGAGGGCTTAGCGCCGACCCCTGGTGTAGCCCTATCTCAACCGGAAAATACTGGGTGTCACTAACCGGGGTCCTAACACAAGTCCTAGCTTGGAGTACATGTCTTGGATCGCCCTAACAAACGGCAACGGCACCCTCCTCTCTTCTAGGCTCCTCCAAATAACATCGCGGAATGTTATCATAAGCCTTCTCTAGATCAATGAACACCGTATGGAGGTCCTTACGCTGCTCTCTAAACTTCTCCATAAGGCGTCTGACGAGATGAATGGCCTCAGTCGTATTCGACCGTAGCTTTATGGACTAACTTTTAGTGTTGTGACTGAATCAAAACACTACTAAATAAGAATAGTGGGTGTAAACTGATGGGTGTTAGACTTTAGCTTTCCAAGTAATATTTCACAAAATCTAATAAAATTAACTCCTGGAGTATAGTTTTAACAAAAGCTATTGTTGCTACCCAAAATATTATCCGGAGATAGATATTGCTGGAATGGATGGGATAGCAAACAAATGCAAGAGCACTTCCGTGAGAAAGATAAATAACACAAGATTTGCCGGGGTTGTTAGTCCCGGGCTTGAATGCTCTCGCGAGATATTATTAATACCAATATTCGGGGATACAAGTACTAATGTAAGAATACAATTACAATGAGTGTAAAGATTCTTGTTATCTTAGCTAGTGAGCGTGAAGATTGCCGGAAGAACCAGATTAGGTGCTCTGTGAGTTCTTGTAACAAAGGAGATGAACAGTCGCGGCGGTGAGAGATCGATCGTCTCTCACGGCGAGTATTTAACTGGGTGTTTGGACTCCGGGGCTTATGAATCCTTTGGAATCTGTCTAGTGGAGACTTGCTGCTTCTGCCGATCGTCTTCTAGACGAGAGATTTGGAGAGAGAAGTCCTAGGATGGATTCCGGTGAGATAGCCGGGAGCTTGATGATATGTATGTTCTTCAGTATTTCCGTGAATGTATCGGAATGTGAGAGAATGTCAACCTTTGGTGGAATGTATTTCGGACGTAAGTCAAATGAATTCCGAACCTTTTTCCAGTAGGAGGAGGTTCTCTATTTATAGGGCTTGGATACGCCGGGCAATCGCCTTTTCTGTAATATAATAATCGGGCGATCGTCTTTTAGCACATGGGCCTGTCCCCTCAGTCTGCAGGAGTTGCTGGAAGTCAACTATGCGGTCCAATGGGGAGCTTACACGCGTCCTATGTTACTGTCACGGGTGGTCCCACTGACTACTTTCGGCGCGCATGCTGGTAGGTGAGGTAGGTGACAGGCTGTGGTCAAAGGTCTTGTCTGTCAGCAAAAGATCTTATCTGCTGGCGAAGATCTCGTCAGCGCCTTTGGTGGATCTGCACGTGGGTGCTTTTCTGAGATCCAGTCCTTGATGACTTTGACGGGCGATCGTCTCTGCTCGGGGCGTAGGTCGATTGCCCTTAGCCGGTCACTAGAGTAGATCGCCAGCTGCCAAAGGGCGATCGCCTTGTGAGTCGATCGCTAGGTAACTGATGGTGGTCTGATATCTTCGACTTGGCGAGCTAGCCATAGTTTGACTGGAGTTGACTTGGTCGCTCAGCCTTATAGTCGATCGCCTGTCGAGATGAATAAATCGTGACACAACAATTGCCCCCCAGCTCGCTCATACGTTGGAAACGTGGGGTGAGGTGGCTCTTGGCGATCGCTTAATTGTTTGACGAGCGACTTTGTGTTTAACTGAACTGGCGATCGTCTTTGAGCTGATATACTCTGGGTTCGGACGACCTGGTTGGCCGCTGAACTGCGCGGGAAAAACAATGGGAGTGGAAAAGTCTCCTCGCACGTGTCGGGCTTCTATTGGAGGACGCCAACGGTCATTAATGACTCCCCGGCTGACGCGTCCTCGAAAAGACGCGTACGCGGGTCTCGAGGGGGTCAATTAGTGCGTCTTTTGAGATCCGACCCCTGAGGTTTTCCCTTATTGCAAACGGGTCCCTGCCTTTTCCTATAAAAGGGGGCGCGGGGCTGCAGTCTCACTCACGCGTATTTATTGGAGAAAGAAGGTCCTGCTGCCGAATTTTCTGAAGATCTTAGCGCCGATCGTCGATCGATTTCACTTTAGGGTAAGAAAAATCCTTTTCTTCTTTTCTATCTCTCGAAAATGGCCGAACCTCATCATCATTCGAGCGGTACCAGCTTCGCCGCCACGGACATCGCACGCCCGGGAGAAACTTCTTCCGTCTTCCACTGAGACGGCGGCCAAGCCATTCGTAACACCCCAAGATATTCGAGGTGTACATGCCGCCGTGGACCCCTACATGGGACCCACCAGCTAACACAAGAAAACACCTCTCGACTAACCATCTCGGTTAGCAAGGAAACAATTATTAACAACAAGAACATAAATCAACACGTCCAGTACAACCGCATAATAAACATCAACCGACAAATACAAGAACTCCAACAAAGACCAATCACAACTGAGAGGAAAAGCCTAAGTACTCGCGAGTACAATCTATAAGTTTACAATTTGGAAAACATCCACATCAAAAGAGACAGAGGGAAATAACAAGACTCATTGCACATGTCAACAACCTGGACGACATCCTCGTACCATCCCAAATACCCGTTGCGGATGAACATAACCTGAAATCCATAACAAGAATTTCCCCGACAACGGGTCCCCAAAGGGGTTAGCAATTACGCTAGTACAAGTATTCAAGGCAAACCAATCGCTTACACATTTCATAGTACATGCACCAATATCAATTTCAAAAACCAAAACCAGACATGTCTTTTCCGGAAAACATACAGTCCACAATTAGCCTTGAGAACAGGGCGGCAGCATACATTCTCACTCGAGGCCTCATAGGGACCCTACCGAGTTGGCTACAATTTCAGAAAAACAAAACTACGCACACGCTATGCCGTGAGAACAGGTCGGCAGCATACATTCTCACTCGGGGCCTCACAAGGACCCTAACGAGTCAAGCAGTACGAAACTCGTGAAATCCAGGCGGCGGATAGATTTCCCTCCTTGACCCCGTCGGGCCAACACAAGGTGAGTTACACACAAGTAATATACATCACCATTTCATGTTAAGCTTAAAGGTTTCCAAAAATACTTGCCTTGAATTATTGACGACGCAACGAAGGGAAAGGAAAGTCACCGACGAACGCTAGTGTAACACCCCCAATCCGCTCAGGGATATTACACGCCGTAGACCCTCTCCTCGAGGATCTACCAGGCTGGTAACAACATTTAACATCTCGACAATGCCTTCAAGGCTAAAATGACTCAGTAGACCGATTTGGTCTTTCAATAAATTATACAACTCAATTACAAACGCATACCCACGCAGGGGTCAAAACACAATAAACTCCCGTACAACGGGGAAAAGATACTGCAGCGGAAAAGAAATACAACTAGACCAATACGCCATTAACGGATCCTCGTGTGATTAGTATCGTTCATCTTTCATCATCCTACGTGCCGACCCTGTGTTATGCTCCAAAACCTGAATGCAAAAATAGACATCCACCCCCCGAATACTCGGGGGTTAGCAAAACTCCACTGTTTTGCTAGTGCAAGTACAAGTGCAAAAATACGAGCCATACAATTCATATTCCACGAATAACAATAGCCAGGAATCATCAAAGATCCAAACATAAAGAAAAGTACTTCCCGAGGCAAGAGTTTGAGTAAACATTTCCAAAACCGAAAGATCGCAAACAAGGGAAACAATTTACAAAAGCTTTAAAATGCCATCGAGAGTTTTAATAGAAAACAATTTAGGATTATAAAATCCTTCTCTTTCCAAAATCAATAGGGTCACACCAAATGTTTTGTTTTCGCAAATAGAAACCACCAACAATTTACGGGTCGAGCCCAACATCACGTGTCCTCAACGGACGTAAAATCAACGAAACATAATCACGCACGCGCATCGCCTAGGACCGGGAGGCTACCACCGACGTCCCACTCGAGGCCTCGAAGGACCCTCCCGAGCTGGCTAGCGAAACAAATCACACACATCTCACGGTTGGATCAATCGCTTGTTGCATCCTGACCACATGATCACATGCCATGTGCCACCGTAGATTATCTCAGGCTCTCACGGTTGGATCAATCACTTGTTGCATCCTGGCCACATGATCACATGCCATGTGCCACCGTAGACCTTCAACCATATCCACACATTCACACAAATAACATATCATATCAAGGATATTCAAACAATTCGCCCAGAGGCATCAAACACTTAGCAAAACACCACGTCAATCCACAACGCACCGAAATGAAATAATATACGTCCAGACATAATACCAAGTGCAACATGAACACCAAGCATATACATAGAATTCACATAGTTATTCACGAACCACACCAATCACAAAACACACACGGTTTTGAAAGAGGGCCTTTAACGAGGCTAACCAAATCTTTTGAAAACTCATTTCAAACAAACAAACAAATCAAGACGATCACCAATCATCATATCCACGAAACAAGAAAAGTATGGACAAGGTACTTGCCTCGAATAAGAACAACGCGGAGAATCGACCAAAGTAGGTTGACACGAACCGATTACGAACCCGCCGACTCCACCGATCGCCAACTCACGTCATAAACTACGAAGGACAATAATAACAATGAAATGAATTCCATAACACGACCCAAAGCCGTTGAATTCAAAGAACGAATGACGAAAGTTCAAGGATTTCCCCCAAAACGGCCAAGAACACGATTCGTTCCGTCAAATCACGAAAACGGAATTCGAAGTTGAAATATGGATATACAATCCATAGAATATGTTTAAAAACATCATTTAACCATAATTGATCCATCGAAAATGGATGAAAAACGAGATCGGGGACAAATCCCCCAAAAAGTCAACTCGAAGGAAATCAAGAAGTATACTTCGATTCGACGAAGAACAATGGATTAAATGATGTTAAACACAAGAATACTACCAAGATTAATCATACCCATCATGAATTAATCAACAACACGGAACGAATCGGACGAAATTGCAAAAATCCCCAAATTCACGAAATTAGGGTTCTAAGGAAGATTACCTTGATTCGCTGGATCAAAGGATGATAACGGACGATTGATTGATGTTATGGACTCCAGAACTTCATGGTTTTGTTGTTAAACAACATGGCTTCGTCGCCCATGAATCGCCATTCGCGGACGGAGAAGGAAGGAAATGAAAACGGTGAAATGTGATCGCCACCATATTTATATCGGGCCGACTAGCGTGCGCTAGCCTTTCCGGACTAGCGTGCGCTATCGGCCAGATCGCCGAGTACTCGGCCAGGCCCACACGACCCGGCATCACCAACCAACCCCGCCGACCAAACCTCGTCGACCCGACTCCCGCTAGCGTGCGCTACGGCCGAAGCTGCGCTTGACTGGCCCAAAGAGCCACCGGACTAACCAACTTATCCAGTAACGTACGCTAGTCGGCCGGCCAAGGCGCTACCCTCACGGTTAGCGTGCGCTACGACCGACAAAGAAGGCGGCGCTACTCGCCGATCCCGACCGAGTCCGTAACCTCGTAAACCCCATCGCCTGTGCCCGATAACAGACGCTAAAGCCACCCGGCAGCGGCGCTACACTGCCGGTTAAGAAGGCAGCCTTTTCCGGCCAGAAGGCGTGCGCTTACGCCGGCTCTCGCGCACTGTCCGGCCGGTGCCCGCAATCGTCCGGCCAGTCCCGCCACCGTCCGGCCAGTCCCGCCACCGCCAGGGCTCGACGACCCGATTTCCGAAAACGTACGGAGCGAACACGACGAAAAGTTCGCGGACAACATAAACGACTCGAAATGAAAGCATAATACCATAATTAGTCATACGCGACCAAGAAACGGGTCGAGACAACAATTACAGATACGGATACCCGTAACTTTCAAGAAATTACAAAATGGCCCAAAACGCCCGGAAATCACGATACGTGATCGAATAACCAAACGGAAGTTCACAACACGTCTAACAAAGTTAAACGGACTTATGGGAAACTCGAAACAGCAGTTTCGAACGAGATTCGCAAGAACCGAACTCAAGTACGGAAAAGTCGCTAAAAAGCACGGAACTCAACAAAACGACTCCGAAACGAACTCGGATGTCAAAAAGTGTAGAATTAATCATTCTCAGAATGACGAAACGGTCATGAGCGAGTCGTCAAAACGGACTTCGGCCGAAAAAAGAAATTTACCGAAAGTCGAAAATTGCGGATATTACATTCTACCCTCCTTAAAAGAAGTTTCGTCCCGAAACTTAAAACAAGTAGGGGAAGAAATATTCCGCCAGGAAAAACTCAACAAGATACACAAGAATGCGTAACTAACGCCCAACGGCGAAATGTTACAAACAACGCAAAGAAATATACGGCGTGAAAACACGCTCCACGATGACCAACACAACGCCACAGGTAGAAACATAATAAAATCAACAAGTGACAAGCGTCATCAAACGGACAATACAATCGAGTCGATTATCCGGACAATCACAAAACACAACGAACGAAAATCAATAGGATTGACCAACCCAACGGTACATCAATCAAAACGCGAGCCAATGGCCGAACAAATACGAATTCCACCGCCCAAGGGTCAAGATTGAAAACGAGACTAACTTCCCGAACTTAAGGGAATTAGGAAGGAGCCCGAACGCTCAACAATCACGAAACGAGAACAAACCGAACAACCAAAGGATCGAGACAACAAAAATCGAACGATCGTGTTCGGATCACGAAGAACAATAAGGTTCAACCGACAACTCCGAGGTTCACATCTCGACTCGAGACAAAACATGATCCGGTGAAAACAACAAGATGCACACTCGCATAAGATCCACAGGAAAGGGAATAACAATTGAAAAGTCACAACGACGAACGAGTAATTCCGAAATAATACCACCTCGCTCGATCAACAAAAGCAAGGCGTGACAAGCTCGTAAAATGTCAATGAACATAAACGAGTCGAGAATCGAAAATACGAAGTTCCAACTCCGATCCACTTCAATAAAAGAATTAGTAGAATCAAAAGATGCTACTTCCGAACAAGGTTCACAAGAATCGAATCAACTCTAAAAGTTACAATGATAACCAGATCGACCCAAAACAAGATCACACTGCTCGAACGATGAAACCGAAATACGTAACAAGTTCGTAAAGTATCAACGAACATGAGTGTATCGATAGACGGAGAAAGAGAAAATATAGAAGCCAAAATAATACGGGTATTACATTCGACCTCTTATAAAAGAAGGTCGCCCCGCTACTCACAATAACGAAATCAAGGAGACGACACAACAGCAAATGGCGAAACATCCTTCAAAGGCCTCTCAAAGCCGATTCTGATATCTCAGGCCAAGCGCGAACTCCGAAAGTCTCGGAGCCGATTCGCAAAATCGAATTTGGTGTCCTCGAGTCCACACTTGAAATGTGTTACCGACGAGAAGGACAATTTACGCGTGCATGCCCCGACATCACGGTTGAAACGCCTCGGCTCGGCATACCGAAAATACAAATGCTAGATACAATGGAACTAACACCGCAAAACAACATACCGGAGATGCCAACTCGGATAGCATATCAACGCATACAAAAATCACAACAACGGCATCGTTCGACGATTACAACATCCCGAACGATGCCCAACACACAATCACAAACATCATGAAACAATCACCCATGTGTATAACGCACAAAAATCCGTGCTTTAACAACTCACACTAGTGCGACAACACGCAAATCACCACGAGGCGATAAACAAGAAACACCGTTCACACCTCTCACAGAGGGCCAAAAACATATGCGTGGTGAATGGCTCGACGCTCACGCCACCAATTCAATCACAATCCGGGTTAACACCGTAACGAAAGTTCGAAAACCATACACGCATTTCCGGCCTCGCAAACAGAATGATAGGTTTTAAAACGAGAACCACCTTTTGAAAACAGTTTGGAAACAACAATGATCTTGAGTATCATTTTACAAAAAGTAGTACAAACACCTTTATCGAGACTTTGAAAATCATCTTGCGTTTGAACAAAAATGAGGACACCTTTCCTTTAGTGAAAAACTTTCAAAAATATTCGAATTGGGTCTAAGCAATCGCATTTGAAAATACCTCAAAATATTTTTGGTCCTCAACCGGAAAATTTTTGAAATGTATTGCGGCATTAGAAAACACCTTGAAAACACCGCAAGAAAATAATTCGTTTTAAAAGTACGTCCCAATTTTAATTTTCTAAGATACTCAAGGTTTTCAAAATAATTCAATGGGCTAGAATGCCCAAAAATTTCGTAATTACAAGGAACAATATAGCGCCGTGGGTCCCGCTACGAATCCACCAGCTAAAAACCATTCACAAAAACGCCAAAAAGGCCGATGACGGTAATATTTCAAAAACTCACAAAATCCATTTACAAAATACTAGATTCCGTCATAAGAATTTCGCCAAAATGATCAAGGCCATAATGCCAAAAACTCGGTTAAGGGAATTGATTTTCGAAATAAAACTCGATCGGTAAAATACCGAAAGCCATTACTGAAGAACTCACGCAATGGATAAAAGAAATAAAGTCAAACATGCACAAGACAGCAACACTACTCCTCATATGAACGAAAAATGGGAGTCAAATAATCACGTATCATGAAATCAAAATCCATAAGAGGATTCCGTCAATTAACTCATAATAAAAATAGCTCGTGTCACACGAGGCACAACACAAAGAAGGGAGACTTACATCCACAGTCGCACGAAGATGATGATCGCCCACGATACTAATCACAACAAACCAACTCGGGCACGACGTCGCGACACGATCGGATAAAATCCGACGAGACAAAAACTCAATAGACACCATCGACCCGACAAACAGGTTTCCACAACCTAAGCTCCGATACCATTTATGTAACACCCCCAATCCGCTCGGGGATATTACACGCCGTAGACCCTCTCCTCGAGGATCTACCAGTGGTAACAACATTTAACATCTCGACAATGCCTTCAAGGCTAAAATGACTCGAGAGACCGATTTGGTCTTTCAATAAATTATACAACTCAATTACAAACGCATACCCACGCAGGGGTCAAAACACAATAAACTCCCGTACAACGGGAAAAGATACTGCGGCGGAAAAGAAATACAACTAGACCAATACGCCATTAACGGATCCTCGTGTGATTAGTATCGTTCATCTTTCATCATCCTACGTGCCGACCCGTGTTATGCTCCAAAACCCGAATGCAAAATAGACATCCACCCCCGAATACTCTGGTTAGCAAACTCCACTGTTTTGCTAGTGCAAGTACAAGTGCAAAAATACGAGCCATACAATTCATATTCCACGAATAACAATAGCCAGGAATCATCAAAGATCCAAACATAAAGAAAAGTACTTCCCGAGGCAAGAGTTTGAGTAAACATTTCCAAAACCGAAAGATCGCAAACAAGGGAAACAATTTACAAAACAGTTTAAAATGCCATCGAGAGTTTTAATAGAAAACAATTTAGGATTATAAAATCCTTCTCTTTCCAAAAATCAATAGGGTCACAGCCCAAATGTTTTGTTTTCGCAAATAGGAAACCACCAACAATTTACAGGGTCAGAGCCCAACATCACGTGTCCTCAACGGACGTAAAATCAACGAAACATAATCACGCACGCGCATCGCCTAGACCGGACGCTACCACCGACGCCCCACTCGAGGCCTCGAAGGACCCTCCCGAGCCGGCTAGCGAAACAAATCACACACATCTCACGGTTGGATCAATCGCTTGTTGCATCCTCGCCACATGATCTCATGCAATGTGCCACCGTAGATTATCTCTTGCTCTCACGTTTGGATCAATCAATTGTTGCATCCTGGACACATGTTCACTTGGCATGTGCCACCGTAGACCTTCAACCATATCCACACATTCACACAAATAACATATCATATCAAGGATATTCAAACAATTCGCCTGCAGGCATCAAACACTTAGCAAAACACCACGTCAATCCACAACGCACCGAAATGAAATAATATACGTCCGTACACAAAAACAAGTGCAACATGAACACCAAGCATATACATAGAATTCACATAGTTATTCACGAACCACACCAATCACAAAACACACACGGTTTTGAAAGAGGGCCTTTAACGAGGCTAACCAAATCTTTTGAAAAATCATTTCAAACAAACAAACAAATCAAGACGATCACCAATCATCATATCCACGAAACAAGAAAAGTATGGACAAGGTACTTGCCTCGAATAAGAACAACGCGGAGAATCGACCAAAGTAGGTTGACACGAACCGATTACGAACCCGCCGACTCCACCGATCGCCAACTCACGTCATAAACTACGAAGGACAATAATAACAATGAAATGAATTCCATAACACGACCCAAAGCCGTTGAATTCAAAGAACGAATGACGAAAGTTCAAGGATTTCCCCCAAAACGGCCAAGAACACGATTTGTTCCGTCAAATCACGAAAACGGAATTCGAAGTTGAAATATGGATATACAATCCATAGAATATGTTTAAAAACATCATTTAACCATAATCGATCCATCGAAAATGGATGAAAAACGAGATCGGGGACAAATCCCCCAAAAAGTCAACTCGAAGGAAATCAAGAAATATACTTCGATTCGACGAAGAACAATGGATTAAATGATGTTAAACACAAGAATACTACCAAGATTAATTATACCCATCATGAATTAATCAACAACACGGAACGAATCGGACGAAATTGCAAAAATCCCCAAATTCACGAAATTAGGGTTCTAAGGAAGATTACCTTGATTCGCTGGATCAAAGGATGATAACGGACGATTGATTGATGTTATGGACTCCGAACTTCATGGTTTTGTTGTTAAACAACATGGCTTCGCCGCCATGAATCGCCATTCGCGGACGGAGAAGGAAGGAAATGAAAAACGGTGAAATGTGATCGCCACCATATTTATATCGGGCCGACTAGCGTGCGCTAGCCTTTCCGGACTAGCGTGCGCTTATCGCCGCAGACGGCCGAGTACCCTCGCCAGGCCCACACGACCGGCATCACCAACCAACCCCGCCGACCAAACTCGCCGACCCGACTCCGCTAGCGTGCGCTACGGCCAAGCTCGCGCGGCTTTAATTGGCCCAAAGAGCCACCGGACTAACCAACTTATCCGTAACGTCGCTAGTCGGCCGGCAGCCGTGCGCTACCCTCACGGTTAGCGTGCGCTACGACCGACAAAGCAGCGGCGCTACCCGCCGATCCCGACCGAGTCCGTAACCTCGAAACCCCATCGCCTGTGCCCGAGCACAGACGCTAGCCACCGGCACAGGCGCTACACTGCCGGTTAGCGCACAGCCTTCCGGCCAGAAGGCGTGCGCTTACGCCGGTTCGCGCACTGTCCGGCCGGTGCCTGCATCGTCCGGCCATCCCGCCACTGTCCGGCGGCCCCGCCACCGCTGTGGCTCGACGACCCGATTTCCAAAAACGTACGGAGCGAACACGACGAAAAGTTCGCGGACAACATAAACGACTCGAAATGAAAGCGTAATACCATAATTAGTCATACGCGACCAAGAAACGGGTCGAGACAACAATTACAGATACGGATACCCGTAACTTTCAAGAAATTACAAAATGGCCCAAAACGCCCGAAAATCACGATACGTGATCGAATAACCAAACGGAAGTTCACAACACGTCTAACAAAGTTAAACGGACTTACGGGAAACTCTAAACAGCAGTTTCGAACGAGATTCGCAAGAACCGAACTCAAGTACGGAAAAGTCGCTAAAAAGCACGGAACTCAACAAAACGACTCCGAAACGAACTCGGATGTCAAAAAGTGTAGAATTAATCATTCTCAGAATGACGAAACGGTCATGAGCGAGTCGTCAAAACGGACTTCGGCCGAAAAAAGAAATTTACCGAAAGTCGAAAATTGCGGATATTACAGCTAGGAACCAATGAAACCGAACCTAACGATTCGAAGAATACAATCACAACCATTTCTAAATGAATACGGAATTGGAATACACCCGAAAACCCGCCTACGATTCATGTATATTCGTATATAAACAACAACGAGGGCGGACCACAACCAAACCCTCTCGATTCCGTAAAAATCACGAAATATACCATGAATCCGTAGGGAAACTAAGAATACCAACAAGATTAATCATATTCATCATGAATTAATCGACAAAACGGAACGAATCGGACAAAAACGCGAAAACACCCAAATCTACCCAAAAGTAGGGTTCTAAAGATCTAACCTTGATTCGCTGGATCGAAGGATGTTATAGGACGATTGATCGGTGATATAAACTCAGAAACTTCATGGATTTGTTGTTCAACAACATGGTTTCGTCTCCTCTGAAACCTCACCATGGACCAAGAGAAATGAAATGAAAATGACGGAGAAAGTCGTTGGTCTCTGTCATTTATATATCGGGAACTAGCGTGCGCTAGCCTTTCCTACTTAGCGTACGCTATCGCCAAGATCGGCCGAGCACTCTCGGCCATGGCCCGCATGACCCGGCACCACCGACCACCCCGCCGACCATGACTCGACCGCCGACTCCGCTAGCGTGCGCTACGGCCGAAGCCTACGCGCGCTAGCCGACTGGCCCAAAGAGCCACCGGACTAACAACTCATCCTGCAACGCACGCTAGTCGGCCGGGCGCCGCGCTACCGCCCGGTTAGCGCGCTACGACCGACATGGCGTGCGCTAGCCGCCGATCCCGACCGAGTCCAAAACCTCGTAATCCTCCGCCTGCACTCCGAGCAACAGACTGGCCGACTCGACAACAGGCGCTACATCGCTGAAGAAGCTAGCGCCCGGCCAGAAGGCGTGCGCTATGCCGGTTCCTCGCGTGCTCGGCGGTTGTCCAAGACTCGTCCGGCTGGGCTCAAGAACCGTCCGGCCAGCTGCTCAGCCGCCACGACCCGACGCCTCGATTTTCTGAAAACGCACGGAACAAACATGACGAAAAGTTCGCGGACGACGTCAACGACTCGAGATGAAATCGTAATACCATAATTAATCATACGCGACCAAGAAACGGGTCGAGACAACAATTACAGATATGGATACCCGTAACTTTGGGTAAATTACAAAATGGCCCAAAACGCCCGGAAATCACGATACGTGATCGAATAACCAAACCGAAGTTCACAACACGTCCAACAGAGTTAAACGGACTTGCGGGAAACTCAAACAATAGCTTTGACGAGATTCGCAAGAATCGAACTCAAGTGCGGAAAAGTCGCTAAAAAGCACGGAACTCAACAAAACAACACCGAAACGAACTCGGATGACAAAAAGTGTATAATTAATCATTCTCAGAATGACGAAACGGTCATGAGCGAGCCGTCAAAACGGACTCCGGCCGAAAAAATAAATTTACCGAAAATCAAAAATTGCGGATATTACAATTCGAGCCGGAATCGACCCGGCTGAAGTTGAGGCTTTGTTCAATGAGGCCGATGTTGCTAGGGAGTCGGCTGCCGAAGAGAGACGATCGCAGATCGAGAGAGATCTGGCGATCAGGGCTTACTGGGAGCAATATAGTGATTTTGGTCGGGCCTATAGGGCCTTTGCCGAAATAATGGAGAGGTTAGCCGGTCCTACTCCGAGATTCGACTTCCGGGGATATTCGGTCGCTTATCCCTATGTGCTTCCTAAACGATCGCAGTATCGTGCCGCGCAGCGATCGTTGTGGTCGCTCGGCCAAATACGGAGCTCGACGACCAGGAGAGATCTGGCCGTCTGGAGGACAAGATTCCATGTTCCTTCAGATGTGGACATGTTCGCGCCCGCGGAGAATGAACGAGCCGACCAGCCTCCGATGGGTATGGTCGCAGTGAGTGAGGCCGTTATGGAGGCCGGGCTGCGCTTCCCTCTATCCTTCGCGGTCTCCCATCTGTTGGCCACTTGGAATGTGGCGCCACTTCAGTTGACGCCGAACGCCTGGCTCCAAATTATTTGCACCCTCACCCTTTTCGGCGGTCACCGCCTGTACCGCCTCCCATCGCCGTTGGAGATGAATCATTTGTTTAAACTGACGGCTCACAGAGGGTTGGTCGGCGGTTACCATATTCAAGGCCGATCTGGTCGGGTGTGTAATACCCAGTTGTAACTCAGTAATTATCACTCAATAATTATCATTCAGTATTTATCATTCAGTAATTGATACTCAGTAATTTCATTCATCATTGATCATTTGTCACTCATATTCAGTCATGGTATTCATCATTCAGAGTAATTGTATCGTGTATCAATCGTCATTCATCACTAATCTGATTGGAGTTTCGTGCCGTGTTTATCATCATTGTCATTTCGTTGCGAGCTGTGCGTGAGGAGTAGCGCACGCTACATACTCCATTTAGCGTACACTAATTGGGTATAGGTAGCGCACGCTACCACTCAGCCTTAGCGCACGCTAAGGTTACCTTGGCCGCATCCGTAAGGTACCGGACCGCAGTGAGTTAGGGCAGCGCACGCCACGATTGGTAAGTAGCGCGCGCTAGCGGGTTGAAGTAGCGCACGCTAATATGAGGTGTAACGCGCTAAGGACGGATCGAGTTGAGTCCAGTGGCTACCGGATCGCATGGATTATTTCATAGCGCACGCTATGTGTGTTGTTAGCGTACGCAACCGATATATTAGCGCACGCTAAACAATGGTTGTAGCGCACGCTATCGAGGTCGATCGAGGGCGACGTTTTACGGACTCCGATCGGGCATCAATATTTCGTTAGCGCACGCTAATAATGGATCTTAGCGCACGCTAGTAAATGGCCGTAGCGCACGCTACAAGAAGGTACGTAGCGCGCTACCGTGTTCGGACAAAGGTACCGGACTACTCAAATTACTCGTTAGCGCACGCTACGCACAAGGCTAGCGCACGCTAACCTCGGACCGACTATAAATCGACAGCTTAGTCGACTTCGTCATTTATTCATCTCATTTCACTCCTTCGGTATTTTTGGGCGATTTCGAGCGTTTTGGAGAGGATTCTTCGAGGTGTAATCATCAATCATCATCTTCAAGCTCATCTTCCGGATTGATCATCATTTCATCATCTTCATCACATCGAATCAAAGGTATTAATCTCTTGGATCTAGAATTTGGATTTTGGGTGTTCCTTCCGATTTCTTCGTAAGCTTGGATTATCATTGGAATATGTTAGATATGGATTATCTACCTTGGATAAGTATATTCTTACGGATTTAATGGTTATTTTCGAATTATTTCAAGAACCTTTGGGGTTGACTTCGGTTAATTGGGGATTTTCCGATTGATGTTGTTGTAATCATGAATTATGGATTCCTAATGGATTATTGATATCATTGAAGCGTTTTGTTAGTTCGAAATACTCATTTTAGTGTTGGTTTCGACATATTCGGGATTGGATATTTTCGAAGTCGTGTGGTTGGTTACGTAGTCGTTAGAATGCCCCAATGAGTTTGATTATCGTTGTTTCGACCTTTGGGTTAGTCGTGTTTTGTTGCTTGATGCGTGTATTGAACGATTGTTGGTAATGATTGTTATTCAAGGTTGTTCGAGCGATCGTATTTCACTTAGGACGTTGTTCGTGGACGGACATTCTTCATTGGTATTGAGTAAGTTAATTCTTACTCGGTTAAAAGGATATTCATACCTTTTGTTGTTGATCATTCATAATCATAACTCATTCATCATTGTATTAATCATATTAAAACTTGTTAATGTCAATTAATCACTTGACCATAAGGAACGACGGTTCCAATCTTTTCGTTGAGCTATCATTCATTTCATTATTACCCTCATCTCGGTGAGTCATTCTTGACTTTGTCGATTATTATTTATTCATTGATATTCATTACGGTCATTCTCGTTCATATGACCTTCTCGGGTTCATATTGCGTGGCGGGTGTGGCCGTGTGGAATTTTTAGTCGGGCACACGATGGTTATTGTATTGGGTTCACCGATACATTAGACCATGCACACGGGAAAGCGTTACACCGTGAGACTAATTAGGTACACGGACGGGTGTTGTACACTTACACGTAACATTACGGGCGTACTATGATACTCCTCTTCAGCGTAATTCATAATTAAAATAATTCATAACTTCATTAATTCATGATTGTGTAATTTCAACTCTTGAGGATTGTTGTTACGTATAAATGACCCGTTGGGGATTTTGTTTTCGTGTCACGGCAAGGCAAAGGCACGGAAGATCATGCCGACGGCGAGGAGTCCCAGTGATACTAGTAGGGGCCCCAGTCATTTCGTTTGTTTGATCATTTCATCGTTTGATTATTCCGTCATTTGTATTTTTCCGCTGCAAAATTCCGTTTGAAATGCTTATTTGTTCAGGGTGGTGTATTTTATCTCCATATAAAATATACTAGTATTCTGTTTTGTCCTGGTGTAATGTACTTAAACTCCTCATCGGAGTACTTGGTAATATAATGTGGTTCGATCTCGCAATTATATTATTTAATTCATCATTTTCATTTGCTCAGTGGGTCCCAGTCGGGGATTCACTAGACCTTTGTAATATCCGCCTAGTTTGGGGTGTTACAGAGTTGGTATCGGAGCGTGGTTTTGAATACTACCCTCCAAGTCATGTCTCATTTGAAATCATCGTCATCGGACTAGTATCATTGGACTTTCGCGTCACGTGTGACCTGTGCAAATGCCGAGCCAATCAGACCAAGAACTGTAAGATTTCTAATGCCATGGTATAATTTCTGGCATTAATTATTCATTCATAATTCATCAGTTAACAATCCTCAATCATCATTGTCATTTTGACCGGGACGGCCAAAGTTAACTCGATGTCACCAATTCATTTCATTGTTCAGTTGTTGATCAGGAAGATCGAATCATTAATCTTGTTAACTCATTCAAGATAATCATTTCAGTAACTTCATCGGATAATCATGTCACGTCAATTAATCATTCATGTAATCGCTGTATTTGAGCGCGCATGCTCATTCTCGTCATTTCATAATATAATCATAATGTGATACTCATGCGAGATATATAATCATCATATGACTTTCCACTTCAGTATGGAAGGGGCTGGCAGAGGACGTGGAGGACGAGGCCGTGGAGCGGGCCGAATCCCGAGAACTCGTGCGAATACAAGTGCAAATGCCAGGAATAACGCTAACTCATCGAGCAGCGACGCTGCCACTCATTCACCTGGACGCGATCATTCACTATCGGGGAGTCGTACCCGGGACACGGCTCAGTCAGAGGGTGTCCGGGTTGACCCACTCGCTTTATGCGAGGCATGATGGCCCAAATGACCCGGATGGCTCGGTTGATGGAGACGATGCATAACTCCGTCAATCGGGACCGCAGGCTCCTCCGCCGCCACCTCGAGGCAAGAGAGGAATGTGAGTAATATCATCGGCGATATCTCTCGCCGCAGGCCACCTACGTTTGAGGGCTCTGCCCGAGCCGGCAGATATCATTCATTGGCTCGAGCATTTCGAGAAATTGTTTGCTATGGTAGAGTGTCCCAAGGACACAAAGTTTCATTGCGGCTTACTACCCGGGTAAGAGCGCACATTCTTGGTGGTTATCGTTGAAGCCCACCGAAGGATCTTGTACTTGGGATCGATTCAAGACTCTCATGATGGAGAGGTATTATCCGGCCCCACTCAGAGAGGCCAAGTCGTCGGAATTGCTCACCCCCGACCCCTCAACAGACGAGGATGTTCTCGCCATTGCCGAAATTTCAGAACTTCTTCCTTTCGCCTCATCCATCATTCATTCAGAGGCGGATAAGATCAAATATTTCAAAGAAGAGGTCAAAACCCCGTATGAGACTTCGCCATTTAATCATAATTGCACCACGTTGGTCAATTCATTGAGAAAGCTCTCACTTATGAGCTTATCGCTAAGGAAATTGCTAAGCAAAGAACCTTCGTCTGCTAGCAAGAAATCGAAGAATCGTAATCGATCAAGGCGGTCGACAACCTTCAAGAAACCCCGTGCGGGGTCTGCTCGAGCGACCTCCGGTGTCGTCTAAACCCGCGGAATCTCGCCACGAGCGGCGCCGGCCATCACCTGTTATAACCGTGGGGAGCTTGGTCACCTCGGTACCAAGTGTCCTCGGCTGACTATCACGTGTCATAATTGTGGGATTGCTGGGCATAAGGCCCGTTTTTGCCGTAGGGACTCCAAACCTACTCGAGACGTCATCTCGGGCACCTAAGCGAACACTGCTCGTAATCAAAGCCACTCAATCGGGCTGTTTAAAACGACGGAGCGACTAAAGGTGGAGCTTTTAGCCATCGACGGGGCGTCCGGTGCCGGGACTAGCAAGCCCCGGATTTATGAGATGAAGAAGACCGATGATCCAGAGGCCCGAATGATCTCGTGTACACTCGATATTCTATCTCAACTGTGTGTACCCTTTTTGATACTTGGTGCATCGCATTCATTCATTTCCGAGTCATGTTTGAGTAGACTACGTGCGGGTAGTGCTACTAGTTGTGAGCCGTATGTCATTGGACTACCCGATGGTAGACGAATTATCGGTAATCGTGAGATTCGTAATTGTCCGATCTGGCCATGGTCGTGTATGGCCGGACCTAATCGTGGAAGATTTGCCGAGAGACGACGTCATCTTGGGCAAAGACTGGATGGATCGTCATGATGCCATCAATAGTGTCCGAAAGCGTATGGTCACTATCATTTCGCATTTATGGGGTGGAATGTGTGTTTCAGGGAGGTAATCCCGACTGTTCTGGTAAGGTCATTAATTTGATGAAAGCAGTAAGATTACTCAATCAGGGATGTGTCGGTTATTGGTGCTATATGGCCAAAACCGAGAAGTCATCAGTAATGTTGACGGATATTCCGGTGGTGAGGGAATATGCCGATGTTTTTCCAAACGAGTTACCTGGTTTGCCTCCACAGAGGGATGTGGAATTCACGATTGAGTTGGAGCCTGGTACGTCCCCGATATCGAAGACACCGTACCGGATGGCCCCGACCGAAATGCAGGAGTTAAAGAACCAACTTGAAGAGTTATTCGAGAAAGGTTATATCCGACCGAAAAGCGTCCCGTGGGAGCACCGTGTTGTTTGTCGGGAAGAAGGATGGTTCATTTCGCTTATATATTGATTATCGGGAGTTGAACAGGTGACAATCAAGAATAAGTATCCCTTACCCCGTATTGATGATCTCTTAGATCAACTTCAGGAGCTTCGATTTTCCAAGATCGACTTAAGATCCGGATATCATCGATTGCGGATTCGAGAGTCGGATATCGCGAGGACGGCGTTCAACACGCTATGGTCATTATGAGTTTGTGGTTATGCCGTCGGATTGACTAATGCACCTGCAGATTCATGGAGTTAATGAATCGGGTCTTCATCGACTTTTGGATCGGTTTGTTGTTGTCTTCATCGATGACATTTTGATTTATTCTCGTGACCGGGAGGAACACGAGTTTCACCTTCATCAAGTGCTCGACGTGTTGAGACGAGAACAACTTTTGGGAAGTTTTCCAAATGTGAGTTACGGATGTCCGAAGTGACTTTTCTCGGACATGTAATTTCATCGAGACGGAGTTCGTGTCGATCCTCGAAGACGGAGGCCATTCGGGATTGGCTACCTCCGAAGAACGTTAAGGAAATCCAAGTTTTCTCGGATTAGCGGGTTATTATCGGCGGTTTGTGGAAGGATTTTCTAGAATCGCTCAACCCTTAACGAACCTTCATGAAAGATAAGAAATACACGTGGTCCGACGCGTGTCAACGGAGTTTTGAGGAACTCAAGAGCCGGTTAATGTCAAGACTGTACTTTCCTTGCCGCAGGGGACTAAGGATTTGTAGTTTATAGTGATGCATCCGGACAGGTCTCGGATGTGTACTCATGCGTAACGGAAGGTTATTGCCTATGCTTCGCGGCAATTGAGACCTTACGAGGTTAATTATCCGACCCACGACCGGAGCTAGCAAAGTGGTGTTCGCTTTGAAAATTTGGCGTCATTATCTTTATGGTGTTACATCGGATATTCACCGATCATAAGAGCTTAAAGTATATATTTACTCGAAGGAGTTAAATATGCGTCGAGACGGTGGTTGGAATTAATCAAGGATTATGATATTGAGATCCTCTACCATCCGGCAAGGCGAACGTTGTCGCCGACGCCTTGAGTCGTAAGTCGATTCGAGCAGATGCTTGCCCGTTAATACCTCGAAGGAGCTTCAAAGGAATTCCTTAGATCCGAGATCGAGGTCCGGCTTCAGCGAGTTCAAAGGGCCTTTGTATGTTAGAGATTTCATCGTCACTCGAGGAGGAAATCCGAGAGAATCAGGTTCGGACCCATCATTGTTGCGCATCCGAGAGGATGTGGCCTGTGGAAAGCCCTCGATTTGTGGTCCATGAGGATGGACTTTGAGGTTTAAGAATCGGTTGTGCGTATCGCGAATGACGAGTTGAAAAACTCGATTTTGAAAGAAGCTCATGCTACCCCTTATTCCGCTCATCCGGGTCTAGCAAGATGTACAAGGACTTGAAACAAAATTACCGGTGGAGTAATATGAAGCGAGAAGTCGCAGAATTTGTTTCGAGATGCTTAACTCATCAACAAGTTAAGATTGAACATCGCCGTGGCGGTATGCTGAAACCTCTTCCCATTCCCGAATGGAAGTGGGAAGACATTTCTATGGATTTCGTCACGAGTTTGCCGACGAGTCGTCGTGGCATGAATACGATCTGGGTGATCGTGGACCGCTTAACTAAATCAGCTCATTTCCTTGAGATCAAGGATACATGGGGTCCCGAGAGACTTGCCCAGCTTTTCATCAAAGAGATAGTGAGACTTCACGGTACTCTTAAAAGTATCATTTCCGATCGTGACGGACGGTTTGTGTCTCATTTTTGGAAATCAGTTCATCGTGCTATGGGAACCCAGCTTAATCTCAGTACCGCTTTTCATGTAACACCCCCAATCCGCTCAGGGATATTACACGTCGTAGAACCTTTCCTCAAGGATCTACTAGGCTGGTAACGACATTTAACATCTCGACAATGCCTTCGAGGCTACAATGACTCAGTAGACCGATTTGGTCTTTCCACAAATACATACAACTCAAATACAACTCATGCCCACGCAGGGGACAAAATACAACTACACCTGCATAACGGAACAATACAAAGAATGAAAATAAAGTACAACCGAACCAACACACGATGTACGGTTCCTCATGTGATTAGTATCGATCATCTTTCATCATCCTTCGTGCCGACCCAGTGATATGCTAAAAAACCTGAATGCAAAAACAGACATCCAACCCCCGAATACACCGGGGTAAGCAAAACTCCACAGTTTTGCTAGTGCAAATACAAAGTGCAAAAACGAGCCATACAATTCACATTCCACGAATAACAATAACCGAGGATCCTCAAAGATCCAAACGAAACGCAAAGTACTTCCCGAGGCAAGGGTTTGAGAAAACATTTCAAAAACGAAATATCATAAATCAATGGAAGTAATTTATAAAACAGTTTAGAATGCCATCTATTGTTTTAATAGATAACAATTTAGATTATCAAATCTTACTTTTCAAAACCAAAAGACAAAAGGGGTCACCGCCCCAAAGGTTTACTTTCTGAAAAAATGACATTAACCAACCGTTGGGATTTTAGCCCCAAATCCGTAAAACGACTTTTACAAAACCATTGGGATTTTAGCCCCAAATCTCATCAACTCACAGTACACAAGAACGACCAGGAGGTTCGTATCCCAACATCAAAATCCACAAATAAAGGATTTAAAACAAACAACAAAATACTCCAGTGCCATCCTAGCCAAGTAAGCCAAACGAACACCTACCTCTTACACACTTAGTCAATGCATGCAATCATGAAAACCGTTCGAAAGCACTCATTTCCGGAAATGCCACTATCAAATCACATTTGCAAAAATGCACCACAATTAACCGTCGATCCACACCTCCGTGGACCCCTACCGAGACCCCGTCGGATCTAACCCGTAGTGGTTAAAAGCAAAGCTCGCGGTCCACAGCTTCGTGGAACCCTACCGAGACCCCGTCGAGTCTAACCCGTAGTGAGCATACACACACACACGTTACTCATGCAACACTAATATGCTAAGAATGTAAGTTCATTAAGAATACTCACTAGAGATGGCCATTAACTCGACACCATTATCAAACTCTTCAAAATTTCGATAACAAGGTTAAATAAGGAAATACACGATTCCATAACTTAAACAATATGAGTATCATCATAAAATCCTTCGACGTTCAAAATAATCAAATCATAATCAATTCTCAAAACACCGTTCACAAAACACACGCTTTGAAAGAAAGCCTTTAACGAGGCCAAATCAAATCCTTTTGAAACTTCATTTCAAATAACCAAACAAACGCATCAAGACGACCACCGATCATCATATACATAAACGAGAAGAGTATGGGCAAGGTACTTGCCTCGATACCGCGAGCACGGAACCACGAACGGATACGGCTCAACCGAAGCTTCTAACGCCCGATGCTAACGAAAAGGAATACGACAACGAACGGAACGGAAGAATCAAGCACGACCGCAAGGAACCGGCGGAAATGAACCTAACGATTCGAATAGCACAATCACAACCACTTCTAAACGATTACGGAAATGGAATACACCCGGAAACCCGCCTACGATTCATGTATATTCATACAAAAATAACAATGAGGGCGGACCACAACCAAACCCTCTCGATTCCATAAAAAATCCACAAAATATCCATGAATCCGTAGGAAAACTAAAGATACTAATAATATCAATCGTATACATCATGAATCCACCAACGAAACGGAACGAATCGGAAGAAAAACCCAAAACCCCCAAATTAATCGAAATAGGGTTTTAGAGCATTACCTTGGAAGATTCAAGTGTTAAGATCCGTAGAACACGCGTTAGATTGATTATCCGAGCCTCACAACCGAAAAGAAATGATGAAAATCGACCCCCGGATGAAGAACTCTCCCCCTCTATACTTTCTCTCTCGCGGCGCAGTGGAAAATGGGGAAGGAAATGAGCTTCACGCTCAAAACAGCACATTTATAGTGTAACACAGTGAGACCCTATCGGCCGCCTATCGGCCGATAGGCCCAACCGATAGCCATACGGAATGCCGGCAGAGGGTCTATCGACCCCCTATCGGCCGAAAGGCTCCCGAAGTGCTCGCCAAAACTAAAACGACCATAACTCTCTCGTCCGGACTCGATTGACTCACCGTTTGAACCATTGGAAAGCTAACTCGATGTTCTATAATATTGCAAGATTTATAATTTTTGGAGTTACCAAAATTAATGATGATCTAACAAAGACGAACTCATACTTAGAAAAGTCGTTTAGTAATCCCGAATTCAACAAAACGACACCGAAACCCGAACACGAATACGAACCAAGATACGGTTACGAAGTACTCACAAAGACGAATCTAAGAGCTAGTAGAACACACAATTCCGACCACCCGAAGGCTCGAGATTCGACAACGGAAGGTAATTACCCCAAACTTTGGGAAATTACGAAAATGGCCCAAATGCCCGAAAATCACCATACGTGATCGAATAACCAAACCGGTTCACAACACGTCTAACAAAGTTAAACGGACTTGCGGGAAACTCAAACAATAGCTTCGGTCGAGATTCGCAAGAATCGAACTCAAGTGCGGAAAAGTCGCTAAAAAGCACGAACTCAACGAAACGACACCGAAACGAACTCGGATGTCAAAAGTGTAGAATTAATCATTCTCGTAATGACGAAACGGTCATGAGCGAGTCGTCAAAACGGACTCACCAAAAAAAAAGAATTACCGGAAATCGAAAATTGGATATTACATTCTACCTCCTTAAAAGAAGTTTCATTCCGAAACTTAAAACAAGTAGGGAGAAGAAATATTCCGCCAGAAAACTCAACGAGACACACCAGAATGCGTAACTAATGCCCAACGGCGAAATGTTACAAACAACGCAAAGGAATATACGGCGTGTAAACACGCTCCACGGTGACCAACACAACGTCGCCGTTAGGGATATAATAAAACCGACAAGTGACAAGCGTCATCAAACGGATACTATAGCCAAGTCAATTATCCGATAATCACAAAACACAACGAACGAAAATCAATATGATTGATCAACCCAACGGTACATCAATCAAAACGCGAGTCAACCGCTGAACAAACACGGAATCCCATCGCCTAAGGGATGGAAGATTGAAAACGAAACTAATTTCCCGAACTAAAGGGAATTACGAAGGAGCCTGAACGTTCAACAATCACGAAACGAGAACAAAAACAAAACGAACAAACGATCGAGACAACAAAAATCGAAGAATCATGTTCGAATCACGAAGAACAATAAAGTTCGACAATAACTCCCAGGATGATCTGGTGAGAACTACAAGACATGCATTCCCATAAGATCCACAGGAAAGGGAATAGCGATTGAAAAGTCACAACGACAATTACGTTATTCCGAAATGATATCACACCCGTTCGATAAACAAAAACAAGGGCAGGACAAGC
The DNA here is from genome assembly GCA_033398695.1 of Orobanche coerulescens. NCBI lineage: Eukaryota > Viridiplantae > Streptophyta > Magnoliopsida > Lamiales > Orobanchaceae > Orobanche > Orobanche coerulescens. The sequence goes on from CM065811.1 coordinate 172,866,088, forward strand.
TCAGAAACGTCAACGAACATAAATGAGTCGACAAAGTAGAAAATACAGAAGTTCAAAATCCGATCCCTTCGAATAAAAGGACTAGTAGAACCAAATGATGTTACTCCCGAACAAAGTTCACAAGAATCGAACCGAACTCAAAAAAGTCACACCGATAACCAGATCGCCCACAACAAGATCACACTGCTCGGACGATGAAATCAAATACCGAACAAGTTCATAAAGTACCAACGAACAAGAGCGAATCGATAGACTGGGGAAGAGAAAACACAGAAGTCAAAATAGTACGGGCATTACCTCCGACCTCGTCCACGAAATTCACAAAAACGGGAGCAAGGTAACAAGACATTAAACAATCGACGCATAACGGAACCATCACCGATGCACACGGTCATACCAAACCAAGCTCTAACAGCTCGCACATGCGGGACAACGCAGAGATTGCCATGAGGCGACAACATTCAATACCAACACTCCGCCTCTCACAGGGGCTAGCACAACCAATGTGTGGAAAGCGTCTCAACGCTCACACCGCCAATTCGATCATACTCGGGAGAAAGTATCAAAAGGACAACGCGATCATCACACATACATACCCAGCCCTCAAACGGGAATGGATAGGTTTTAAAAACGAAAACTTCATTTTGAAAATAATTTAGAAGAATACTGGTTGATCTTGAGTATCACCTTTCAAAAAGTATAAACGTGAAACATCGTTATCGAGACACTGGAGAACCATTTCGCATTTGATAAGAATGAAGATACTTTCTCTTAGTATTGTGGCATCTAGGATGTACCACAAGAAAATAACTCATTCGAAAAGTATGTCTCGAAATTTTTTTTTTTTTTTTTTTTAAGATACTCAAGGTTTTCAAAAATCCAATAGGCCAGAATGCCCAAAACTCACACATACCGACGTTCACTAAAACAACTCCTAGCACACGCATCAAAACGTTTAAAATCAAGACAATACATGTCTTTAAACGAAAATAAACGATAAAATACCATATTCAGAACAAAACCACTGATAAGATACCCTCCCGCACTGGCTAGTGAACAAGTCGAACGCGTATAAGCACAAAGCCTCCACAAGAGGTTTGTAAAACGTGCAAATCAATTCGGAAATCATCAACAACGGACAAAAACAACAATAACAAGACATCACAAACGACGACATTCCTCGTATAAATCAAATACGAGAGTCGACTAAATATATATCGTGAAATCAAAATTCACATAAGGATTCCACCACTTAACAAATAATCATAAAAATAGCTCGTGTCACACGAGGCACAACACAAAGAAGGGAGACTTACTTCCACAGTCGCACGAAGATGATGATCGCCCACGATACTAATCACGACCAACAAACTCAAACGACGCGTCATGACACGACTCGATCGACTAAATCCGACGAGACAAAACTCAATAGACACCATCGACCCGACACAGGTTTTCACAACCTAAGCTCCGATACCATTTATGTAACACCCCAATCCGCTCAGGATATTACACGCCGTAGAACCTTTCCTCAAGGATCTACCAGCCGGTAACGACATTTAACATCTCGACAATGCCTTCGAGGCTACAATGACTCAAGAGACCGATTTGGTCTTTCCACAAATACATACAACTCAAATACAACTCATGCCCACGCAGGGACAAAATACAACTACACTGCATAACGGAACAATACAAAGAAATGAAAATAAAGTACAACCGAACCAACACACGATGTACGGTTCCTCATGTGATTAGTATCGATAATATTTAATCATCCTTCGTGCCGACCCCGTGTTATGCTCCAAAACCCGAATGCAAAACAGACATCCACCCCGAATACTCGGGGGTTAGCAAAACTCCACTGTTTTGCTAGTGCAAATACAAAGTGCAAAAACGAGCCATACAATTCACATTCCACGAATAACAATAACCGAGGATCCTCAAAGATCCAAACGAAACGCAAAGTACTTCCCGAGGCAAGGGTTTGAGAAAACATTTCAAAAACGAAATATCATAAATCAATGGAAGTAATTTATAAAACAGTTTAGAATGCCATCGAGAGTTTTAATAGAAAACAATTTAGGATTATCAAATCCTACTTTTCGAAAACCGAAAGACAAAAGGGGTCACCGCCCCAAAGGTTTACTTTCTGAAAAAAATGACATTAACCAACCGTTGGGATTTTAGCCCCAAATCCGTAAAATGACTTTTACAAAACCATTGGGATTTTAGCCCCAAATCTCATCAACTCACAGTACACAAGAACGACCAGGAGGTTCGTATCCCAACATCAAAATCCACAAATAAAGGATTTAAAACAAACAACAAAATACTCCAGTGCCATCCTAGCCAAGTAAGCCAAACGAACACCTACCTCTTACACACTTAGTCAATGCATGCAATCATGAAAACCGTTCGAAAGCACTCATTTCCGGAAATGCCAATATCAAATCACATTTGCAAAAATGCACCACAATTAACCGTCGATCCACACCTCCGTGGACCCCTACCGAGACCCCGGATCTAACCCGTAGTGGTTAAAAGCAAAGCTCGCGGTCCACAGCCTTCGTGGAACCCTACCGAGACCCCGCCGAGTCTAACCCGTAGTGAGCATACACACACACACGTTACTCATGCAACACTAATATGCTAAGAATGTAAGTTCATTAAGAATACTCACTAGAGATGGCCATTAACTCGACACCATTATCAAACTCTTCAAAATTTCGATAACAAGGTTAAATAAGGAAATACACGATTCCATAACTTAAACAATATGAGTATCATCATAAAATCCTTCGACGTTCAAAATAATCAAATCATAATCAATTCTCAAAACACCGTTCACAAAACACACGCGTTTTGAAAGAAAGCCTTTAACGAGGCCAAATCAAATCCTTTTGAAACTTCATTTCAAATAACCAAACAAACGCATCAAGACGACCACCGATCATCATATACATAAAACGAGAAGAGTATGGGCAAGGTACTTGCTCGATACCGCGAGCACGGAACCACGAACGGATACGGCTCAACCGGAAGCTTCTAACGCCCGATGCTAACGAAAAGGAATACGACAACGAACGGAACTAAGAATCAAGCACGACCGCAAGGAACCGCGAAATGAACCTAACGATTCGAATAGCACAATCACAACCACTTCTAAACGATTACGGAAATGGAATACACCCTAAACCCGCCTACGATTCATGTATATTCATACAAAAATAACAACGAGGGCGGACCACAACCAAACCCTCTCGATTCCATAAAAATCCACAAAATATCCATGAATCCGTAGGAAAACTAAAGATACTAATAATATCAATCGTATACATCATGAATCCACCAACGAAACGGAACGACCTAAGAAAACCCAAAACCCCCAAATTAATCGAAATAGGTTTTAGAGCATTACCTTGGAAGATTCAAGTGTTAAGATCCGTAGAACACGCGTTAGATTGATTATCCGAGCCTCACAACCGAAAAGAAATGATGAAAATCGACCCCGGATGAAGAACTCTCCCCTCTATACTTTCTCTCTCGCGGCGCAAATGGAAAATGGGGAAGGAAATGAGCTTCACGCTCAAAACAAAGACATTTATAGTGTAACACCAGACTTATCGGCCGCCTATCGGCCGATAGCCCAACCGATAGCCATACGGAATGCCGGCAGAGGGTCTATCGACCCCCTATCGGCCGAAAGGCTCCTGGAAGTGCTCGGCAAAACTAAAACGACCATAACTCTCTCGTCCGACTCGATTGACTCACCGCTTGAACCATTGGAAAGCTAACTCGATGTTCTATAATATTGCAAGATTTATAATTTTTGGAGTTACCAAAAATTAATGATGATCTAACAAAGACGAACTCATACTTAGAAAAGTCGTTTAGTAATCCCGAATTCAACAAAACGACACCGAAACCCGAACTCGAATACGAACCGAAGATACGGTTACGAAGTACTCACAAAGACGAATCTAAGAGCTAGTAGAACACACAATTCACCACCCGAAGGCTCGAGATTCGACAACGGTAATTACCCCAAACTTTGGGAAATTACGAAAATGGCCCAAATGCCCGAAAATCACCATACGTGATCGAATAACCAAACCGAAGTTCACAACACGTCTAACAAAGTTAAACGGACTTGCGGGAAACTCAAACAGTTAGCCGTCGAGATTCGCAAGAATCGAACTCAAGTGCGGAAAAGTCGCTAAAAGCACGTAACTCAACGAAACGACACCGAAACGAACTCGGATGTCAAAAAGTGTAGAATTAATCATTCTCAGAATGACGAAACGGTCATGAGCGAGTCGTCAAAACGGACTCCGACCGAAAAAAAAAGAATTACCGGAAATCGAAAATTGCGGATATTACATTTCATCCGCAGTCCGACGGACAATCAGAGAGGACCATTCAGACATTAGAGGACATGTTTAGAGCATGCGTCCTCGATTGGAAAGACGATTGGGAAGCCCAACTACCATTGATCGAGTTCACGTATAATAATAGTTGGCATGCTTCGATTAAGATGGCACCTTACGAGGCCTTGTACGGTCGTCGTTGTCGATCTCCGTTGTGTTGGGACGACCTATCAGAATCATTGGGCACCGAGCCCGATATGCTTATAGCCGCCCGTGAGAAGGTAGCTTTGATCAGGAGTCGTTTGTTGACATTTCGTGAGTCGATGTAAATCATATGCGTATAACCGCTGCCGACCATTAGAGTTCGAGGTCGACCATGTGTTGGTCAAGGTATCCCCGAGTCGTGGTATTTTCCGCTTTGGGAAGAGGGAAGTTGAGTCCGAGATTCATTGGACCGCTCGAGATTTTGGATCGAGTGGGCGAGTTAGCTTATCGATTGGCTTTACCTCCTAGGCTGAGCCGAATTCATAATGTGTTTCATGTCTCTCGCCATGGAAGTATGTTGCCGACCCGAGTCACATACTTGATTCGATGAAATCGAGATCGCCGACGATCATTCATATGAGGAGCGTCCTATACGAGTTTTAGAGCGGCGAATCAAACAGCTTGAGAAATAAGACGATTCCTTTGGTTAAAATTCTGGTCTAGACACGGAGTCGAAGAGGCTACTTGGGAAACCGAGGATAGTATGCGGGAGAGTTATCCCGAGTTGTTTTGACCCTTAGTTTCGGGACGAAACTCTTTTAAGGGGGTGTATGTAATACCCAGATTGTAACTCAAGAATTATCACTCAATAATTATCATTCAAGATTTATCATTCAAGAATTGATACTCTAATTTCATTCATTCATCATTGATCATTTGTCACTCATATTCACCATGGTATTCATCATTCGTAGTAATTGTATCGTATCAATCGTCATTCATCACTAATCGATTGGAGTTTCGTCCGTGTTTATCATCATTGTCATTTCGTTGCGAGTGTGCGTGAGGAGTAGCGCACGCTACATACTCTATTTAGCGACGCTAATTGGGTATAGGTAGCGCACGCTACCACTCAGCCTTAGCGCACGCTAAGGTTACCTTGGCCGCATCCCGTAAGGTACCGACCGCAGTGAGCAGGCAGCGCACGCTACGATTGGTAAGTAGCGCGCTAGCGGTTGAAGTAGCGCACGCTAATATGAGGTGTAACGCGCTAAGGACGGATCGAGTTGAGTCCGGTGGCTACCGGATCGCATCGATTATTTCATAGCGCACGCTATGTGTGTTGTTAGCGTCGCAATCGATATATTAGCGCACGCTAAACAATGGTTGTAGCGCACGCTATCGAGGCCGATCGAGGGCGATTTTACGGACTCCGATCGGGCATCAATATTTCGTTAGCGCACGCTAATAATGGATCTTAGCGCACGCTAGTAAAATGGCCGTAGCGCACGCTACAAGAAGGTACGTAGCGCGCTACCGTGTTCGGACAAAGGTACCGGACTACCCAAATTACTCGTTAGCGCACGCTACGCATGCGGCTAGCGCACGCTAACCTCGATCGACTATAAATCGATGCTTAGTCGACTTCGTCATTTATTCATCTCATTTCACTCCTTCGGTATTTTTGGGCGATTTCGAGCGTTTCGAGAGGATTCTTCGAGGTGTAATCATCAATCATCATCTTCAAGCTCATCTTCCGATTGATCATCATTTCATCATCTTCATCACATCGAATCAAAGGTATTAATCTCTTGGATCTAGAATTTGGATTTTTGGGTGTTCCTTCCGATTTCTTCGTGTAAGCTTCGATTATCATTGGAATATGTTAGATATGGATTATCTACCTTGGATAAGTATATTCTTACGGATTTAATGGTTATTTTCGAATTATTTCAAGAACCTTTGGGGTTGACTTCTTAATTGGGGATTTTCCGATTGATGTTGTTGTAATCATGAATTATGGATTCCTAATGGATTATTGATATCATTGAAGCGTTTTGTTAGTTCGAAATACTCATTTTAGTGTTGGTTTTACATATTCGGATCGATATTTTCAAGTCGTGGTTGGTTACGTAGTCGTTAGAATGCCCCAATGAGTTTGATTATCGTTGTTTCGACCTTTGGGTTAGTCGTGTTTTGTTGCTTGATGCGTGTATTGAACGATTGTTGGTAATGATTGTTATTCAAGGTTGTTCGAGCGATCGTATTTCACTTAGGACGTTGTTCGTGGACGGACATTCTTCATTGGTATTGAGTAAGTTAATTCTTACTCGGTTAAAAGGATATTCATACCTTTTGTTGTTGATCATTCATAATCATAACTCATTCATCATTGTATTAATCATATTAAAACTTGTTAATGTCAATTAATCACTTGACCATAAGGAACGACGGTTCCAATCTTTTCGTTGAGCTATCATTCATTTCATTATTACCCTCATCTCGGTGAGTCATTCTTGACTTTGTCGATTATTATTTATTCATTGATATTCATTACGGTCATTCTCGCTCATATGACCTTCGGGTTCATATTGCGTGGCGGGTGTGGTCATGTGGAATTTTTAGTCGGGCACACGATGGTTATTGTATTGGGTTCACCGATACATTAGACCGTGCACACGGAAAGCGTTACACCGTGAGACTAATTAGGTACACGGACGGGTGTTGTACACTTACACGTAACATTACGCGCATTTATGATACTCCTCTTCACGTAATTCATAATTAAAATAATTCATAACTTCGCTTAATTCATGATTGTGTAATTTCAACTCTTGAGGATTGTTGTTACGTAATCGATTTCGCTGGGGGACTTTGTTTTCGTGTCACGGCAAGGCAAAGGCACGGGAAGAGCATGCCGATTTGCGAGGAGTCCCGTGATACTAGTAGGGGCCCAGTCATTTCGTTTGTTTCATCATTTCAATGCTTGATTATTCCGTCATTTGTATTTTTCCGCCGCAAAATTCCGCTTGAAATGCTTATTTGTTCAGGTGGTGTATTTTATCTCCATATAAAATATACTAGTATTCTGTTTGTTCTGGTGTAATGTACTTAAACTCCTCATCGGAGTACTTGGTAATATAATGTGGTTCGATCGCAATTATATTATTTAATTCATCATTTTCATTTGCTGGTGGGTCCCAATGGGATTCACGACCGTAATATCCGCCTAGTTTGGGGTGTTACAGGTGATTCATGGAGTCCCGAATAAGATACGTGGCGATCGGACGAAGTGGTTCCGGGGTCGCCGGCAAGTGGAGAGCTTCACGAGCGACAATCCCACGGCGAACCGAGATCCCCACCGAATTTCGGGAGAGGAATCCTGAAGGGCTTTAGACTCTCCCTTCGTTTGGATGCGTTTTGACTGATCTAATTTGATTGCTTTGCAGCTTCCATATTCGGCGATCGAGGAGCCGCTTTCGACTTTCTCGTTGTTTGGGAGCGAATTAGGAGCTTGTCGGACGACGACCTAGACGCCACTCGGATCAACAAGGAGAGTCGCCGGTTGTCGGCTCGACTATTCCGTTTCCCGAGACATCTCGCGGTGCTGTATGAGCTTCGCGATCTTCACTTTCTAGGCGATCGCCTTACTTGAGGAAAGTGTCCGACCGTTAGTCGATCGTCTTAACTGCAGAGGTTCGCTCCCTTGCTTTTGGAGCCTCCCGTGAGATCGCTATGTCGAACCCAGAGTCCTAGCCGTCTTCGCCATAAGAGGTTGACTCGGGTTCCACCTATCAGACGCTATAGTTCCGGAGGCGGAGCCTCGCGTGAGCCGGAGCCTCGCGTGGAGCAGTCGTGGTTGAGGAGGAAATTCGGAGGAGGGGCCGGCGACCGCAAGAGGCCGAGGCGGAAGAAACTTCGCTTCGCCCGGCGATGAAGTGCCGATCGCCGTGCCTCCGATCACCATCGTTGCTCCGAGGGCGAGTCGCCCTCGCGGCTTTTCTCGCGGAGACGGCGATCGCGGATGCAGAGACCCTCGAGGGAAACCGCTTGGCCGGGATCCCGAGAAGGCCGAGAGGTAGATAGCATTGCGTTGAAAATTGCATCTGCATAGGAGTTGTATTAACCTTGTTGTTTTGATGCAGATCCGCCGCGCAGATCCGTCTTGTCCACCAATGGTCGTGGATTTCTGGCGAGTCGATCTCCTCGCCATTCCTGCGACATTCCTCCCTATGTCGCCAGTGCCGCCGCTTCTTCCGAAGGCATGGACGATCGATCTGGATGCGATCGCTCGCCGATCGGCGAGTTCGATGCACGCCGTTTCTCGCCCTTTCTCTTCAAACGGCGACCTTGGCCGTCAGTGCCGCCAGAGTTTGAGGGGCGGCCTCCACCATTCGCTGCAGGAGGATCTCGAGGCGGCTCGGAAAGAGAACGCCGAGTTTGCCGACAAGATCGCGGCGATGGAGAAGGACTCTTCGGAGGCGGCCAAGCGGGCGAGCCATGAGCTTGAGCCGAGAAGAAGGAGACCGAGAAATATCGTATGGCGGTCGACCGATTTCGGGACCAGATGCAGAGTGCCGCCTGTGCGAGGAACGATGCTGAAGAGGAGGCCGATCGCCAGAAGGTGACGATCGCTCGGCTGACCAGCGAGCTGACGGAGGCGAAGGAGAAGGTTGCTGCGAGGGAGGCCGAGCTTCAGGGATCGCAACAGGCGATGACCGAGCTGAGAAGAGAGGTTGAGGCGACCAAGGCCGATCCCTTCCAAAACTTGGAGTATGTCAGCGAGTTCGCTTATTATTTGGCGTTCGCCGACTCGATCCGAGCGGCTAAGAAGGGAGGCCTGGAGGTCGGTCCTCTAGCTGAGAAGTTCAAGTCATATGCATTGGAGCATCCTCTCCATTCGGCTTTCTCCTTGCCGATCTTGGACCTGGCGGATATCGGCGTGGATTTGAGCTGGTATCCGTCCCCAGCCGATCTTGCTCATCCTGACGCTCCGGAGGATGAGGGGACCGCGCCGAATGCAGATGGCGAAGGCCAGGCAGGGGCCTGAGGCGCTTCATTTTTGATGTTTTTAGCTTACTTTCTTTGTAGTTTGTAGCTTTCTTTTGTAGCACTTAGGCCTTCAGGCGATCATGTACTCCGATTTTTCAAGTAATGAAATGAGCATTTGTCTTTCTGACTTATCACTTGAATGAATGGTTATTTTTAAGTCTTTGTTTGACTTTGTACAAATGTGTGAGGAGAGATCGTTGCGAGGGTAGTTCCAAATGAATTGATAAACTCATAAAGATAACTTTTTACAACAAATTCGATCGCTGCACTACATCTGAAAAAATGACGATCTCCGTATGTGATTGAATAGCGACGATCGTCGTGTAGGTAGTCCGCACTCTTATTGCCCCTTGTTTTTATTCACTTAGTGGAAGTAAGGGGATGAAAATAATTCCTTGAGTGAGCGGTCTTCAACTTTGTCGAATCCTCGGGGACGGTCGTCCTTCTTGAGGAACCGTGCACGATCGCGGAGTTCGATGGACCGACTCCTTGATCATGTCTTGATGCGCGAAGACATTGAGTGTCTCGTGACTCACTTTATTATGAGGGTCCTCTGTTATGCTGCGCCTCGCCTCGTATCTAAACGAAGGGCGTGCGGTCTCGGTCTAGAGGAGTCCTTGCGCGGGGCAGCGTCGGATGAATCAACTCCACGCCCGCGGCTTGTTAGCTCTGCTTCCACCTCGGCCAGCCATGGAGATGGCCGACCTCGACGGTGTACGTTGAGACGGGGGTTGTGGCACGTCGCATTGTCCGGGTTCACCATGTTAGATGATGAACCTTTGAGGGCGAGCGATCGTGTCTGCTGACACTTTGGAGGCCCTCAGACTACGCCGGCCTCGTATTTAAACGAAGGGCGGGCGATCTTGGCCTAAAGGGACCTTGCATGGCCTAAGCAGTCGGTTCCATCGACCACCAGGACCATGGCTTCACTCTTCCACCTTGGATCGTCATGCAGATGCCGACCTTCGACGGTGTACGTTGTGCGGTGGAATCGATCTCGTGCCTTAGTCCATCATGTTAGACGGTGAATTGTAGATGGCGATCGAGTCCTCCGGTTTCTTGACTAAGGAAGGAGATCGGGGAGACTTCCGATGTCTCCTTTTCTTGATTGAAGCATGTCGAGACGGTCGCCGAGGTTGATCTAGGGGTCGGCTCGTATGAGCTTTCCAGCCTGTTTTGTGTTCGACTCGGACGATCGTCTATAGAGATAGGTAGGGGCTTCGGCTAAACCAATAAGCTGTCCAACTTGCCCTCCTCGAACAATCTCCAGAGCTGTTTGAGGAGGTCGCGGCATTTGTTGGTGCTGTGGCCGGGACTCTTATGGTAGGCACAATATTGATTGTTGTCCAGATGACCGTGGTCCCTTATCGCCTTTGGATTTTTGAGCTCTTCGTGCCCCTTGATGGCATAGAAAATATGTGCCGGAGTTCTGTTGAACGTATGGAGGAGATGGGCTTCCATGTCCTCGAAAGCCTTGAGATCTCCGGGCGTCTTGGCGATCGCCTTCTTTGCTTTGGCGATCGCTATCTTCTGGACAAGAGGTGGCGTTCCCTCGTCTAAGCGGAGGGTGAGTAGCCTTTGCCTGGCCAGGAAGTTGGCGGCTTTAGCGCGGAAGATCGCGTAAGTTGGGGGAATATCCTTGGAGAGATGTCTAAACATGGGAGAGTGACCGTGGGATCCCCCCATGACCGAATAGAGAGCGAGCTCGTCGCTGACGGGTTCTCCGGTGAGGATGATTTCGTCTACCCGGTCGATGTAATCTGCGTCGGTTTCGTCCTTCCCCTGCTTGATTTTTATCATGCGGTGGGGACCTTCTGGTCTGGCGACCTTGCTGGCGAAGTGTGACGTGAAGTCCTTCGCCGCTTCTTAAAAGAGGTGATTGATCGTGGTGGTAGTGAGACGTACCACCTATGGGCCACCGCCCAATGTTAACGGAAGACCCGCACTTGGTTGCATCGATGCCCCACACCCACCATGTAGATTCGGAATTTACTCGTGGGTTTCGGTCCGATCTCCCTCATACAGAGGTGTTTTGGGAGGAGCGATCGTTGGTCAGATGGGGGCAAGCTCGATGTGGACCGCGAGTGGCTCGATCGGCCCGGCGATCTTTTTGCCGGTGCTTGCCCGGTGTCCAAGAGTGCTCTCATCTCGTCGAGTCTGGCGTTGTATGGCGGCCATCGCCGTGGCCTGATTGCTAGCGGCTCGGCGCTCGGAGCGGAGCCGAGGCGATCGAGTACCGATCTCAGCGATCGGGCGGAGTCGATGGTTGACTCGTCGGCCGTGAGGCGGGTAGCCAAGTCCCGTGACGGATTCGGATTCCGTCTTTTCAAGGTTGAGATCGAATGCCCGGCCGCCGGATGGGTCGCGCCCCAAACGATTGAATATAGATCCGTCTGGCCGTGCGAGAGCCTTTCTCGCGACCGGGGCTTTCGACGATCGCTGCTCGAGCTCCGCCGACTTCCGCTTTCCCATGCGGCGGATGATCGAGGGAGTTATTGCAGCGACGCACATGCTCTCCGTCGCTCCTCCAGATGGCCATAGCCTCCTCGATCCATTCTTCGGTTTGGAACCGATCGAGTGAGAGGTTGGGGCCATCTCTGATGCGAGATCGAGAGTCTCGCGTTGTTGCGGCTTCCTCGCCGTTGGGTCAGTTCGGATCGAACCGGGAAATGGTGTTCGGCGGTTCGGAGAGCAGCTTTCTTCGATGGACCGGCGGATGTCATGATTCTGAAGGTTTTATTTGAAGTGCAGTGAGTGTCACTTCAAGTATGTGCCCCGAGAACAGTGAGTGTTCTTCGGGATGGTAGGAATAAAAATGTGAGGGTTAGATCCCCTTCTTCTAGCGCCAATTGTTGCTACCCAAAATATTATCCGGAGATAGATATTGCTGGAATGGATGGGATAGCAAACAAATGCAAGAGCACTTCCGTGAGAAAGATAAATAACACAAGATTTGCCGGGGTTGTTAGTCCCGGGCTTGAATGCTCTCGCGAGATATTATTAATACCAATATTCGGGGATACAAGTACTAATGTAAGAATACAATTACAATGAGTGTAAAGATTCTTGTTATCTTAGCTAGTGAGCGTGAAGATTGCCGGAAGAACCAGATTAGGTGCTCTATGAGTTCTTGTAACAAAGGAGATGAACAGTCGCGGCGGTGAGAGATCGATCGTCTCTCACGGCGAGTATTTAACTGGGTGTTTGGACTCCGGGGCTTATGAATCCTTTGGAATCTGTCTAGTGGAGACTTGCTGCTTCTGCCGATCGTCTTCTAGACGAGAGATTTGGAGAGAGAAGTCCTAGGATGGATTCCGGTGAGATAGCCGGGAGCTTGATGATATGTATGTTCTTCAGTATTTCCGTGAATGTATCGGAATGTGAGAGAATGTCAACCTTTGGTGGAATGTATTTCGGACGTAAGTCAAATGAATTCCGAACCTTTTCCAAAGAGGAGGAGGTTCTCTATTTATAGTGGCTTGATACGCCGGCAATCGCCTTTTCGTAATATAATAATCGGGCGATCGTCTTTAGCACATGGGCCTCGTCTCGCCTCAGGAGTTGCCGGAAGTCAACTATGCGGTCCAATGGGAGCTTACACGCGTCTATGTTATCACACGGTGGTCCCACCGACTACTTTGCGCGCATGCCGGTAGGTGAGGTAGGTGACAGCCGTGGTCAAAGGTCTTGTCTCACAAGAAAGATCTTATCTCGCCGCGAAGATCTCGTGGCGCTTTGGTGGATCTGCACGTGGGTGCTTTTCTGAGATCCAGTCCTTGATGACTTTGACGGGCGATCGTCTCTGCTCGGGGCGTAGGTCGATTGCCCTTAGCCGGTCACTAGAGTAGATCGCCAGCTGCCAAAGGGCGATCGCCTTGTGAGTCGATCGCTAGGTAACTGATGGTGGTCTGATATCTTCGACTTGGCGAGCTAGCCATAGTTTGACTGGAGTTGACTTGGTCGCTCGGCCTTATAGTCGATCGCCTATCGGGATGAATAAATCGTGACACAACAGCTATCAAATTTAATTTTTAAATATTATTTATTTATTTTATTATGTCAATAACTAGTTTGAACTCAATATATATATCAAACAACTATTAAATGACAGCTGATGACGGATCAATTAACAGACAAATACTGCAACTATTAGCAGTCGGTATCTACAATAACTTTTGCGGAATACGCCCTCAATGTACTTTCTACTATATTGTAAAATGGAGATAAAAATATTGGTTTGTGGGGGGTTCATAATATGAGTGTCGTCGTAGTTTGCGTGAAGCTCCAATATCAACCATTACAAGTAGACCACACTATGTGTGGGAACTCTTGATCCAACTTAGGTATCTCGATTCTACCATTTCATACTGCAAGCCTTTTTAAGTAACTAAAATCCTGGACAAGAAGTGCAGGAGTCGAAAGGTGGAGGTGCGCGTGTATGAAATCGAGGGTGTGGATGATTTGGTTCCATTTCAGCATACAACCTTTGTGGCATTGTGAATATCTTGAGGTGAGAGACGTAGGAGAATATGTCGAATACTACATCATATGGGAGAGAATGTATGTTTGTTTCTAACATACTACTTTGGTTGAATCTTTCAAAAGATTCAAGGCATGTTTGGTCAGCCACATCTGAACAATTGCCCCCACTAGCCATCATCTGAATATTAGGAAACAGTCTCAAGTTCAAAGAAAGAACATATATCATAATATAAGGGACAATGGTATTTTTTAGTCGCTGTAGTGTGCACCTAAAAAAATTATTTTATTCATCGCTCTCCTCTATATTGAACTTAATAATAATATCAAATGTCCAACAAGACAAACTTCCAAAAAAATCTTTAAAGATATAATCCAACTAAATTAAAGGGAGAACTAAGTATTTGATTTTTTTTTGTTCTCCAGCATCTCCGACAGGTCATCGGCCCATCGGTCTGCTTTTCGTTGGGCCACCGCCGACAGTCGTAGACTTCCGGCGACCGGTCAAAACTTTCTTTCTTATTTTTAATGCTAGACCCACCGACGGCAGACCAATTTTTTTTACGACATGTCAACCGGCCTGCTTTTCGACGTGGCCGCTGCCGATAGGCATACGGCGGCTGACCAATTTTTTTTCTCTTAGCGATAGGTTCACCTACCTACTTTCCGGCGACCGACTACTTTTTTTGCCTGCCAGCATGCTTTCTGGCAGTCCGTCAATCTTTTTTCCCTTTGATGGCCGACCCGTTGACCGTCGATTAAATATCGGGAACTAATATTTTTATCTAGTAAAGTACTCTGGTAATTTATTTATTTTAATTCAATAACAATGCCGCCACCGTGCTATTATGGTACGAGTTATCTCTACTCTATAATATAACGAACAATCGCATTTTTTGGTCGTAATCCACACCTGAAAAGACTAGTGCACCTTCCCCTCCCTCTTGCGGTGAGTTTAAAAATAATAATACTAAATGTTCAACAATGGATAACTGAACCTGACAGGGATCTCTGGTGGACCTCCGACCGATCAGTTTTTCGCGGACTCGCTGGTAGACCTTTTCGGCAGCCGACCAGTTCTTTTTGTGTTTTTATACCAGACTCGCTGGCCTGCTTTCCGACCGACCACAAACTTACACTTAATTAAATTTTTACATATATCAATCCCCATCATCAGTGGTGAGCAGAAAATTTATTCGAGAGGGTCCGAACAAGATTATAGAGATCGAACAATTCTATATATGATTTCTCCTATTTTTGTAGGAGAATTTTGATCAGAAATAAGAAATCTGTGGACCTCTTTGGAGCCTTCTCCCTCCATCCTTATATGCATTCTTATCCGACATTACTTTCACTACTTTCAAATAATTTTAATTTTAAATATATATTTATATAAAATATTATGTCGTAATCCTAGGTAACTTTAAAATTGGGCGGACGGAGGATGCTAAATTTTTTTGGTAAGAAGGGTGGGTGAGGGTTCCAGTGGCGCGAACAAACGTAATAGCCGATCTTGGTCAGGATTCTACGAAAAAGCCTCGATTCGCGCTCGATTCAAGACCAAACGTAGTTCAACCCTATAAAATAGGATTCAGAATCGGACCGAACGATTCGGACGATTCGAGGGGCTTTGGCCCAAGACATAAACCCTCCCATCCTGTGCCGAACCATTCGGCCAAGAATCTGACCGAACTATATTCGAACTATATCGACTTATAGAGTTATAGTGGACTTTAACTCGAGCCAATTGAACTATATTCGAATCGGTTCAAAATTCGAGCGAATCGAATCGAACTATAAAAAAATTCGCTGAGATTTAATCGAACCTCAAATTCGAGGTTCGAAATTTTGAGCTGACCAACTCGCAAAGGTTCTGATCGCTCGCTCGTTTACATCCCTAGGGTTCCGTCCGTGGAGAGACCCCATGTAGTGCATCCCCTGTCGGATGCACTACACGTGGCGTGCATGGACGATGCAGATTGATGCACTATATAATGCATCGATCTGCACCGTCCATGTACGCTACGCCAGAAGACATCCTGCAGTATACACTACGCCGCGCCGTACCATGTATTTTAGGGTAGGTGAGTGTATTCACTCTTTCATGGATGTTCTAAAGAACTTACATATAGTTCGTATAAGGATTTTTTCCATAGAGAAAGGAAGTGCAGTGCACTCCCTCCCTTCTCGATAAATCACGGCGCGACACATGTAATGTATGCTACACGTATCGCGCCGTGAATGACTGAGAAGGGGAGAGTGCACTGCATCCCAAAAGGGATTTTGACCAAACACAGGACCCCACCTCACCTAGCAAAAGCAAAGTAACAATTTATGTCCCAAAAGATTAAAGTAGTACTGTTTTTGGTCTTATAATTCACTTCTGGCCCACTAAAATATCTTTTTGCACTTTTGTCTTACCAGATTTTCTTTTTTCACTTTTGATTTTTGTTGCACTTTTGAAACTAAAATTAATTCTTATGAAACGTTTTTAACCAAGTCTTTGCAACATTTGTGGCAAAAAAAGAAGTCTTTGTAACATTGGGACTAAATTGTAAAATATGAGACTAAAAATGTGAAATGAAACAAACTGTCAATTATCTACAAGAATAAGACCTAAAACGAAGGACCATAATTGTCAAATACAACAATGTAAGTCATCGGCCGTTATATAGTACTCACTCAAAAATACGTTGCCGGACTTTGGTGGCACGAATTTTAATAAATTATAATGAGTGTAAAACGAGTGTAGAAGAGGATCCGTGTTATAAACGAATAGATTAATGGGTCGTGGAATTGAGAAAATAGTGGTGAATAGTTTTTTTGTAATTAAATAAAAAGATTGGGAATAGAGTTATGGAATTTATGTGGGGACCATATCCAAAACTAAAGAGAATATTTTTCGCGGACATCCCGAAATAAATTTAACTGAACATATTTGGGACGGAAGGAGTACATCTGAATGTATAAATTTACATACTCTATCTGTCTAAATTTTGTTCATACCATCATTTAATGGCTCGGAGTTTTTAAAATGTTCATCATTTTTACGGCAGATTTACATAAATATTATGACAAATGTTTCATATTTTTGTGCTAAATGTTCAATCATTTTTTGGTAAATATTGTAACATTTTTCCGGATATATTTTCATTACTTATGCTCAACTAGATCATAATTTTTAAAAAATTTGGATAAAAAAACTCGAAATACGGACACATATTCAACATTTCTTGATAAATGCTTATGGTAAATATTCTTCACTTTTTTTGTTCCATACATAATCGAAACGAAACGACAAGAAGTAGAAAGCGAAGGAGAATCGTTACAGATAGAAGACGTTATAGATATTTTAAAAAAAAAGACCGTCTCACACATGTGAATTCCGAGTACAATTCTAGATAATTCTAAAGGTACCTAATAGTAGAGATTATAAACTGCCTAGCCCTGGCGGTTTCGGGCCGGCCTAGCGAGCTTCGGACTAAATCGTCCACCTAAAAAAGTCCGGATTTAAACAGATTGGAAATATGCAAACATAACCCTAACCCTAACGGGCTTCCGGCTAAACAGGTCAATCAGGCTATAGGTCAGAGTTTTAAAATTATATGTTATATCTAATATTTTAAATATAAATATATTCAACTTTTGGCGTTTGAAAATGAAGTATGTATTACAAAAATAATTGCATATAATTTTAACTATATTGCATTAACAAAATTATGAAATTAAATATTTCAAATTACATATATTCTAAAATAATATTATAATAATAAAATTAGATGTTATATGTTCAAACAAAATTAAAACAAAACAATTTATGTTTTTAAAACAACAATAAAATTATAAAATTTAGTATACTACTTAAGTTTAAAAATAAAACTAATAGTTGACCAATATTTACCCAATAAAAATGAATAAACCTAATTTTAGTTTATTGTAAGGGGTAATAAAAATAAATATAAAATACTAAGAATATATTTGTATTAATAGTTAGTGGGTTAGTGAGCTAATTTCATTAACATACGAGCTACCCTAACATGCTTCTTGCTAAACCGTCTGGGTCAAAAAAAAGCCGGATTTAAACGGGACATAACCTATTTTTTCCTGTTTAAACGGGACAGCTCATGGGCCGACGGCCTTTTTAACATCTCTACCTAATAGTTTGCCACCCAAGACCCGCCAGTCCCGCCCCCTTAGTTTAAACTTGACGGGCCCGAACCGAACTAGTGGGTCCATCAACGGTTATTGCTATAAAACCCACCATAAGTGGACAAGGAATCTATTCATTAAATGCTCATATATAACACTAAAACCAACATTAACCAGAAGCCAATCCAAAACCATGTATAGTAACAAAGAAAATCAATAAAGGGTATCATACCATATTATGGAGTTAATTACAGAAACTACCCTCAAGTTTTGGCATAATTATACAAATACTCTATATCTAACCAAATTACAAAATAACCTCTTTAAGTTATAGAAGCATTCCCCCAAAAAATTTGAATTATCTGAACAAAATGTCCCTAGATAATAGATAGAGGGTCTAACATATGAAGGGCAGATATATACAGAGGTGTATTCGTAATTCTGAAAGACATATGGGGTTGTTTTGTGATTAGGCCAGGCCTTAAGGGTAGTTTCTATTAGAGCATAATGATGCATCTCATAGGAAAACCATAAGAGCAACCAAAGAGTAAACCCTTGAAATAACTAAACTCAACATTAGAACATAATCATAAGGTTCATTAATAAACTTTGCTCATGCATAATAATTCATAAAAATCCAACTTAATAAAACTTTCAACATCTCCAAACCGAAACCGACACAACCTCCTTCCGTTGCCAACAGAGAGCGATCGAAGACCGCCTTTTTTCCACCTGAAATCCCCGTACGGGAGTCCTCTTCGCAACACACTCACCTTGCCACTCCGCGAAATCACTAAACGGCACCGGCGAAAAACCCAACGCTGAAAACAAATCCCTCCAATGCTGCGATTTTTCGGGCCGACGGAAACGGCCCATCACGATTTTCTCGATTCCCGGTTGGATCAGGAATCTCTCGATCCTACGAACGGCATCCGAATTCACATTAACTGCATCGACAGACTCGAGGAGATTCGAATACGACCGAAGGGCGTGAACAATATGATCTGCTAAGGGTAAATCCGTCCTATCAAATCCTCTATCCACAGTAACCACAATTGCCGGCGACATTTGCTTCAAGAATCGAAGGACCAATGACGGCGACAGGTTATAATCGGCTAAACAACCGACCGGAAGACTAACACCGACCGTCTCATTATCCGGCACTCGAAAAGAATCAATGCTCGTAACCTCAAACTCAAATTCGACACTAATCTCACCAGCAAACTGAGTTAGATTTTCTCGGACGAGACAGAGTTCGAGATGATCGTGGGCCGAGAGCGAG
Organism: Orobanche coerulescens; assembly: GCA_033398695.1. Lineage (NCBI taxonomy): Eukaryota > Viridiplantae > Streptophyta > Magnoliopsida > Lamiales > Orobanchaceae > Orobanche > Orobanche coerulescens. Next base: position 172,885,405 of record CM065811.1, read on the forward strand.
TTCACGAGCGCGGTGATTTTTAGCACGGGCCGGGGCCCACTTATCAATCCGAGCTCTTGCATTAGAGAGGCCCATTGCCCTCCCAACCTGATATCGAAATCCACAATGTGGATCCGATCGAACCCTTGGAAAGCTTCGAGGAAGGCTTGGTTGCATGTGAAATTGGAGAACTCGATTAACGGAGAAATTTCCGAGAAAGACTTATAGGCGGCGATTTTGAATATGAGGCTGGATGGCGAAGAAGTGCCGGCAGACGGGTTTATATTGATGTTGTTGTTAGTGTTGAGGAGCAATTGTAGTGCCTCTTTGCAATAGAAAGCGGCCCGATTGAAAGGCTTGCCTATTGGAGAGAGAAAGTGATTGAGCCGCGCCAATATCCCTTGGGCGAGTACGAAATTCCCGGTCTGGACCAACTCGACCACATTGTACAGCTGGTCGATTATCATTTGTTGTTGCTGTTGCTGTTGATGATGAGGAATGTGGACTATCTCGTCCATATGTTCCGTTTTTGGATTCGGGCCCGGCCCAATTGGCCTTTGGGGAGGGAGACAGTGAGGGAGAAGCTGAAGGTGGTGGGGGAAGTGTTGATGTCCGCTGGTGGTCATCATCTCTTGTTGCTTGGCGTTGGGAAAAGACAGTTTTGCCCCTAGGCTTCCATTGACGGCCCGCGGCCCGAAAACATTCTGCTCTTGCTCGAAATACGAGAAAAGTGAAGGGTGTTGGTTTATCAGATTGAAATGGGGAGGAATAAGTTCTATGGAAGAATCAAATGCAGAAGGGTACATGAGATTCGAGGGCAAATCAGTCTTTTCAACGCTGGATCTGAAGTTGTTGGGAAAACTGGGAACTGTGGACATGAAACTGGGACCAAATTGGTCTCCTTGATCTACAACACCAAAACCGCCACCGAAGTCAAACTCCGCCGCGGTCGAACCACCGCCGCCGACCCCTCCGATCTGGAAAACCTTATTTAGACTTCGCGTCGCGGGATCCTCCACAATATCCCCCATGATCCACCGGAAAACAGACTGTTCTTGGCTCGGAGATACGGCGGGCAACACGTTTCCCCAGTCGCCTGCGGCGGAGTCTACAGCGGCGGTTCCGGTCTCGACATAAGACGGAGCTGGAAGAACTTCAGAATCAGCTCCACCTGCATCGGAGCTGACGGGAGATGGGTTTGTGTCCGAAACCACACCCACACCCACACCCACGCCGGCCGTGTCGATAGAAGCACCGCAGCCTCCGCCGCCGCCGCCATGAGATGAAGACAGGGTTGAGGAAGAAGTGGGACCGCCGGAAATTGTGGAATCCAGGACAGATGTAGGCTCGCCAAAGGTGTTATCAGTCAAGAAGCTATTTTTCTTGAAAAAATAAGATGAATTAACCGCCGGGATATTTTCTGTGACAGTAAAACAAGGGTTGTTCATTACAAGCAGCTCCAGGTCCAACACCCCTTTCCCCTCAAAATTAAAGGGTAAGGCCAAACCCTTCATCTGATCAGAACAAAAAAAAAAAAAAAATCCTCAAACATCCACAGCTTTTTCAATATGGGTTTGAAGAATTTTCTTCTTAATTTCTTTCAACTAATCCGTGAAAGCGTACAAGTATTTTTGCTGCAACATAAAAAAGTAGTAAAAAGTGCCCGCCTTCATAGTTCATCTCTCTCTCTCTCTCTCTCTCTCTCTCTCTCTCTCTCTCTAGACTCTCTCTTTTATTTCTTTCACCTCTTTTTTTTATTTCTTTCTTTGCTTTTCTTTTTCGTCTCTATTTTTTCCCTTTTTTATGTGGTTTTGTTTCTTTTACCTTTCAGACTTCAGTTGTGTGGCTGGTTAATCTTTCTTGGTAGGGTTTTTTATCTGGTTCACGACTGACCCACGCGCATCCGATGCGCGTTAACGCGTACATTATCTTACAACTATTAACGCGTACATTATCTTACAACTATTTTAATCAGCAAACACTCCCTACGTACGGGTCAAATAAGCCAGTTGGTTTCGTGTTAGTCTTAATGGATTTCGGGTTAAAGAGGTCGGATTAAAAAAACCCAAATTTAAATAGTCGATAATTTTTGGACATAATCCTATTCCTAACGGACTTCAGACTAATAGGGTTAAACCGAATCCATATTTAAAAGGTCTATATTTTCATAGGCATTAAATAAATTGGTTTAAATGAGAACCGATCCTTGAAATTGAACGTGAGTCCGTGCATATTTAGTATGGATTCACTGCACAGGTAAAATGTTGTAATGCATATTTATTTTATCTTCCAATGTATAGTAAATGCGTAATAAAAGTGTACAGTGAATTCGAAAAAATGATATGCATTACGACATACTATGTATGCGGTGAATTTCAACTAAATATGCATTGGACCCACGTTCCTATTTTAAGGACTCGTTTCCATTTGAAACAAACCGATATATATACACACTAGATATTACCCGTGCCATAATGGCACGATGGCGGTGATATAATTAAATTAAAATAATTAAATGACCATATTACTTGTTAGGAAAAAAAATATTGATTTTCAAACTTTTATCGGCAATCGAAGGGCCTGCCCAAAAAAAAAAAGAAAAATAATTAAGTACGTTCAGAAAGTAGACCGGCCGCCGAGGAAAGCAAGCCAGCCGCCTGGTGTGACGTAAAAAATGGTCGGTCACCGGAGGAAAGCAAACCGGCATTTTGGCGTATTTTTTAAAAAAAAATTGACCGGTCGACAGAGGTCCGCCAGCCGCCGGAGGTGCTTGTTGGAAAGCAGGTCGGCGCCATGGTGTAAATTAAAAGAAAAAGAAAACAAAAAGAAAAAAATTGGTCGGTCGCTGGAGGTCTGCCGGCGACCGATGGCCCGGCCAAAAAAACTGGTTAGTTGGAGTTCCTTCAGATATTCCCGTAGAAATTCCTTTTTTGAAAAAAAATTAATTGTTTTTTAATTTATTTTAATATAATACTTTAAGAGTATTTTTTAAAATTTATTGTTGTTGAACATATTTTGATATTATTATTAAGAATTATTAAATTCAAAACAAAAAGAAAGAATAGAGAGAGGTGTACAATAGTCTTTTCCATTATGGACTACCATAAAAAAATACCATTGTCCTTTATATTATAGACTAGGGACTACGTGTGCCATAATGACACGGTGGCGGTAATATAATTAAATTAAAATAATTAAACTACCTAATAATTTGTTAGAAAAAATTTTTTTGATTCCCAACTTTTTATCGGCAGTCGACGAGTCTGCCATAAAAAAATTAAGGACCACCGGAAAATAAGCCGGCGGCCTAGCATACAAAAAAAAGAGCCGATCGGCGGCCGATGGTCATGCCGGAAAAAATGGTCGGTCGGAACTTGGAGGTCCTTCGGAGATTCGTGTAGAAGTTTCTTTTTTCTTTTTGTTGAAAATTAATTGTCCCTTTAATTTAATTTAATATTTTGAGAATATTTTTCTAAAATTTATTGTTGAACATGTTTTGATATTATTATTAGGGTCTATCTTTCTCAATACCAAACCATAAAATTAACAAGTTATATATACTCATTCATAGGAGTATAAATTATTGATATCAAAATGTGTTAAAAGACATTAGTATCCTTAAGTCTACTACTAAAAGATAAAAAAAAATAAACAACATAATCTAATTAAACGGTTCTAGCAACATACTCTTTCTCTCTCTTCAAGAAAAAACTTCTCTCTCTCTCTCTCTTAAGAACCCGGCGGTCCTCAACCAGAAACCCATCGCCGGCAAGAAAATGACCGACTTAGACTACGATAGAAAATCCAAACACAATAGAAGTTTCTCACACCATAGTGACACCCAATCTGAAGAGCCTTTCGTTAATGAGCCACCGCTTAGTCCCCTCAGTTTGCTTTTTTTTTTTTTTTAAATTTAAACTTTAAAATATATCTTTTTACATACTTATTTGTAGTAGGATGGATGTATATGCTTATATGAGTTTACGTAGCATTATTTAGAAGTTTGGGCATCGAAAATTGGTATAATTTAGTCATACACGGACGCGCCCACGACGGATGTTCATCGCCTCACGATGGTGCTAAAGACGATGACACCATCGTGTGCACGATGGTGTTTCATGGGCACGATGATCTACACAGGACGGGCATGGATCATGTGTGTCGTCTTGGACCGCCTCTCTTTCCGGCATGGAATCGGTTTATGTTCTCCTCCTAGAAGCCTTGTCAAGAGCTGCTCTTTGACCGTGCCCTCGTTGAACCAACATTCACTCCCTGCCCTCGTCAGACTTGGCAGAACATGACCACACCCGAATCATACTGTACTGAGAAGTTTTGGCTCCGATACCATCTGTCACGGGACGGGAGTTCTGAAGCCCGTGCGGCGTCCCGGGGTCCCTCATACCTCGATACCAGCCTATCCCACATACGCATGCCAACTTGTTTCGCCCTGTCATGGGCTCATCAGGTAGGCGGCAATAGACCCCGACCAGTTGTGCCCTACCCGCAACGATCCCCTTCATAGTCAGGTCCTCGACCAACGACAAGCTCCTCGGACTAAACCGGTCTGGCATCCTTAACTCGTCCAGACCGATGCATCCAAGTAAACAACGTCTTAACGCTAATGTCGCCCCCTTTAGCCCTCTTGTGTCAGGTGTTGTGCGGCGATTAATACGCCTCGAAAGGCGATCGGCATCACGATCAGAGAAGCCAACCATAGAAGACATACTCTGGGCAAACGCCCAGAGATCGGCACAATACGACGACCGTCTTTTGGTACCCAGCGATCGTCTTTTGATATCTGGCGATCGTCTTTAATGAGCGAACCAGAGGCGATCGTCTCGTGCCACGTGTGGATCCAACGTCCGTCAAAGTCGTCGAAGACCGAATCTTGGACGGTGGCCCACGTGCAGATCCACAAAGGGCGCCGACAGATAGGACATTTGACCACAGCCTGTCACCTACCTCACCTACCGACAAGGCCTCCGAAAGGCACAAAGTTGGTCCCCCTGACAAATGACTCAAGACGCGGCCGGCTTCCCATCGTTCGCCCACCGCCACTAGCAATGACCTGACCAAGGGAACAGGCCCACGTGACGGGACGATCGGCCACCTTATTATATTATAGAAAACGGCGGTCGCCCGCGATCGCCTGAGGGGTACCAACTACCTTGTCCCCTATAAATACAGAACTCACTGCAATGGCCAAAAGGGACGCGAATTTAATGTGAATTCAGTGCAAAATACACACAAAAAGAGAATCAAAGACTCTTTTGGCAACCACTTATACATTCATAGTGATATTCATACACATTTATCATATATCCCAAGCAAGAACTCACAGATTTACCTATCTGGTTCTTCCGGCAATCTACGCGCTCTACAGCCTAGATAACTAGAAGTCTTTAGACTCCTTGTAATAGATTCTAACATTAATATTTGTACTCGACAATATATTTATTAATAACATCTCGCGAGAGCATTCAAGCTCGGGATTAACAACCCCGGCAAATCTTGTGTTATCTATTTTCTCACGGAAGTGTTCTCGCATTTTGTTTGTTACTCGACATTCCAGCAATATTATCTCCGGATAATATTTTGGGTAACAACAATTGGCGCTAGAGGAAGGGGATCTAAACCTTCATTTTTATTCTTACCATCTCGAAGAACACTCACTATTCTTCGGACATATACTTGAAGAAACACTCATTGTTCTTCAACAGCAAAGCCTTCAGAAAAATGACTTCTGCTACGACTTCCAAGAGAGCCACACTGAGATCCGCCGGAAATCTCGTTCCGGCCCGGACCGAATCCCAGCCCACGGCGGAAGGCGACCGTGGAGACGCTAGGCTCTCACTCCCGCCCCCGAGAGACGGTTCTAGCCTCTCACTCGATCAGTTCCAGACAGCGGAGCAGATTGAGGAGGCTATAGCCATCCTCAGGGAACGACGGAAGGCATGCGATTCGCCCACCATCACTCCGTCAGCTAACCGCCGGGCAAGCAAACGGAAGCTCAAGGGGATCTACATTGAGAAATCGACGGAAAGCCCCGAGCCGCTGGAGAAGGCTCTCGTGAGGCAGGACGACTCCGTCTTCAGCCGCCTAGGGAGCGATCCCTCATGGTGACCCGGACACTCAGGCCCCAGCCGGGAGACATCGGAGTCCGAATCCTTTACCAGGAGTTCGGCATATCCGACTCCCAGGAGACAAGCCGGTCAGCGAGCCCCTGCTCGCCCAAGAAATGAACCCACCGGGCAGAGCTCACATTCACCACGGGCTAGGGATCAAGACACGATCGCTCGCTCGCGCTCCGGAGCCAATCGGCGAAAGGGGGCCAGTAACGACGATGGCCGCCATGCAACGCCAGCTCGACGAGATGAAGGCACTCCTGGAAACTGGGGCAGGTGCCAGGAGATCGATCCCTGGGCCATGTGAACCACTCGCAATTCAGATCGAGCTCGCCCCAGTTCAACCAACGATCACTCCCCCACAAACACCTCTATATGGGGGAAGATCGGATCCGGAGACCCACTTGAGCAAATTCCGGATCTACATGACCGGATGTGGAGCATCAGATGCGACGAAGTGTCGAATGTTCCCGTTAACTCTGGGCGACCTCGCCCACAGGTGGTACATCTCACTACCACCTCGCTCAATAAATAGCTTTGAGAAACTAGCGAGCGACTTCACGTCGTACTTCACCGCCAAAGTCGCTCGTCCTGAAGGCCCCCACCGCATGATGAAAATCAAGCAGGGGAAGGACGAGTCAGACGAAGATTATATCGATCGCGTAGATGAGATAGTCCTCACCGACGAGCCCATCAGCGACGAGCTCGCTCTCAACTCAGTCATGAGCGGATTCCACGGACGCTCGCCCATGTTCAGGCACCTCACAAAGGATATTCCCCCAACCTACTCGGTCTTCCGCGGCAAAGCCGCCGATTTCCTGGCCAGGCAGAAGATGCTCTCCCTCCGCTAAGATGAGGGACCGTCCGAAGAAGGAAAGGCGCCATCCCATGTCCATAAGAAGGCGGTCGCCAAGCCCAAAAAGGCGGTCGCCAAGCCGCCTGGCGAGTTCAAAGCCTTCGAGGATGTAGAGGTCCACCTTCTCCACAACCTCAACTTATCTCCGGCCCACATCTTCAACGTAATCAAGGGTCGCGAGTGGCTCTCCAAACCAAAGCCAATAAGGGACCACGCTCATCTAGACCGTAGTAAATTCTGTGCCTACCACAAAAGTCCCGGCCACAACACCAGCCAATGCCGCGACCTCCTCAGACAACTCTGGCGACTGTTTGAGGAAGGCAAATTGGACAACTTGGTCACCAGGCCTGAACCCCGCACAGAAAGGACCGGAGGGCGCGAGCGCCAACAAAACGAGAGAACTCCTCCCAATCCGATCGCCAGAATCGAGCATGAGCCGGAGTACTCCGATGAGTCGATCCCTCCGATCAACCCTGGCGGTCGGATCAACATGCTTCAAGAAGGAGGTGGAAACCTCGGGGGCCTTTCCCCGGTTTCCACCATGTCAAACAGGAAGCGAAAGGCCGAGCTGAGGGCGTTCGCCGGGGTCCATGTCGTGGTACCCTCGGAGCCGACCATTTCTAAAGACGCGCTCATCACCTTCTCCAACAAGGACAGGGAGGGAGTGCAATGCCCCAAAGAGGATGCACTGGTAATCTCTGCTTGTATCCTTGGGAAGATGGTCGATCGCGTGCTAGTCGACAATGGAAGTTTCTGCAACATCATATTCAAATCCGCCCTGGACCAGCTCGGCAACTTGACCAAATTCATCAAGCCGTTCGGCACCGTGCTCCAAGGGTTCGGCGACAACACAGTCCAAGCCTATGGAAGGATCAAGCTCTCAGTCGAGCTGATATGCTTTTACGATCCCAAGGTTAGGATTACTAGGAACCTAAATTTTGTAATCATAGATTGGCCCAGCATCTATAATGGGTTCCTAGGTCGCCCCTTTTTAGAAACCTTTGAGGCGGTCGCCTCGTCTTTCTTTTACTGTATCAAATTCCCCACTGCCGATGGGACGGTCGGTACTGTAAAAGGAGATTAGATAATGACAAAGAAATGTTTGAACTACTCCTATGTCGTAACTGCTTTCAATACTTCCCATGATATGTGTAACATTGAAGCGATCGACGATCAACCCATGGAGATCGACGAGCCGAACACATCGTACCAACCCGACTCGGAGGACGCCATCTCGGATCGATTAACGGACGACATCGAGCCAAGGATCAGTTTTGAGCCAAGTCTCGATATCAATCCTAGGATCGAGTCCGGAAATCGTTCCAACGAGATACACTGCATTGGCCGAAGAATTGGAAAATATAACGATAGATCCGGCTCATCCGGAACGGGAAGTACAGATCGGCGCGAGCATCGACCGCGAATTAAAAGGGGATCTAACCAATTTGCTACGAAAGAACATCGGAGTCTTTGCCTGGTCGCATCAAGATATGGTTGGCATAAGTCCTGAACACGCTTGCCACTATCTAAAGATCGACCCGGCGAGGAAGCCTGTTCACCAGAAACGTAGGAAATTCGGTCCTGAGAAGTACGCAGCGCTCGACGTAGAGGTCAAAAAGCTACTAAACAACAGACTAATCGTGGTAGCTACAAACGATCCCCAGTGGGTCGCCAACGCGGTGCTCGTCAAAAAGCCTACTGGTTCTTGGAGGTTATGCATCGACTTCACCGACCTCAACGCGGCATGTCCAAAAGATCACTTTCCGATGCCTCATATTGATCACTTGGTCGATAGTACAGCAGGTTGCGAAATGATGTCATTTATGGATGCCTTCGCCGGATATCATCAAATCCCAATGGCGGAGGAAGACATAAAGCACACATCTTTCCACACGAAAAAAGACATATACTTTTGGGTCCGAATGCCGTTCGGTTTGAAAAACGCAGGGGCGACCTACCAGCGACTAGTCAACAGAATGTTCGCCGATCAGATCGGCAAGACCATGGAGGTCTACATTGATGATATCGTAGTCAAAAGCCTCAAGAAGGATTATCACCTCAACGATCTCGCCGAGACGTTCGCCATCCTCGAGAAGTTCAACATGAAACTGAACCCCAAGAAATGCAACTTCGGGGTGGGCTCCGGAAAATTCCTGGGGCACATCGTGAGCCAGAGGGGGATCGAGGCGAACCCCACCAAAATTCAGGCGATTCTAGACATGCAGGAGCCGCGGAACGTCAAGCAGGTGCAACGCCTCACAGGTTGTCTAGCCGCCCTCAACCGTTTCATATCTCGGCTCGGCGATAAAAGCAAGCCTTTCTTCGCGACCATCAAGAACAAGAAGTTCGCATGGACGAAGGAAAGTCAGATAATAAGTCACAAAGTAAAGGAATATCTATCTAACCCCCAGATCCTGGCTAAGCCGATCCCCGGTGAGAAACTATTCCTTTACCTGGCAGCCTCGGAGGTCGCACTCAGTGCCGTTTTGGTGCGAGTGGAGGGACAAGTCCACTTGCCGATCTACTATGTTAGTCAAGCGCTCCATGACGCTGAAACACGTTATACACCATTGGAGAAGATCGCTTATGCCCTTGTCATGAGTGTGCGTAAGCTGAGGGCTTACTTCTTCGAACATCAAGTGGAGGTCCTGACAACTCTACCTCTAAGGCAAGTTCTACACCGACCGGACACCAACGGGCGACTCCTCAAGTGGTCGCTGGAGATCGCCCAGTACGGTATCACGTACGCTCCTCGCACGGCGATCAAAGGCCAGGCCCTGGAGGACTTCGTGGTGGAATTAACATTCCCAAACAATCCGACCCAGATCGGCCGACCTGCCTGGAAGTTATACGTGGATGGCTCGGCGACCAACTCGCGAGCAGGGGCAGGGATTGTTCTCATTAGCCCCGACGGCCAAAGTTTCACAAATGTCGTGCGTTTCGGGTTTCGTGCGACCAACAATGAAGCCGAGTACGAAGCCTTGGTAGGCGGGCTCGATCTAGCCCTCGCCCTAGATGTTCGTCGCCTCCATATCTTCATGGACTCCCTCTTGGTCGTTAACCAAGTCAAGGGAGAATATGAGGCGCGTGGCGAACAGATGGTCAAATACCAAGAGCTGGTTGCCGAAATGTGCACGAAATTTGAGGAAGTGCTAATCGAACAAGTCCCGAGAGAGCACAACTCCCAGGCCGATGCCCTATCCAAGCTGGCGTCATCAGATGGGGCAGCCGATTTCTCTAATATCCAAATTACGAATACGGCAAGTCCGACGATTGACAGAAACCTGGTTACCATGGTTGTTGTTGCCGAAGAGAACTGGATGACTCTGTTCATCAAATACTTAAAGGACGGAACGGTCCTTGACGACCGTGTTAAAGCTCGCCAACTCCAAATTGCGGCGACTGCATTTACCCTATCGACGACCGACTTTATAAGCGAGCTTTCATCCTTCCTCCTCAAGTGTATTACACCGAGGAAGGTCGGGCGCGTTTTAGCCGAGATCCATGACGGATCTCGTGGAAACCATGTCCGGCGACGAGCTCTCATCCATAAAACAACCAGACAAGGTTTCTTCTGGCTGTCACTTCAGAAGGATGCGATCGCCTGTGCCAGATCGTGTCACAGGTGTCAAGTAATGGGACCAAACATTAAACTCTCCCCCTAGCAGCTCACCTCAATGTACAGCCCGTGGCCATTCGCTAGAGATGTTAAACGGGCTAGCCCTAGCGGCCAGTTTCTAGCGGCTTCGGCTAAACGGTCCGGTTAAAAGCCCGATTTAAACGGCTAGAAATATTGGCCCTAACCCTAACCCTAACGGGTTTCGGGCTAAACGGGCAAAACGGGCTAAATATTTAAAAACTCTATTTTTTATTTTTTTATAAGTCAAAAAAAAATAATAACAATATATTTTATATATATAGTAACAACTATACTATAATAAATATAACAAAAAATACACTTTTATGTATATATATATATACACACATATACACTATATTAACAAATACAAGAATAATATATATTATATATAATATTAATATATATTATATATAATATTAATATATATTATATATATAATATTAACATAGTGTATATATATAATATTAATATAGTGTATATATATATATATATCTAAGCTTGGGCTAGCCTAGCGGGCCGGGCTAGCCAAGCTTCAAGACCGGTCCGGCCAAAAGCCCGGATTTAAACGGGCTAGGAAATATCGGCCCTAACCCGGTTTTTTGGCGGGTTAAACGGGCCAGCCCTACGGGCCCGAGCCCGTTTAACATCTCTACCATTCGCGCAATGGGGCATCGACCTTATAGGTCCCTTGCCAACGGCACCAGGGGGTTGTAAGTTTGCCATTGTAAGGGTCGACTATTTCACCAAATGGGCTGAAGCCGAACCGCTCAACAAGATCGGCCAAGAGCAAGTAATCAAGTTCATCTGGAGAAACATCATATGCCGATTCGGTCTGCCCCAGGCCATCATCTCCGACAACGGAAAGCAGTTCGATGGCTCAGAAGTCATGCACTCGTGAGAAGTGGGAGTCAAAGTCAAGCTGAAGACCCTATCACCCTCATACGAACGGGCAGGTAGAGGCTGTGAACAAGATCCTCAAACACACAATTAAAGCGCGACTCGAATTCAGGCTACGGCGATGGGAAAGCGAGCTCCCAGACGTTTTGTGGTCTTATCGAACGACGACCCGTAATTCAACCGGCGAAACCCCATTCGCCCTCGCCTTCGGAACAGAAGCGGTGATCCCCTCGGAGATCGCAGTCCTAAGCCATCGAACCGAACAAGAGATGACGACCGACAATGATGTGGCCCGACAGATCGATCTCGACATGCTCGAAGAACGACGACTGACCTCAGAAATGAAGAACGCAATACATAAAAGGAGATCCGAGAAGTTCTTCAATTCGAAGGTCAAGGAAAGACGTTTTCAAGTGGGCGATCTCGTCCTCAAAAAGATCCAGACCCACACAGGTGTCTTTGGTCCGAACTGGGAAGGCCCCTTCAGGATATCTAAATGGCTGACCAAGGGAGCCTACGAGCTTGAATACCCTGACGGCACTCCGGATCAATATCCCTGGAACGCCGTGCATCTGAAGAAATACTGCCAGTAAAAATTTTGTACTCAATTTCAATTGCCCAATGTACAAGGAATATAATAAGATTTTTTCCTATCCCATCTATTCTAGCGATCGCCCCACCAGGCATATCGCACACCGCCGACGATCGTCGTTCATGGCGATCCGAGGTAAGATCAATGCAGCCATGGTCCTGGAGGTCGATGGAACCGACAGCTTCGCCCATGCAAGGTTCCTTTGGGTTGAGATTGCCCGCCCTTCATTTCAATACGAGGCCGGCGTAGCCGAAGGACCCTCCAAAACTAATCAGTGGACATGATCGCCCGCCCTCAAAGGTTCGTCATCTAACATGCTGAACCCGGGCAATGCGACGTACCACCACCCCCGTCTCAACGTACACCGTCGAGGGTCGCCATCTTCATGTCGGGCCGAGGTGGAAGCAGAGTTAATATGCCACGGACGTGGAGTCGAACAAACCGACGACGCCCCGTGCAAGGACTCCTCCAGGCCAAGATCGCCCACCTTTCGTATAAATACAAGGCGGGCGCAGCCTAACGGAGGACCCTCACAATAAAGTGAGTCGCGGGATAGGTAATGTCCCTTGCATACAAAGACACAGTTGTGGAGATCGGTCCATCGAACTCCGCGACCGTGCACGATCCCTCAGAGTCGGCAAAACTGAAGATAGCTCGCCTAAAAAACTTGTTTTCGTACCCTTACTTACGATAAGTAAACAAAAACAAGGGGGCAGTGAATAGGGGAGCTAGTCCTAAGTGCAATCGAAAGAAAGGAACCGCACCCGATCGACTACGCTCAAACAATATCTACAAGTAAGAATTTCGATTCGAAACATGCCAATACATTCAACGTTCAAACAGACAGTCGGATGAACAAGACATCGGATGCAATTATACATATACTTGTTAAAATTCGCATGCAAACATTCAAGGGCGATCGTACGTAAAAAGACAATGTGAAAGGAGAAATATTTTTCATATCAAAGATGTCGTACATTATGAGGCCCGAAGGCATTACAAAAGGAAAGCAGAAAAGTACAAATTACAAAGGAAAACAAAAATATCTCTCAAGGCCCCGCCGGCTGGTCATCGCCCCCATCGGCCTCAGGATGAATGAGTTTGCCAGTATACCAACTCAAGTCGATCCCAAAGTCGACAAGGTCAAGGATCGGCAAAGAGAACTCCGGGTGCAGAGGGTGCTCGAGCACATAGGCTTTGAAGCTCTCCATCAAGGGACTGATCTCGATCCCTACCTTCTTGGCGGCTCTGACAGCATCGGCGTAGGCCAGGTAATAGGCGAACTCGCCGACGAGCGCCACATTGAGATAGGGATCGGTCTCGATCGCCTTCAGTTGCCCCTTCAACTCCACGGTCGTCTTCTAAGCCTCCGCCAGCTCGACCACCTTGGCGGCATTCTCTCCTCGCCATCTCCTTCTTTCACGGCTCCACTCATCGGCCGAGCCGATCCACCGTCGCCTTGCCCGGCCGCCTCCTCTCGCGAAGCCGCATACTTCTCGGGTTTCCTTCTCCCAGTCACGGACCGGGTCGGCAGCCTCCTTAGAACGGCTCACTCGCTTCAATCGGTCAACGCATCGCTTAGCCCTTTTGGCCGTCTCCACATACTCCTTCTCCATAGATCGATCCGGTTGGCAAATTCAATGTTTTTATTCCGGCGGCCTCGAGGTCGCTATGGAGACGAGCAGGAGGGTCGCCTCAAAATCCCTAGCATCTTGACGGCCATCGCCGCCGCCTGAGAGCTGTGGCAATGGTCGCCGCATGGCATCTCCAGATCGCCGACGAGCGATCGCATCAAGATCGGCCGCCTGTGCCTCGGGCGAGAGGTGATAACTCTTTGGACGTAAGTAGGACGTCGAGAGATGTTTGTGGAGCCTTACTCGACAAAAGTCCAGCACCATAGGAGCGACGTTCGGGTCGGCAAGACGAACCCCGCAAAGACAAACCAAAGAAACCAAGTAGTTAGCCTATACCTTGCTCGTAATGCCTAACTCGTAAAATTTTGATCATTTCTTACTGTTGACCACCGGGATCGCGACCAAAATAAGGCTTGCCCCGAGAGGTTTCCGCCTCGCCGATCGCCACCTTCTTCGTAGGCCGCCCGATGACCGGAGCCGGACGCCGAGGGCCTAGGGCCCGATCGCTCCGTCATCGGGATGGCGTAAATAGGAGCCGCAGCAACCGGAGGCTCGAGAATGGACACATCCGCCTCGCACCGGTAGGGACTCCTCCGGCCTCCGCCTTGCGGCGCCGAAGTTGTTCCTCTCCCCGAACTGCGGCTCGGCGACGGCACCCAAAGACGCCTCACACGAGCAGGCGAGACGCTGCCGCAGAACGCGCGCCTTTCTTACCCAAGTGGAGGTGACCGATGAGCCCTGGATTCGACATGGCAATCTCTGGTGGTGGCTCGGCAAGTCGGGGAAAATGAACCTCTGTCAAAGAAGAGGTACAAACAAGTTAGACAGTAACTTAAACGCTACGACCTCCTGGAGACGATCGTCAAGCAAGGAAGCACCACTTAAGCTCATACCTAGAACTTTCAAGTGACGAGGGAAGCGAAACAATCGAGCCCCCAACCGATGAATTTCGTTACCAAGCGAGCGAACGTCAATGAAGGAATCCGGCAAGGCACGAATTCGCTCCCAAACGATTAAGAAATCGAAAGGGAGATCGCCGATCGCTGGAACGAGAGGTCCTGCAAAAAGAAAACAAAATTAGATCAGTCCAAGACAAGCTCAATCAAGGGGAGAGTTAAAATCCTTACTCGGATTCCTCTCCCGAAAAGTGGTAGGGATCTCCAACTCCTCATTCGACCTGTCACTCGATGCCGATCGCCACGCTCCGCCGACCCAGCACCATTTAGCCAGGTCGCCCTTGGTCTTGTTCGGCACACCGAGGACCACTCTCCCCATTCGGCCTTGGATATGATTGCCGCCGATCGACCCTTTCTGCGCGGCCAGTTTAAACAGATAATTCATCTCCAGCGCAGTAAGGAGGCGGAACAACCGGTGACCGCCAAACAGTGTCAACGTGCAGATGACCTGTAGCTGCCGCTCGGCGTCGATTGAGCGGCGCCAAATTCCAGGCGATCAACAAGTAGGAGACGGCGAATGGCAGAGGGAATCGCAGACCGGCCTCCATAATCATCTCGCTGACGGCAACCATATCCTCGGGCGGTTGATCGGCACGTTCATTCTCCGAGGGCACGTGTAGAGAAACGTCAGAGGGGATGTGATATTTTGCCCTCCAACGACTCAGGTCTTTCTTGGTCTCCGTACTCCGGATCTTTCCGAGAGTCCACAGAGACGGGTCGGCGGCCCGAAAAACCGTCCGCTTCATATATTCATAAGGATGAGCGGCGGAGTAGGCTTCGAAGTCAAATTCCGGACAAGGTCCGGCGATCCCCTCCATAATCTTGGCAAAAGCCATATAGGCGGGGTCAAAAACACTCTGTCGTTCCCAATCTAGCCGCTCCTGTTCGTCCTCATCCGCCGGCGAGCCCCCCTACTCCGCCGTCGCCGCCGTCCTCGCCACCGCGGCCTCGTTGAAAAGCTCTTCGAGTTTTGCGGGTGCAATCCCCGCTCGAATGGCCTCAACGGCCGTTTCCATGTCAACTCCAACGGGAATCTCCTCCCGGTCAGGCGAAGCCGCGGCGGCAGAAGAGCTTCCGGTCTCAAGGGTTTTGGATCCTCCCGACATTTTATAGAAAGTAAAGGGAGAGAGGAAGTTGATTTTTCTTACCTAGAGAAAAGAAGAAGATCGGCACAAGAAGCTCCAGAAATTTTTGCAGAGTTTCGGCTATGGATGCACGGACGCGTAAAGAATGAAAGAGAAGAAGCCCTAGCCCTTTTATAGATGAAAGCGGGGGTCTAAATGCAAATTGGTGAAATCTCGAGGGCTGGATCGCAACCGTCAGAGTGGGGACACATTAAATGCTGCCCTCGATTCCCGCGGACGCGTCTTTTCGAGGGCACGCCAAAGCATAAGTCGACAAACCGCTTGACTCCCAACAAGCGCGACACGTGTCCTTGCAGCGTTTCGAGAACCCGCCTTCGTTTCCCGCTGCTCCCAGCGCAAAAGGATATCGTCCAGATTTAAATTCAGATCGGCTGATCGACTAAACATCAGCGATCGCCAACAGAGCCACCTCACCCCGTGTTTTCAACATCGAGGCGAACTGGTGGAAAATTGTTGTGCGGCGATTAATACGCCTCGAAAGGCGATCGGCATCACGATCAGAGAAGCCAACCATAGAAGACATACTCTGGGCAAACGCCCAGCGATCGGCACAATACGGCGACCGTCTTTTGGTACCCAGCGATCGTCTTTTGATATCTGGCGATCGTCTTTAATGAGCGAACCAGAGGCGATCGTCTCGTGCCACGTGTGGATCCAACGTCCGTCAAAGTCGTCGAAGACCGAATCTTGGACGGTGGCCCACGTGCAGGTCCACAAAGGGCTCCGACAGATAGGACATTTGACCACAGTCTGTCACCTACCTCACCTACCGACAAGGCCGCCGAAAGGCACAAAGTGGGTCCCCCCCGGACAGCGAATCAAGACGCGTGCTGGCTTCCCATTGGTTCGCCCAGCTGGCCACCAGCAGCGACCTCGGACCTCAAGGGAACAGGCCCACGTGACGGGACGATCGGCCACCTTATTATATTATAGAAAACGGCAGTCGCCCGCGATCGCTTGAGGGGTCCCAACTACCTTGTCCCCTATAAATAGAGAACTCACTACAATGGCCAAAAGGGACGCGAATTTACTGTGAATTCAGTGCAAAATACACACAAAAAGAGAATCAAAGACTCTTTTGGCAACCACTTATACATTCATAGTGATATTCATACACATTTATCATATATCCCAAGCAAGAACTCACAGATTTACCTATCTGGTTCTTCCGGCAATCTACGCGCTCTACAGCCTAGATAACTATAAGTCTTTACACTCCTTGTAATAGATTCTAATATTAATATTTGTACTCGACAGTATATTTATTAATAACATCTCGTGAGAGCATTCAAGCCCGGGATTAACAACCCCGGCAAATCTTGTGTTATCTATTTTCTCACGGAAGTGTTCTCGCATTTTGTTTGTTACTCGACATTCCAGCAATACTATCTCCGGATAATATTTTGGGTAACAACAGCAAACTAACCAGAAGACACGCTTCATTTGGTCGGTCAACACGATCACGACATTTCGGGCCGTGACACTACCCTTTAGGCCAATTTAGTAGGTGTGTTCATCAAAAAAGTGCACTCTCCAAAATCACCCATCTATGAAGCACTTAGTATGGACGTGGCAGTGAACAATTTGGGGGCCAATCTATAAACGACGTTAAGTAGATGAACTCAACCTTGTGTTTTTAATAAAGAGAACAGTTTGATAGGTATTTTCCCTAAATAATTTCAATAGTGTTCGGGGAGTTATTATTCCCGTGATGTGTCTTACCTAATACTGGTTGTGGAGACATAGATAGAAGGTTCTAGATCCTTCTAGAGGTAGTAGGATCCTATTAGATGTCTTACCTTATATAGAAATCCTATGTATGAAAGGACTCTCATTGTAATGCCTATATAAAGGCCTCTCTATCAGTGTTATGAATACAATTTGATTGACTCGTATTTATAGTCTTTTACTTTCTCCTGAAACACGTTATCAGCATGTAGTCCCCAACTGAGCAAGAATTTTTTTTTCTCCCATTTTTTTTCCTGAAAATCCCGAAAAAAATAGAAAATCTGAAAAAAATGTCCCGAACCCTAGTTTCGACTTCGGCCAGCCTAGCGCTGCCATCACCGCCGATCTGCAAACCAGATCCTGCTGCCACAACTCCGGCTCGTAACAACCCTAGTTGTCCTCCCCAAACCAGACCGTGCTGCCACCATCCCGGTCTGTCGTTTCCCCCCACCGCCGCCGCGACTGGAAAATCGGTTGTCTTCTTCACAAGACGTCCGCACGCGACGCAACACCCAAACTCGCGTCACCCGACACACCCGTCTGCCTCACTCTATGCAACTCGTTTCCTAGATTCCAGCTCGCTCGGCCCGTTCGTCCAGCCCGTTCGCAAGCTTGGTTCCCAGTTTCCGGAGCTCCCAAACCCGACTCGCGATCCAGAAGGACAAACCCGGTTGCTGACCCAAATTACTGAGTTAATCCGGTTTCTGACTTGATCCAACCAGATCCAACCGAGTTCCAACCCCGATCGCCCGCGCTATGCCAAACCCGCCTCCCGCGCCTGATCCAACCGAACTCCATCGTGATCAGCCCCGGATCGTTCACCTGACTATTGCCTAAATCTGCGACCGGATCTTATCGAAGCACCATCGGATCGTCCAACGAAAAAAAATGAGAGACGAGAATTTCCGCGCGTAAATTTTCTGGACAGCGCAGTCGTACCAAAATCATGTTTCCCAATTCGTTAACCATCGGATCGGTGTGAAATTTTCCCAACACAAATATCTGTATATTCAACGGTGGAGATCAGATTATGAGTAATATTGATTACTGAATATGCCGTCGAACAGAAGCAGATTTTTACGAGGAAATTTGGAGATCCGATCTCATCTAATACCGAGCTGCTGCACCGCCGCGTCCGAGTCCTTTTTTTCTGCCGATTATCGAGCCCATTAGCCTTTTTCGGGCGTTTATAAACTCCATCTTTTCTTAATTAATGATTCATTTGTTCATTGATTTTTACACTTATGAATCTTACCATGTTTATGTTTTACGTGCATATAGGAAAATATGTTGCTCATGATGATGTGCACGCTATGGAGAAAAGCCAAATTTATTATCCCATTCAAGGATCAAAACAAATATGGAACCGAGTACCCACGTAAGATTTTATTAAAGTTCCCGTTTTTCAATTACTCTCTTTTTGGGAATTTATTTTTGGGAATTGGGGAATTGAGTTCTTTATCTCCCACGCTACTTTGCGGTGGATGAGACTATGAGAGGTGGTATCACTCTCATATGTCGAAGTCAACCGTGTGACGGTCCTGAGGGAGTCATGGATAATTGTTGAAAGTCGATATTTGTGGTTGTTGCATACACCACGTTTTGGGTGCGATTTGACGTTGCCGTTTTGTCGATCTTAAACCAATAATTGAATAAAATGAACATTGTCGGTAACGGTAAAGTTATGACTTATTCATGATTAGTCATGGATTTGTGACGTACAAATGGGACAAACATCGATTGCGATGGATATGACGTGGTTAAAATCGATTTGTGACGGATTTGTCACGTTGAATTGAGCGACCACCACGTTGGTCTTGACCCAATCCATACTTGGAAAACTCCATCTTTCATCCTATTAAAATAAAATATTACATGTAGGTGTAGTCATGCACCATTCCCTTGCAATATGATATATGAAAGAATGTACGAGTAATTTTCATGAATTTCAACATGTAAAGCAATGACATATTGCGGTAAGTACATGAATTCGTTGACCTCGATTATAGTTCGTGGGATTATAGGTCCGAATACTTTTTCGAGTATTTGTAAAGGCATGTTTCTTATACACTTGACTATGTTTAGTCTATCTCATTGGATGGCTAAGACGAGTTGGTTATGGTATATTCATTATGTCTCATGGTTCAAAATGCTTAATTACGATGCACCGCGTTGCATCCATATAACATGGCTATTTTGACGTATACTTGCAAATTGAGAATTAAAATTCTTGGTTGATTTGATGCACTTTGGTGGATTTTATCTACACTTTTGCCCATAACTAGGCGCATCCTCTTTGGTATTTTTTTATGCTTTGAAAGTTCAAACGGAATCAGTGGTTTTTAAACAGCCTTAGCTGTACCGACATTCTTACTTTCTCTGCAAGTCTACCAAGTTGGATTTACCGCAAGGATCATTAGTCGAGATAAGAAATCGAACACTCTGCTGCGTTTAAACGCACTTATGGCTGTCATTGCCATGTTTTTGCATCAACACTTATGCCATTGGATATGGTCTCAACCTTGTTTTCTCACTAAACCTGGGAAATACTAAGGCAGCTAATTAAAACATGCACAGTGATCTAAGTTTAATGATCTGTATAGTGCACAACCTATGGATAGAAAGATACAGAATTCTAGTTTCCAGAATATCTAACTGTTCGTCCATAGACTTCCTAACAAGAGAGTTATCGCTGTTTTAGTGAACAAAAGTCAAGCTGCGCGGAATTTTATCTTCCAGCGATTGTGCTAACTTTTGTCCTAACCAACTTGGTTCCCATCTTAAATTTTCAAGTGGTCTTATGGCACATGTTTTTCAACCTTTTTTGGCCGAATTTACCATAGATGATGCAATTTTTGATATGCATTGTACGCTAAAATGTCATCGTTCAAATGTTGAAAAACAGTTTCCTTGGGGAAGCCCAAAATACGCATCCTTATAAGGAGGTCGAGCGTTTGCATGGTAGTTTTACACCATGCTTGTGTCATGATTTTGCTCCTTAGGCATATAATCTTGCCATGTTATGCACTCAATATGATAGATCATTTTGATTGTATCTGGTATAAAATCTCTATGTTGTTAGAGTGTTCGCTATGCTCATGTTTGTAAAATTTTTGCAAGCGAAATTGAGTACATATTAAGCTATTTCCAAGGAACACAATATTTTTAGATTTTGTGTTATAAATCCATTGTGACTATGATGACTAGGTCATCATAATTAATGAGTGGTACAATGCACAAATTATTGAATGCCGAATGACGTTTTCTAGTCACTTATGTTCCGTAACAATTGAACCATGTTATGACTCGATGATATATATGAAAGTGTATCACTCATAGCATCTCATTGTGATTTGTGAGAATAAAATCTTATGCATCACTTGTATTGGATATGTGAAAAGGAACTTGCATCGATTTTTGTAACCAGAAGATGTATTGGGACATTGACACATTTAGGTTTTAATAGTCCGGAGTTTGGACAGTTTGATGATCCATACACTACGGTATCGCAATGGACATCATTTTTTTTCTTTGAACAAAGAAGCTAGTGTTGGGATTCGGTGCCTAAAACGAAGGCCCAGCGGAAGCAGTAAAACGAAAATTAATTCGATCCGAATCCCTACGAGGATCGATCGAGCTACGTATATACGAATATTAAAAAAGAATTCAAAAGAGATATATAAACTCACCCTTGTAGTCCGTTGTATAGATGGATTCCTTCTCTTGAGCTATTCCTCAAGCTTTAGTTTGATCTCTACGAATTCAATCCGCTCCAAGCCCTTGAACGATCCAACGCCAAAAGCACCGCGTCTCTACTTGCCACGCACCGGAGAAACGACCGGAACGACAATCACCTTGCTATCCTTCGAGGATATGGCTAGAGCTAAGTGATGAAGCTTCCAATATGAAATTATAACACTCTAAGTGTATAACTCACATTCTCTCTTTTATTTCTCAATTTTCCTCCAAGAAAAATCAAGAACTTGATGAATAAAGATGAAGAAGACTTGGAGAAGTCTTTTCTCTCTCTCTGTACACTCTATGTTTGATACGTATGAAATCAATCCCCTTAATGAGTGAGAGGAAGTCTTCCATCATATATTCAACTCCCACATCCACCAACTCATCCACACATGAGATTCCCTCCACCAAGTCATTGTCTTACACATATAATATGGAATAAAGGCTAAGTGGAAAGTAGGTGGGAGAGGGGGGCGGCCATCTAGAAGGACCCGAGCGAGTTCGGTCCGTTTAGGACTCCCGTGAGTCCAAACAGATAAACTCTGATTCCATTCCGATGTATTTATATCGATTCATTAATCCAATTAATTAATCATATCAAATACATAATAACATAATTAATTTCTCCAAGAAATAATTATATTCATGAATTAAATTAATCACCAAGTAATTTATTTAATTCATTAGGCCGTAAATTAATTTATCCAATAAATTAATTTAGACATCCAATGTCCCAAAATCAATTAGACATCCAATGTCCAATAAATTAGATATCAAATATCTAATATTTATAATGAGAGAATTAGCTTGATTCATTCCGTCATCAATCCTATTGTGCGACTCGGTAGGTTCGTCTCAGTCAGCAATGGGAGGAACCAAAGAGTAGTAGCACCACCTAGCCAGCCTGGCGGCCTACACTGTACCCCAACTGAGAACGAATGATGGGATCATTCAAGAACCATTCTGTCGTGAATACCAGTAAACGTATAAACCCTTCTTTCAAATGTCCCGATCAAGTTATAGGGTCACGGTCAGTCAAACCCTATTTGTACTTGACGCTATGCATGCATTAATGCAAATCGAGATCATCGAGCTCTCATGTATTCAATACAACTAGCTCCAATGCTTTGGCCAAAGACTTATGATCTCATCTGCCAATAACCGCATAGGACATATAACCCGCTCACTAACGAGAGAAAGAATTCTATCTTGGTATTCAGTAGGACATTCTACTTGCCCGTCAAGATGCACGTCGAGGTTGACCCCCGCCTTCCGGTTTATAGAGTCGAACTACTCTAATGAAAATCTTGACGTCACAAGCACATCCCTACTAAATCCTCAAGTCGAAGGTTCACGAATACCTATCACAACCTTTCGATTCCGTCATTGACTGTCCAAGAGTGAAATCCGTGTGATGAATCGAGGGTGAGTCAGTTCGAGTATACTAATACAATTAGCATACCTATAACGTGTGCTCCCACTAACCATTAGTGTTGGACAGGCATTCTCCATGTCAAAGAACACGTCATACAAGTCTTCACATAAACTTAACGCCCAGTCAAGTTTCATCGACTTGCGAACGATTAAGTATTTGAGCTATAAACCTTTCCAGTGCCGACCCCCTTATCCAATAAGGAGTGGAACGTTTTGCTCTCAAATACACGGACTAGTTTCTATATGTATATTTACGAGTTAGGAATGCCAGTAACTACCAGTAAATAATGAAACATCCATTGCCTTATATTAGTGATTTACATAATTACAAGTACAATGCCCTCACTCAATCATCCTCTGAGTGGCATTCGAGGGCATACTCCCAACAATCTCCCACTTATACTCAATGCCACACACTATGGTATCTAATACCCATGTTCTCCAGATGACGCTCTAAGCTAATCTGAGAAAGTGGCTTGGTCAGTGGATCAGCGACGTAGTCGGCTGACTCTACTCTATGCAGCACAATGTATCTCTTTGCGAACAAATGCTCTTACGAGATGATACTCTCTCTCAATATGTTTGGTACTGTTGTGAAACCTCGGCTCCTAGGCCCGTGGTACCGCTCAGGCAGCGCAGCACAAGGTGTCACGTGAAGTTTACCCAGCAACTTCTAAATTCTTCCTTTGGAGGCATCCGAGGCCGCTTTATACTCAGCCTAACTGGTGGAATCAGCAGTCGCGCTATACTTGGCACTATGCCAAGATACTGCTCTTCCATTAAGAGTAAATATAGCCAGAAGTAACATATAATCGTCTTTCTGTCCTTGGAAGTCCAATACAGTGAATCCACCACATTCTGTTCTCCACCACCATATATAGGAATCAGATCTCTTAGTACTTCTAAAGTACTTGAGAACATTCTTTACGGCGGTCTAATGTTCCCTGACTGTGTTAGCCCGAAACCTACTTACCACGCTTCCAGCATGCGCAATGTCAGGTCTTGTACACAATAAAGTATATATAAGGCTACCCACTGCCGAAGCATATGGTATATAACTCATTTCCTTTCATTGTTCCTCACTATGAGGACACATCTTCAAGGTGAGTTTTACTCCATGTCGCATCGGAAGGAACCCTCTTTAAGATCTAATCTATACAGAGGGCTTGGAAAAAACTTATCATTCTCTTCGATCTATCCCAGTAGAGTCGAATACCAAGAATATAGGTTTCTTCTCCCAAGTCTTTCATGGAGAAATTACTCGAAAGCCAAGCTTTCACAGAACTGAGCATTCCCACATCATTTCCTATTAGTAGAATGTTACTAAGAATGCGATCTTGCTCCCACTAACCCTCTTGTATACACAAGGTTCCTTTTCATTTTACACGAAGTCAAACTCTTTGACTGCCTCGTCAAAACAAAGGTCCTAACTACATGAAGACTGCTACAGTCTATTTCATGGAGTCTACATCCACCATTGCTAGGTCATTAGTCGCGGGTCGGTCTCTTGTTTATCACCTGGAACCTCGTGGAAACCCAGTTACTCCAAGTGCATAAAATTATACCTCTAAGGTAAATGAGACACCCTACTAGACCTACGAGGTGGTTGTACTTGTGTTTCAGAAGGTTTGGTTCCATTTTCTTGCACAGGTGTCTCCTGAGGAGTTTCATTGTATTCTTCCAAAGAAATATTTCTACCTGCTCCGCCTTCCTGAATGAATCTCTTCTTCCAAGAAGTGTGCATGCAAAGTAATAATGATCTTTCGATCTTAGGGCATGTAGAATAGATAACCCATGGACTCAGATGGGAATCCAATGAAACATCTCCTCACGGACCTCGCTTCCAATTTTGTCCACCTCAGTCTTCTTGACATAGGCGGGACATCCCCAAATACTATTGTGATTAAGACTTGGTTTCCTGCCCTCCCACATCACATGTGGAGTTTTAGGAGCGGATTTGGAAGGACATCTGTTCAAGATGTAGGCGGCAATCAGTAGTACATACCCCACAAGTAAATCGGTAAGTCAGTATAGCCCAGCATGGAACGGACCATGTTCAACAAGGTCCGATTCCTTCTTTCTGACACACCATTTAACTGAGGAGTACCTAGTGATGGAGGTGTTAGTTGTGAAACTATTCCATGTTCCTTAAGGAACTCGTCAAACTCCGTACTCATATACTCGCCACCTCGGTCCGACCGAAGTGATTTGATATGATTACCAGTTTGTTTCTCGACTAGGGCCTTGAATTCCTGGAATTTCTCAAAGGCCTCGGATTTATGTTTCATTAAGTATACATAACCATACCTAGTATGATCATCCGTAAACGTAATGAAAAATTGATATCCGTCACGTGCTGCTTCCAAAGCACCACATACGTCGGTATGGATTAATCCCAGTTTATCAGCGGCTCTTTCAAAAGTTCCTGTGAAGGGGGACTTAGTCATTTTTCCTTTAAGGAAAGATTCACAAGTAGGAAAGGGATCTGATCCCAATGGACCCATAAGTCCATTTTTTCCATCTTGTAAACCTTTGTCTGACCAACATGACCAAGTCTAAGATGCCATTTCAAAACTTGATTGGTTTCATCCCTACCACGTTTTCTAGTCATAGTATTCACAACTATTTTATTGCTGAGATTTAGATGATACAATCCATTTAACAATGTAGCAGTACCCACTAGTTTATTTACAAATAAATTTTGGCAGAACCATCACCAATGAAAAATGAAAAACCTTTTCGGTCCATGACCTAATGGATACAATGTTTTGTGCCCCTTGGGCAAAACAAGTACATCTTCTAAAGTCAAAACAAAGCCGGATTCTAAACCCAAAAGAAGTGATCCTATGTCGGTCGCCTCGACACTATGCCCGCTTCCGACTGTGATCATAACTTCTCCAGCTCCAAGCTTCCTACTTTGTTCCAGATCCTGATTCACGGTACAAATATGAGAACTAGCACCAGAATCCAGTATCCAGGAAGTAGAAAATACAATAGTAGAACAATTTGTTTCCATAACTAAAAGTTCTGTACCTAAAGTGCCATGAAGAATCGGACAGTCTCTAGACCAGTGGCCCAGCTCACCGCACTTGAGACAAGCATCTTTCTTCTTGCTCTTCGGAACCATAGGGGCCTTGCCCTTTCCCTTAAGGTTCTTAACTTGTGGTCCTGTTTGCTTCTTGGTCTTTTTCTTCTTATTCTTAGACCTCCGAGGTCCAGAAGAAATCACAAGAGCAGACTCCTTCATCCGCGGAGTCTTCATCTGAGACTGAGCGGTCACAAGTTTGTTCATTAGCCCAGCTAAATTACATGCAATCTCATTGCAGTTGAAGTTCATAACAAACTGTGAGAAGGATTCAGGGAGAGACTGTAGGATAAGGTCGGTTTGGAGAGAAGTATCCATTTTAAAATCAAGAGCCTCCAATCTCTCGATCATGGATATCATTTTGAGGACGTGTTCCCCAACTTTCTCACCTTCCTTCATCCTTGCACTGAATAGTTGCTTGGATATCTCATATCTAGCAGTTCTGCTGTGCTCACCAAAAAGCTCGGTTTAGTGAGATAGAATCTGCCTAGCAGAAGTCATTTTCTCATGAGCTCTCTGAAGCTCATTAGACATGGAAGCCATCATATAAGCACGGACTTGCACGTCATCCTTAACCCACTTTTTGTGGTTTTCAATCTCTTCCTGATTGGCTCGGGTCCGCACAGGAGGCGTCGTAATGTCCGTCTCCAAGACGTATCCCAGTGCCTCTATACTGAGGACAATCATCAGATTGCAGAGCCAATCCACAAAGTTAGGTCCCATTAAGGTGTTCTTTTCGAGTAGAATTGCGAGTGGATTCATTGTCATATTGAGAGTTATGTCTGCATTAAGTATGACATATTATTAGTGACTCGTTTAATTATGTTCTGAGTATAGAATTAAGGTCTTTTCTATTCTTGTTACCCATCTCCCACTATTTTTATTGGAACAACACACTCCCATGTGAAATCCGGAAGTATCGTCGCCCTACTTCATAGTGGTGATCGAGTTCTTTATAAATCTTAATAGAGGGTAACCGAACAGGTTTCTAGTCTATTAATTTTCATAAAGCGGTGTCCAACACCAACCCATCTAATGGATGATTCGATCTTCTTTTTCCCCTTGTTCACTCCCCTCAACCTATACGGTTTCTATGGTTTGTGAACAAGTTAAGTTTATACCATCGACGCAAATCAGTTTCACAATTGAATCTTATCCGGCAACCTATCAGGTTTCTAGGGATAAAATTTGCTCCAACCGAAGGCATCCAATGCGCTTCCGGTAATTTATCCGTCCTCCCCGAACGACTACCCCGATAACTCGGAAGCATAGCACATCCGGTTTGGATTTCAATTTCCCGAAAGCTCGATGGAGGGAATGAAAACCTTGAAACCTTATAAACGTAATAATTTGTTGTGGGAGAATTTTCGCGATTAACGTTACACTTTGCACATTAATCATTTTAGCGCATTTGTGGTATTCATACAATATGAAAAAACCATTCACAACCTAGTTGCTACCAACATGTGGTTCATGGACCGTTCCTAGAAAACAAAAACTCCGTAATCTAATTATAAGTCTTCGTCTTGAATCTTCGTCTTCTCGAAACGGATCTTCCTCCGGTCTTCGTCATTACATATAAATTTTACATCGAAAATTACATCCTAGATACAAACATTTCTAGTAAAATAAATAGGCTCAAAACGGCCTTTACAACCCAATCGAATAAAACGAACGATTCAAAACTAAGTCCACGAACCACATCCCCATTCAAAAGCATTCATCCAATAAATACTATATAAATGGAAAACGTAGAGATACATTGATCCAATCAACAATACGAACCGATCCAATCGATTCACACAATGGGTAATATGATAACGTTCAAAATAATTCGGTCGACCATAAATATTCTAATTAATCAAATTTTCCTTATAAAATGAAGTACCATAAATCATTTTAATCAGATTAAATCCAATTTAACATGCGGGAGATTAATTTTCAAGAATACACGAAAAAATCGAGCCGGGTGAAAAAATTGGCCTGCCTGGCCGAGTCACTGCCGGCCAGACACGGCCCGTGTCGAATGGCACGGTCGGGTCGTGCCGGCAGTGTCCTAGACCTCCCTGCCAGACTCGGCCGTGTCGCCTGACACGGTCGAGTCACTTCCGGAAGCTGCCGGCCAGACACGGCCCGTGTCGCCTGACACGGTCGGGTCTGCCTGGCAGTGGCCTGGCCAGACTGCCGGACACGGCCCGTGTCACCAGACACGGCCGAGTCACCCTGGCAGCTTCCTGCCCTTTGTCCGAAAAGTCGTCTGACGACGATTCGGAGCTCGATTTTCGACCGAATATCCAATATCTATATTTTTCAACGTTCATATCTTTAATATAAATCATATTTCCCAGAAATTTAAGATTTATATTTAGACATAAACTTACGAAAAATATAACTACAACGAACGTAAAACATATACCACGATTATGACTAAAATGATTCCAAATCATTCACCATCTAATCGAGCATTCCAAATGCCAATATCGTATATACGATCGCAAGACCTACGCTCCTATACCACTTTTGGGATTCGGTGCCTAAAACGAAGGCCCAGCGGAAGTGGTAAAACGAAAATTAATTCGATCCGAATTCATACGAGGATCGATCGAGATACGTATATACGAATATTAAAAACGAATTCACAAGAGATATAGAAACTTACCCTTGTAGTCCGTTGATTAGATGGATTCCTTCTCTTGAGCTATTCCCCAAGCTTTAGTTTGATCTCTACGAATTCAATCCGCTCCAAGCCCTTGAATGATCCAACGCCGAAAGCACCGCGTCTCTACTTGCCACGCGCCAGAGAAACGACCGGAACGACAATCACCTTGCTATCCTCCGAGGATACGGCTAGAGCTAAGTGATGAAGCTTCCGATATAAAATTATAACACTCTAAGTGTATAACTCACATTCTCTCTTTTATTTCTCAATTTTCCTCCAAGAAAAATCAAGAACTTGATGAATAAAGATGAAGAAGACTTGGAGAAGTCTTTTCTCTCTCTCTCTCTCTACACTCTATGTTTGATACGTATGAAATCAACCCCCTTAATGAGTGAGAGGAAGTCTTCCATCATATATTCAACTCCCACATCCACCAACTCATCCACACATGAGATTCCCTCCACCAAGTCATTGTCTTCCACATATAATATGAAATAAAGACTAAGTGGAAAGTAGGTGGAAGGGGGGGGGGGCATCTAGAA
Organism: Orobanche coerulescens; assembly: GCA_033398695.1. NCBI lineage: Eukaryota > Viridiplantae > Streptophyta > Magnoliopsida > Lamiales > Orobanchaceae > Orobanche > Orobanche coerulescens. Next base: position 172,914,418 of record CM065811.1, read on the forward strand.
GGACCCGAGTGAGTTCGGTCCGTTTAGGACCCCCGCGAGTCCAAACAGATAAACTCTGATTCCATTCCGATGTATTTATATCGATTCATTAATCCAATTAATTAATCATATAAAATACATAATAACATAATTAATTTCTCCAAGAAATAATTATATTCATGAATTAAATTAATCACCAAGTAATTTATTTAATTCATTAGGCCGTAAATTAATTTATCCAATAAAATAATTTAGACATCCAATGTCCCAAAATCAATTAGACATCCAATGTCCAATAAATTAGATATCCAATATCTAATATTTATAATGAGAGAATTAGCTTGATTCATTCCGTCGTCAATCCTATTGCGCGACTCGGTAGGTCTGCCTCGATCGAATGGGAGGAACCAAAGAGTAGTAGCACCACCTAGCCACTGACGGCTACACTGCACTTAATCGAGAACGAATGATGGGATCATTCAAGAACCATTCTGTCGTGAATACCAGTAAATGTATAAACCCTTCTTTCAAATGTCCCGATCAAGTTATAGGGTCACGGTCAGTCAAACCCTATTTGTACTTGACGCTATGCATGCATTAATGCAAATCGAGATCATCGAGCTCTCGTGTATTCAATACAACTAGCTCCAATGCTTTGGCCAAAGACTTATGATCTCATCTGCCAATAACCGCATAGGACATAAAACCCGCTCACTAACGGGAGAAAGAATTCTATCTTGGTATTCAGTAGGACCTGCTATTTGCCCGTCAAGATGCACGTCGAGGTTTACCCCCGCCTTCCGGTTTATAGGGTCGAACTACTCTAATGAAAATCTTGACGTCACAAGCACGTCCCTACTAAATCCTCAAGTCGAAGGTTCACGAATACCTATCACAACCTTTCGATTCCGTCATTGACTGTCCCGGAGTGAAATCCGTGTGACGAATCGAGGGTGAGTCGGTTCGAGTATACTAATCCAATTAGCATACCTATAACGTGTGCTCCCACTAACCATTAGTGTTCAACAGGCACTCTCCATGTCAAAGAATACGTCATACAAGTCTTCACATAAACTTAACGCCCAGTCAAGTTTCATCGACTTGCGAACGATTAAGTATTTGAGCTATAAACCTTTCCAGTGCCGACCCCCTTATCCAATAAAGAGTGTAACGTTTTGCTCTCAAATACACGGACTAGTTTCTATATGTATATTTACGAGTTAGGAATGCCAGTAACTACCAGTAAATAATGAAACATCCATTGCCTTATATTAGTGATTTACATAATTACAAGTACAATGCCCTCACTCAATCATCCTCTGAGTGGCATTCGAGGGCATACTCCCAACAGCTAGCTAGATCAAAGACACCAAAGTACGTTCGTGAGCAGGGCTCATGACCGATGATGATAGTTATGTCATTCGCGTCTTGCTTTCATAAGCATGTGTGACGCCAAAGACCCCCCGATGATCCTTCTTAGCCATGTTCATTGATTAAAGCCTATTCTTTGGCACGATTAGGAGATGACACCCTCCTATGCAAAAGAGAATAATGTAGCGACTCGCATAAGCATGGTGCTGAGTCCTTCCTTTTTACCGAGTCCTTATACATGCATGATCATAAGTATTATCCTGGGTGGCTTATGATGCTATGATAGTGTTCACAAATGGTCGTACTCAAGTAATAACATTTATATGTTATGTGGTTCCTTCGACAATGATTGATAAGTTGATGAAACCTGAGTTTATGGTTGTCCAACTTGTGGACCAGTCATAGTAAAGGTCGGTTCACCCACTTTTAGACCAAGTCTTAAAGTAAAATTTTAACGAGTACTTCCTAACATCCAAGGCTACCTTATCACAAATTTCGGTGCCATTTGGAGACTTGTAAGGAGGTGAACCACTTAAATGAAGTTTTCACATACCACCAGCCATCCTATCAACCAGCTCGATGACATTTCGACCGGTTTTTGACCACAAAGTTGATGGTTTTGGAATCCCAACACCCGTTTATACATGCTCACGAAACTTTGATGTGTTAGGGGCTGGTGAAGGGAGTGAACTCTTCAAGAAAGCACTATAGGTTCGATAAAACCAACGGCCTATCATCGGTTCAATCGTTTCTTTATGTTCGATCCCGATGGTGCATGGTGGTTGTTTTGTTGGATTCTTAAGACCAGTAGCTACGGTTATGTAGCATAGGTCAACATGTCATATTCACCTATACCTATCATCATTCAAATGCTTAGTTACGAGTGTAACAATATGCATTTTGTTAGCTGGATTGCGTTAATAATGAAAAACCTTTATCGTCCACATGTTCATGTACCAAAGTGCGTCACCATAACACATTATGATGGGTTATAAATGATGAATATGACATGCGCTTTCACTCATAGTCTGCTTAAAATATACCTTGGCAGACGATCTCGTAAGTCACTTTGATGAGCCAGTCTTTCCGTCGTTAGGGGGAGATGCGAACGATCATGTTCAAGTAGAACGACTTGGAATTGTCGTAGTTTGTCCCTACTATGTCTCACCAAGTTCCCTAAAGTGACGAGATTAAATACATGTTGCAAACATGTCTGCAAGAATTGTGTCCGGTCATGGATGTTCGTCACCTATAAATGGTGATATGGTAACACCACAAATTATGGTAGACGGTGTTACTAGGCCGTGGATCTCATCGAGTATTGGGATGCCACTTGGTTCGATAAATACTCCCTCTAAGAAAGTATGCAAGTTTGGTACATGAAACTTGATCATATGATCAAATGAACTCATCCATCTCATGTGATTCTGGACTATAGTCATCATTGGGGGGCGCCTCAATGAATGTCAATCCATAAAGAGTACTCTATGAATAAAGCCGGTACATAAGGACGTGGAATGTGAGTTTAATCGAACCATACTTCGTTGAAAATCTACAATGTTGTAGCATTGGCCTAAAATGGAAATATATGCGACTCCAGTATGAACAAAGTGATAGCCCTTTGTTGAAGTGGTGCCGACACTCCAAAGACAAGATCTATCCATATACTTTGTTAAAGCGAGTGAGAGAAGGAGTTAAACTCACCTCATGGCGCGAGTTTTCTCATAGACACACTGGAATCGACTACGATGACACAAAACTTAGTTGTGCTATCGTAATGGATGTTATGACATCCACTGTCTTTTCAGTTAGATAGTTTCCCAAAAACTGACGTGCAGCTTGTGGTTAAATCTTATCTTAGTGGGGAACTGAGTTAAGTGATAAAAGGATCTCGTGGTGGATCAGACTCAAATCAAGTGGCTCTTGACCGCGGAGCACGTCGACAAGTGATTGTCGGGAACGCATACTAAGCATATACTTGATTTGGAAGAGATATGAAGCTTTTACGTGTAAAACTAAGGGTTTATAGTGATGTAATCTTGTGAGACTAAGAGATTCCGCTAAATCCAAAGTTAAGAATGAAAGGATCTTGGGGACAGTTGATGATGCGTATTCATCAATCGATTTAAGGCACTCTAAGGGATGGTTTCCCTAAGAGACGATAAAGTAATGCCTATATGATTCCCAATGACTAGTCGAAGTCATAATAAGACTTGACTCACTTAAGTGATGGTGCAGTCTTAAGAGAAGTTCTCTCTATCAAAGTACGATAGTATGTACTCACATTTGAATCGACAAACTCATTCGTAATAATCCGGTAAAGCCATTGTGATGATGGCCTAGGATGCGCTCACGCAATGTCTGTGATTGACAAGAAGCTTGAAGCTCGCTCTATCTCAATAAAAGGACACTTGAAAACCGATACCCGAATCTGCCCAAAATATGTTGGTCTATCTCCCATATGACCTACAAGATAGCTCACTTGTTGGAAAATGGTGAAATTGGTACCATTGAAAAGGTCTGTGTCTACTTTCCAAGGAAACCAACCATTTGATCACATCCATCATGTTGAGTGACATATGAATATTGTTGCAAAGTAAGACATGATATGTCCGGTAATTTGCTGAGTCAACTTCGATAGAGCTTTGTGATCTGCTCAGGACGATCTAGGTTAAGTACTGTATGTGAATGAAAAGCTATGAGTGGCTAGTTTTCAGAATTCCTACAGTTTCGTTGATACCTATTGAATCAAAGAAGTTATGACTGATTTAGTGCATGAAGGTCAAGACTTTAGGAAAGTTGATTTTCAGATAAGTCTTTAGCGACTCTGCACTTTGGATGCGTCGCACTCTTTTTGTCCTTAGACCAATGTTTGTTTTTTCCCATTGGGTTTTCACTTGGTAATGTTTTTAATGAGGCGACCTATGAGAACATCCATACAATGATACGTTGTACTTCTGTTCAACTTAGACCAAGAGGTATTTTTCCCACTAGGTTTTTCCTTGGTATAGTTGTGAGGGCAACTTGACATCTGACTCCTATGATTTGAGGTACTCATCAGGGGGAGTATACATGACATGTTATGTTGGTGCGTTGTTCTTTTTCCTCATCAAGCCTTTATTTTTCCCATGGGGTTTTATTTTGGCTTGGAATATATTTTTTACGAAGACAACATCTTCTGCACCATTGTTGTATTAGTGCTCGACACAGGGAGAGTGTTCCGGGAGTTATTATTCCCGTGATGTGTCTTACCTAATACTGGTTGTAGAGACATATATGAAAGGTTCTAGATCCTTGTAGAGGTAGTAGGATCCTATTAGATGTCTTACCTTATTTAGGAATCCTATGTATGAAAGCACTCTCATTATAATGCCTATATAAAGGCCCCTCTATCAGTGTTATGAATATAATTTAATTAACTCGTATTTATAGTCTTTTACTTTCTCCCGAAACAAATAGTTATAATTTCCTTTTTTTGGTTTGTTCACTTCAAAGAAAACTTCATTTGTCACTTTAGGACTATAAGCAGAAAATCCTGCAACTAGTAGGACATGAAGGCCTGTTTGGTTATGTTGAATATAAGGTCTATTTGGACAAGTACATGTCCTGTCAATTGTCTTAAAAGAATCTCAAACAATGGATGACCAAAATATGGAAGAAATGAACATGTTTTCCCATCCATGAACAGTGTTTATCCCAGCAAATCTTCAATTCTTATTTTACCCGGTCCACTCTCCCAAACGCGCCCAATGAGAAACCCTAGCGCCTGATTTCTCACAATCCAATCGCGCCCGACTTCTCACTTCTCGGAAACCATAGCAGCCCCTTCGTCGCTCCTCCTCCACCGCTGATCGTACCGTCGCCGGCGCCGGCGACGACGCACAAGGCGCTACCTCTCCTTCATTTTCCAGGTGTTTGCATCAGTTCTACTTTTCCCCTATTCGTTTTTTCAATTGTTAATCTGTTCATAAATACAGTCTGCACCTCCTCTCCGCATGTTATTTTAATCATTTTTATGAATTCAGTTTTGATTTTTATTGTTTTTGTGATCGATTTTATTTTTTCGAGTTATTTTTTATTCTTGTGGTTATGAATTCAGCCTTGCTAATCATTTAACAAATTCAATTTCGATTTTTTATTTATTTACTTGCTTGTAATTGGAGCAATCAGTACGCTATTTTATATTTATGGACTTTATTTGCCAACTATTTACTTTTTTTTTTAAAAAATATTTCCTTCAACTTTTAATCATTTAAATAAATTTTAAATATTTTTAAAAATTATAAAGCAAACGTGTTTTTGACGATCCTGTATCCTGATTTTCTGTGAATTACCGTGTCACCATCCCTGTTTCGTGCTTCTGAGGGTACAAATATGTTGCTTTCATATACACCAGCAAGCACCTACTCCGACAATATTTTCTCCTAAGACAGCCATAATTCAAACCAAAAGTGCTGAAGTGTAAAATTTTTATGTAAAAGTACCAAAAAATATGTTGTGCTTCAGCCAAAAGTGCAAAATCAAAAGTGAAGGTAAAAAAATGCTACTTGCAAAATTCAAGGTACAATTTTTTCTTCATGATTATTCCATGGCATCATCTTCTTCGGCATAGGCAGGTAGCCGCATCATCCACTTGCCTCTACCTCATCGTCTTGCTGTCAATAGCTTGTCGGAGGAAATCTTTGAAGCTCAGATCCACCATTAGTGGTGATCGAGCTTTTCAAGCTTTCAACCTTTGTACAAATCAAGGAGCTGTGAGTGATGGCGTGCAAGGACCCATCCAGGGCTGTATTTCGAACCGAACAGTGACCTTAACGGACGTCGCGTTCGTTCGTAAGTGTTCGGTTGTTCTGTTCGATTGCGTTCGCACAGTTTGGTTCGAGCGTTCATTTGTTAGTTTATGTTCGAAAATACAAGGAAAAACCTAAATTCATACAAATGCAAGCAATAATAATACAAAAGATAAAAAACTAACTAACTAAAGTGTCTAAAATGGAAAACATATACCCGATGTGCGCCGGGCGGCGGTGGACACAGTGATGGTAACTGTGGTGGTGAGAGGCGGTGGAGGTGGGAGGCGCTGTGGGAGGCGAGTGAAGTAAGTTTGAATTTTGGGAGGCGCTGTGAGAATGAAGTGTGTGACAATGTGAGTGTTTGCTTAGGTCTAGAGTTTTGAAAGTGTAATAAAATAATAAAATATATTTTAATATTTACCTTTTGTTCGCGAATAGTTCGCGAACCACCGAACAGTAATGTATATATTCGTGTTAGGTTCGTGTATATAACGAACATGTTCGCAAACTGTTCGGTTCGGTCAAACTCGAACACGAATCGAGCGTTCACCGAACTTTTTCACGAACTTTTCATGAACGTTCATTTCATTTACACCCCTAGACCCTTCCCAAATCGAAGAAGTGTGGGATGACTTATAAGATGCTCACCTACTACTCCTGGGTACCAACATCATTCATGCACTTTTGAGTGAGCTAGTGATAGGGCCAGTTGACTAAAGATGTTGTGTGCCTAGTGGGCCAGTATGTGAGCTACACATAGCGGTTCGAACTTTCAGGCTCGGGCGTTACAAATGGTATTGGAACATGTCCCGACTGGAAGTGCAGGAACAAAGTGCTGTTCGAGCCAAAGTGCTACACCCTAGAGGTTTGAGCTACCTCTCGATCTCGTACAAGTCACCTCTTGAATCCTGCATCTCCCAAGGCATTCTTCAGCGTCAACGAGGACATCAATAATTTAAGGTGGGGGATTGTAAGGACCCATCCCACATCGAAGAAGTGTGGGATTTATGTATGACTTATAAGATGCTCACCTACTGTTACTAACATCATCCATGGACTTTTGGATTGGCTTGTGATAGGCCCAGTTGGCCCAAGATATTGTGTGCCTAGTGGATTATTATGTGAGATACACGTAGCTGTTCGAGCGTTCAGGCTCGGGGAGTTACATGGCGACTCTCCACATTAAGTGGGCGAGTTGGCGGACTGGCCGCAACCGGTGGAATGGTTGATGTTAGTGGCAGTAGAGAGGGAGGGAGGGAGGGAGTATTGCAATTGTGCTTTTAGGACATTAAAATGCAAATATATGAGAGAGGAAATAATGGCAATAGTCCCAGAAGTTTTATATTTCTTAAAATACCATCTTAGCCCCAAAATCGCAGATAAATTGTTCTTTTTATCCTTTAAAATCCAAAACAATACAGCTACACATATATCTACTGCTATACTAAAAGAGAGAATAAGTCGGTGATGCACCGGTAAATCTGTAAGGTTGCATGTGGCCAAATTTCAACGCGTAATTGCCTTTCTCCAGTGCAGACTTGCAGACGCTAACCGGCACTACCCATTCTTTAGAAGATGCCTTCCTTCTCCTAGCCTCAAAATCATTTCACTCAGCCCTTTTTTTTTTCATTTCTTCAACTTCTCCACAAATTTTCGTCTGCTCAGGTTGTAAAGTTCTCGGATTTGTTTTTTATTTGATGGGCGTTGTTGCTGGTTCTTTGTAAGTGTGCTCTACTGTTTGATGTGTACAATTTATTGACAAATATTTATTTCTAATATTTTTTTATTCTGTGTGTCAGCCTTCACTCTTTTACTGCGCTCTTAGGGGCTGTTTACTTGTGACTTAATCAGCTTAATAGGTAAAATGTCTTATTCGCTCATACGTTTGGAGGTGTTTACTTGTGGCTTAATGGCTTATTCGCGCAGACAAAAGTGGCTTATTCATTAAGCATGAAAAGGGGTGTTGTCCCTATTACAACAACAACAACATCTAAGTCTTAGTCCCAAAATGATTTGCGGTCGGCTAACATGAATCAAACTTTGAAACCCTCAATGATCGTTACATAAATAACATAAAAGGAGAAAAAGAGGGAAAAAAGTAGAGAAAAAAGCAAATAAAAAAAGAGAATGAATGTTTAAAAAAAAAAGAAAAACAGAAAAAAAATGAAAAATCCTGAAAAATAAATTAAAAGATAACATGGAATAAAAGAAAATAGGAATAAAAAAAAAAGGAATCAGATGACTCCCCTACCCGTAATTGAAAACCACACATTTATATATACAATATAAATAATTTAGGACAACAAAATGACTCTCTTGTACCCATTATATATACTCATTTATATATACAATATAAAAAATTTAGGTTTTAATGTAAATGAATGTAATATATATTATTCGTATATAAATAATATACATTATTAGTTTATATATAATATTTGTTACTATATATTATTGTATAAATAAATTTTGTATTTACAAAATATCATATATATTATGAATATATAAATAAATATTATATATTACTTATATATTAACATTTATTCATATGTATAATATTTATTATATATGTTCTTACCTATTTAAATATATTTCTATATATAAATATATATTGTATATTATACGTATTTTTTATATATGTATTAAATATTTTATATATTACTTACATACAAACTTGAATCATTTATGTATAATATTTTGTTTAAATTTAAATAATATATATATATATATATATATATATATATATATATATATATATATAAGATGAGTCAAATTTGATTTTTCAATAATGTTTAAATTTGTCTAATTTGTGTTTGAATTTGGCTACTTTGTGTCCGAACTTGACTTCTTTGTGTTTTGAAATTGGATTTTTAAGTACTTTATGAATTTATGTTTTTATTTTTGGATTATATCATTTATATTGCTTAAAAAATAAACAACAATTTATAAAACAGCTTATAATTCATATTTAGGGGTAAATCGGTCATTTCTGTTATTCAGACAGTTTATTCAGATGAAAAAGTAAACAACAACATCAATTTACCAGACAGACACAATTTACCCAGACAGACAAATTTGGTAAACAGCCCCTTAGTTGGTGTTGTTTTTGCCTCCGCAATATTTTTTTTTCTCAGGTTAGTGGGTTTATATTTTTCTTATTGTCTAGTATAAATTCATTTCTTACCTGTTTATGTTTTGTTAATTTTAAACCATCAATTATCTTGGATCAGTTTTTCATGTATTGTAGGCACAAAACCTCAAATTATAAATAATCTAAATTTTACAAAGAAATCTAAATTGGATTTTTAAGTACTTTATGAATTTATGTTTTCATTTTTGGATTATATCATTTATATTGCTTAAAAAATAAACAACAATTTATAAAACAGCTTATAATTCATATTTAGGGGTAAATCGGTCATTTCTGTTATTCAGACAGTTTATTCAGATGAAAAAGTAAACAACAACATCAATTTACCAGACAGACACAATTTACCCAGACAGACAAATTTGGTAAACAGCCCCTTAGTTGGTGTTGTTTTTGCCTCCGCAATATTTTTTTTTCTCAGGTTAGTGGGTTTATATTTTTCTTATTGTCTAGTATAAATTCATTTCTTACCTGTTTATGTTTTGTTAATTTTAAACCATCAATTATCTTGGATCAGTTTTTCATGTATTGTAGGCACAAAACCTCAAATTATAAATAATCTAAATTTTACAAAGAAATCGTTTTTTAGAATTTCAGGTCAGTTTGAGAAAAAAAAGGTGTTAGGCATTTGGAAAATACTGTCTTTTTCTCTATTATTATATGGCCAGAGTTTTCCAAAACTAGGCTTTAATTACATCACCCGCATAATTAGAAAGTAAACGAGTACTTAAATAAGTATTTTCGATATTGATCTGAGGAAACCAGTCACTTCCTTAAATTTTCCCGATTCCTCCCAAACTCCCCTTCAATTACCTCTTACGCTTTCCCACTTCAGCCTACACAATATATTCTTTAAGAGTTTAAAAAAATGACCTCTTACGCTTTCCTGATTTGCTACTATTTTTTGTGCGTAGGCATATACAGCTGCATGTTTTATAGTTCTCATTTTGTATCTTTTTTTCCTTTTCTCTATTTTTTTCTCCCTACTGACTCATCAAGCCATGGAAATGTTATAAATTTTATTCTTAGTGTTAGAAAGCATGTGTTGGGATCGTTGAGTGTCATTATATTTTGTTTTTAGTTTTTTATTAGTTATGGGTGGGAGTGGAGTAGAGGGGATACTAACCAAACTTACTTTAAGCTATATGGTCGAACCTTGATCGACATCATTTCGAAGTGTGAACGGTGCCTCTTGAGCTAGAATACTCGTTATATAATTCGTTGTGTAGTTAGTATGTACTCTTTATATAATTAAACTTGGTTATTTCAGATTTTTTGTATGCTGCATTATATGATACTCGTACTTTTATACCGATTTATTGAATAATTATAACTATAAATTGATATTTATTGCAAAAGAAATTGCGTTCTCTTATAATTTAAGTTTTTGTGCCATCATCTATTAGTAAGATAGGTAATTTTTTTGTTGGCATGAAATAGTTACTGTTGATGTGTGTTAAACAATTATTACACCAATAATATTTATCATTTTTTTGTTAGTGATCTCAGGACCCTTTCATGGACAAATTCTTGTTTATCGGAGTATATGAGCACAACTGACATGTTGGACTGATGTTATTTTGGAGAATATCGGGAAGAATCAGGAAAAAATATTTTTGAGGTAAATTCTTGCTGCGACTATGTTGTATTTCAAATGACATGATATATAATAAGATCTTTTTGTCTCTCCTTTCCCGATTCGAAATCCGGGGAGGTGTTGGAGGATTTATTTATATTTCAAGTTCATTTAATGTGCCTCACTTTTACAACTCAACTGTACACTTTTATGGAATTACTAACATTTACTTATATCATTTGGGGGCCTTTGCCCGGAACCCCAAAAAAAGTCAAGAATCCTGAACTAGCATTCACTTTCAAGTAATCAAATAGCCCCAAAATGTAATATTTAGTTGTGAAAATGCCACAAAATGTAACATTTATTTGTGAAAATGCGTACCAGTTATGCTCTTTGACAATTTGCTTCTAGAGCGGTGCTGAAAATACTCTTACACGCCACCAAACAGTCACACCTGATGAAAATGGAGAAATTTTATGTCGGGCGTGATCTCAATGAAGATTTACAACCTATATTGAAAAATAGAAAAGCCCTAGGAACCTGAAAATTAAAAGGAAGCAGATGAATAATCTTCTTTCTATAACTCTCAATCGCCACTGATGATAATTAGGGTTCCAAATCGCACACTTTTGTGGAATCACTAACGATTACTTGTATCATTTGGGCTCTTATGAAGTATATATGTCTACTTTTTGTGAAGAGAATCACTTTTTTCCTTTTGAAAATAGAACCAATCCCATCCATCATGTGTTTGTGGTTAACTAATACGAGGTGACTGAGCAATCCCTTAAAATCACCGAGAACGAAACTTTTGAAAACACTAATGGACATCCCATACGGATTGCTGTGTTGGGCACAGCTTAATGAACTTACGGCATATAAGTAGTAATACATCAATATTTTCATTGATCACCTGCATTTGTGTTTCACAACTTGCCATGATTGTTGTATTGTTTCTGGTGTTCCGTAGCTTTCATCCTGTGCACAAAGCATTGGTGAGAAAAATGTAGGCACCCACTATTATGCATATTCCATCAACTCTTGAGCTAACTCCTAACAGATATCAGTTCTGAGTTAACTTATCACGTAAAGAGGCGATCAGCTTTATAAAAGCTTCAGAATGGCTGAACAACTTACAAAGGCGATCAGAAAAACCTTCAAAAATCATGAATTAAAGAAACTGTCGTCAAGTCCCAAGGATCAGCACCCCCATCCTAAGAAACAACAAAGGAAAGGGGAAAACCCTGTCCGAATCCCTCCTAGCCAATGTTTTGATTTAAAATCTTACAGTTCATGGATCTGTAAGAATTCTGCATGTCGGGCCACACTTTCCGCAGATGACACATTTTGCAGGAGGTGCTCTTGCTGCATTTGTCATTTATTCGACGACAACAAGGATCCAAGTCTTTGGTTGGAATGCACATCTGAGTCCGGTTTGGAAGACGCATGTGGTTTATCTTGCCACATTGACTGCGCCCTCCAACGAGGTAAGGTGGGGGTGGTTGACCTGGGTCTCTTGATGCAGTTGGATGGAAGCTACTGTTGTGCTTCCTGTGGCAAAGTTTCAGGAATACTTGGGTATTTACCTTTATCTTTTTTCCCCAATTAATCTCGACTGCTTCCGTCCGCCCTCATCCCCTTTTTTTTTCTACAGTAATAATTTAAAATTGATCTTTATATTCTGTTCCATTTATTGATATTACTTGCAAGTTGTACCCAATTTACATGTGTAGTTTTATGTTGTTATTGTTCTTTGAGAAATTTTAGTTGCACTATACCAAGTTTTCTCTGGTTTGTATTATTTGATCAACCTCAAACAGAGTCACGGCGTGGCAGTTTTTAAAATAATCAACTTATTGATTGATAGATGCTAAGTGAGAGCGACTCTCTCTACCTTTTAACTTGATTTTTAGTTAAGTAAATATAAAATAAGGGGGAAAACTCATTGAGATCGTCTCACGGGAAATTTTTTAGCTTTTTAGTCCTCTTTTTTTTTTTTTTTTTTTTTTCAGTTTTCAGTTTTTTTGTAAGTTATTTTAGTTCTTTTAATTTTTTTCAAAAGGGTTTTCAATTTATAGTTTTTTTAGAGTTATTTTTTTTTCAATTTTTTTCCAGTTTTTAGGGTTCATATTTTAGTATTTAGTTATTTTAGGTTTTTTAGAGTATCTCTATTCCTAATGTATTTTCTTTAAGTTAGTTTTAAAGTACCAGTATTATAGTGAGATCAATCTATTAGGTCCCACATGAGACCTACTCACAAATAAGATGCTGTGGAGGTTAATTACTTTATTTATTTAAAAAATGTGGGGTTGAGACTTTCCTCGATTATTATGTTTGCAGATGTTGGAAGAAGCAGTTGATTATAGCTAAGGATGCTCGTCGTGTTGATGTGCTATGTCATAGGATATGCTTGAGCTACAGGCTCTTGGACGGAACTTCTAGGTTTACTGAACTCCACGAATTTGTTAGAGATGCTAAAGCCAAGTTAGAAACCGAGGTGGGCCCTGTGGATGGAGTTTCAGCCAAGATGGCTCGGGGCATTGTTAGTAGACTCTCTGTAGCCGTTGATGTGCAGAGACTCTGCTCACTTGCAGTGGAAAAAGCTGATGAATTGATGGCTTCAAAGTCTACCGCCACAACTAATTTAATTGGTAATCATGTGTTACATATTACTCCTTACGTCCCACTTCGACATGTAAAGAGGGTAAATTTCAAAACATGATCGTGTCCCACTTGAAGAGGGTACTTTCAAAATAAAATCTTAATATCTAATTACAAATTATATAATATTCTTTAAAATTAAAGTTTTTCGTTGTATAAATTACAATTTAGTTGATTGAGATTTTTTTTTAAAAAATGAGTGAGAATAGATGGATAAAAGGAGTTGTGCCTTCGTTAAAATGACTAAAATTAAAAAGTTGTACGCTAACTAATTGCCCTTTTCAAGTGGGGCTCGGATGGAGGGAGTAGTATCTTCATGAATGAAAAAAATTGTTAATTCAGAAAGGGCCAGCGGCGCAGCTTGTTGCCCACTTGCCTGTCGTTTCAGTGTAAAATGTTCAAACTTTCTACCCTTATAATATAATTACAAAAATAACCTGAAATTCAGTCTAGTTACCAAAAAAAGAAAAAGATAAGAGGGTATTTGTTAAGTAAAATACATACCTTATTATTATTATTATTTTTATTATTATTTTTATTATTTTCAGGTTACCGACTAATTTTTCAATTTGGCTAAGCTTCGGGGATATTTTTGTAATTAACCGAAATTGAAATTGTTGCCTTGTGCTTAAGTTTTACAGTTTTTCTCTCTTTGGCAGAGGGTTCACTTCCCGCGGCTTGCAAATTCCTTTTCGAGGAAGTCACATCCTCTTCGATTGTTGTTTTATTAATCGAACTATCAAATTCATCGAACCATGATATCAAGGGCTACAAACTCTGGTACTGCAAATCAAAGGAAGAGAATTATTTCAAAGAGCCCGCCTCCGTCTTTCCTAAAGACCAAAGAAGGATTTGGATATCCAACCTGCAGCCTTGCACGGAGTACTCCATCCGCATAGTATCCTACACGGACGATGGCGACTTCGGACATTCCGAAGTCAGGTGCTTCACAAAAAGCGTAGAAGTAATCCACAAGAACCCTAAGGACATAAATGCCGCCAGCTCTAGTGGCAAACAACGCCACGTGGCTGAAAAAGACATAGAATCCGACTCGGGTTTTAAAGTCCGAGACCTCGGTAGGATCTTAAGGCTAGCTTTGGCTCAAGAACAATGCTGTTCGGGTTCGTTTTGTGTTCCTAATGAAATTAAATTAGAAACTCGGGAAAAAAAGCCGTCTTCCGCTTCCCGCCAGCTAGACCTAAACGTAGCGTCGGTCCCTGATCTAAACGAAGAGTTTACCCCTCCTATTGAGTCCGAAGGCAATGGATGCACTTTCGGACAAGAAATGCCGGCTGTCGATTCGGGATTAGCCGGTTCGCAGAAAAGGAGGCATGCCAGTGCCAATAACGGCGAAATGCAGGATTCCGATAGTACCCTCACTAATGATTCTGGCTGCTTGGATGAGAATTTCGAGTACTGTGTCAAAATTATTCGTTGGATGGAATGCGAGGGTTATATTGAAAAAGATTTTAGACTGAAGCTGCTGACTTGGTTCAGTCTAAGGTCGACCGAGCAAGAGCGTAGAGTGGTCAACACGTTCATACAGACGTTGATTGATGATCCGAGTAGTTTGGCCGGACAGCTGGTTGACTCGTTTTCCGAAATCGTATCGAGCAAGAGACCGAGAAATGGTCTCTGTAACGAGTTTTGGCATTAATTAAATTCTCTCTTGGGGGGGGGGGGTGTTAAAAAGTATTGCTCGTTATTGTTATTATTATTATTGAAATATATTATTATTATTATTATTATTATTATTATTATGGGGAGATATATATATATTTATTGCTGATCGGATGCTGGTGTTTTTGTACAGGCATTGTATCGTAAAATGTCTCCGAGGGATTTCATTTTGTTAGCCGATAAACTATCATCCCGTCTTTTTTCGTACGTGGTTTCAATCAATGGAGATAGTTCCTGACAGGGTTTCACTAGGTCAGCATATATTGTTTAAGAGAGAGATCCCACGCATTGTCGGGGTCGCTCATTTTTTCCGTTAGTTGGCGGATCTCTTTTTATTATATTTTGAACTCTAGAATCGTAGATGCATGACTATGGTTTTAGACATTTTGTAATTGTAATGCAATCTTCTCATTGTTATTGAAATTATATGATCTCATGTTAGCTTGAAATTGTGTGTTCTAATGTGTGATTTGTGCACTCGAAAGGCGGAAACCCTTGCGGGCATTTGAAATTGAAAAAGTGTAACTAGCCGAATGATGATACTAAACTATTCTAAGGGCTGTTCGGTTCGTTTTCCAGCCCTATATTGATTGAGGTCTTTTTAGATAAAGTTGTATGTATGATATATGATAAATTACTGTTCGGTGGTTGTGCCGAATAAACAGTCTCAATGTCAGAAATGCCCACTTTATCTCTGAGTCTATTTTTTCTGATTAGATTATCTTATTGTTATTATAATATATAATCATTAAACAAATATTGTAACCCATTGTGACCTATCTCCATCTTCACTTTAGTCGTAACCTAAATGTTGCAACACCGGCGACCACCAAAATCCCATCTCAGCCTTCACTGTAGCCACTTCTAACTAGTTTGCTTTTGCAAATGCCCATATAGAGGTGTTCGACGGTTCAAAACTGTCGGTTTTTTGAACCGTCGGTTCTGATTGGCCGAAAATCGGAACTGGAACCGAATCGTCTTATGGCGGTACACGGTTACGGTTTTCTTTTTGATTTTTCTAAATTTTAATTTAAAAAAGGGTAAAAATTGGACTTGAGTTTAATTCAAGTATCTGAAGTTTAAACTTGAATTTTTTAATTTTAAATATTTGAATTAAGCACATATGTATTCGATATCCGTAACTTTAGAGTTTAGGAATCAAAATCAAAGTCATTGTAGTTCATTTTTAATTTTTTTTTTTTTGGGGGAGAGGGGAGGGTAAAAAAATAAAAATGTACATTATCTTAATTCAAATATTTAAAGTTTAAATTAAGAATTTCAACTTTGAATATTTGATTAAGTTGCCATTGTATCCTCTTACCTTAGGAATCAAAGTCCTTGTAGTTCACTTACCTTATACTTACCTTAGGGATCGGAGGTGAAGATGAGATGGTTCAACCACCAAAGTCAACGGAATGATTGCTAGATCCGGTATCATATGTATGTTCATTATAATTTGGTTCTTGTTGGCGTAATCCGCTTTCACCCAATCATTCAAGAATGCTTGGGCTTCAAGATTTTGAGGCGTCAATTGAGATCGTCATTCATCCAGAATGTATCCTCCTACACTGAAGGCTTGTTCAATAGAAATTGTTGGCGGGGACATCTAGTATTTTCTTTGCGATCGTGGCAACTACATGAAAGAGTGTAGACCTTTTCGCCCACCACTTAAGAAGATTGTTATTACCATCTGGTCCACGTTCTAAAGCTCCCAAATCAAAAGTAGTTAAATAATTTTCAAGTTCTTGATAAGCATTACTTTGGTACCTTGCTCGTTTTGGGGATAAATCTTCTTGATAGGCAGTCCACTCACCAAGATCCGGAATATCAAAATCAAAAGAAGATATACTACTACTACTACTACTAGAAGGAATGTGAACAGGAGAAGAAGAACCCGTACCAAGATCAATACTACCACTATAACTACAAGCATATTCACGATAATGAGCAGATAAATAATTTTTTGCACTTTGAACAGAATCGCTAGGTAAAGTTAGGAATAGGGTTAGGAAATAAAGTATTGTAGTAAAGTGTATGTAATTTTAGCAAACCTTCCTCTCTAACTTGAGGATCTAAAAGTTTAGCAACTAAAAAAATCGGAGGAATGTAAGCGAAATATTTTATCCATTTATCTCTCATTTCTTTTATACAATTAAATAAATCGGAAATTTTAACTAAAGACTTGAATACAAGTACAACTGTAACACAATATTCAACAACAAGTGAAGTGGGATAATAAACACTGGCAAAGAATCAGTTGTCTCTTTAAATTTTTTTAAAAATGCCATTAGTCCAGAGCACTTATCCCATTGACTTGGCAATAAGCAAACGGCTACTTGTTCTTCATTATAAAAATTGCACAATGCAATACGATATTCATAACTATCATTTAACAAATTGTATTTAGAATTCCAATGATTTGGCACATCTTTTGAAAATTTCTTTGGATGCATATTATTTTTATGCAATATCTCCTCCATTTCTTACCTAGAAAAGAATGTCTAATTAAATACATTATTGCTTCACGGATAGGAGCATATGCTTCTTGTAAAACATTTAAATCATCTTGAACACATAAATTAAGCACATGACAAATGCACCTAATATGAAAAAATTTACCACCAAGAGATGGCTCACATATTGAAATAAGTGATTCTAAACTAGCTGTATTGGAGCTAGCATTATCAAAAGAAATTAAAAATTTTTTTGTACTAAATTATATTCAGATAAAATTGTATGAATTTTATGCAAAATATTTTGGGCGGTATGTGCGGTATTAAACTCTCTAAAACTAATTAGATATTTTTTCATAGTACAAGAATCATCAATCCAAATACAAGTAATTCAAATATATGAATTTGCTTCCCAATGATCACTCAAAGCATCGGAGCATATACAAACTTTATGATCTAGTTTTAAAAACATATTAGCTAAAATTATTTTTGCCTCGCCAGTAGTTTTTCGAACATCACGAGTTATGGTAGAGCGTGAAATTTTTTTACTAGCAGGATTAAAACGTAATTGAGTAAAATTTTCATACATTTGGCCGTCGGCAAAGTTAAAAGGAAGAGATTTACCACAAACAAATCTAGATAATTCTTTTCTAGCGGTAAGTGGATTAAATTTAATAAAGAACTAGTACCTTGATTGTGGGCATTAGACGACGTCGCCGTGCCTCGGAGTTGGGTTTGATTAGACTCTATGCAAATTTTCCCGGGATGTTGTCTTGGTGTATGGCCATTTAGTGTCCCGTAACCTCCTCCTTTTTGAACTTGTAAGTTTTCTCGCAATAGTTGCACTTGGCCAAGAAATGACCGGGACCGGAGGCAACTGTAAAACCCGTAATTTCGATTTCCGGTAATTTCTTTTGTTTTCGGCGGAAGTCCGTTTTGATGACTCCCTCATGACCGTTTCATTATTATGAGAATGATTAATTCTACACTTTTTGACATCCGAGTTCGTTTCGGTGTCGTTTTGATGAGTTCCGTGCTTTTTAGCGACTTTTCCGCACTTGAGTTCGATTCTTGCGAATCTCGGTCGAAACTGCTGTTTCGAGTTTCCCGTAAGTTCGTTTAACTTTGTTATACGTGTTGTGAACTTCGGTTTGGTTATTCGATCACGTATCGTGATTTTCGGGCGTTTTGGGCCATTTTGTAATTTACCCAAAGTTATGGGTATCCGTATCTGTAATTGTTGTCTCGACCCGTTTCTTGGTCGCATATGATTAATTATTGCATTATGTTTTCATTTTGGGTCGTTGATGTTGTCCGCGAATTTTTCGTTGTGTTCGTTCCGTACGTTTTCGGAAATCGGGTCGTCGGGCCATGTCGGCCGAGCAGCTGGCCGGACGGTGGCGGGTCCTGGCCGGATGGTTGCGGGCACTGGCCGGCGACGCGCAGAACCGGCGTAGCGTCGCTCTGGCCGGAAAAGGCTGCGCGCTTACGGCAGGGTAGCGCCGTTGCCGAGCTGGCCAGACTGTGCTCGAAGCAGGCGATGGGGTTACGAGGTTCGGACTCGGTTAGGATCGGCGGGTAGCGCACGCGATCGCCGGTCGTGGCGCACGCTAACCGGCATGGGTAGCGCCGTCGGCCGACTAGCGACGTTACTGGCGAGCTTTTAGTCCAGAGGTTATCGATGGCCAGTCGGCTAAGCAGCTTCCGGCCGTAGCGCACGCTAGCGGGAGTCGGGCGGACAGGTCACAGTCGGCAGGTTTGGTCGGTGGTGCCGGGTCGTGCGGGCCCTGGCCGAGGGTACTCGACCGATACCGGCCGAAAGCGCACTGTCACGCCCCACCTTAAGGCAGCAGGCATCGCACAACATCCGGCCGAAGCCTTCCGGACGGGCGCGCAGCAGGCTCGCGCGCGTGCATGGACCGGGCCAAGCTCACGGAGGACTACCCCCCTATAATAGGCTTAGACGGAAAAAGCCTTGTGACAGCAGTAGAAATTGAAAAGCCGAGGAACCCACTCTTCAGAAAGAAGACCCTAGAAGCTTCAAAATGGAGACCAATCAATTCCAGAAGGTCAAAGAGGGTTCCAGAAGGTCAGAAATCGGGTCGGATTGCTACGGGCCGAATCGGGTCTTGGCCGGGCCGGGCCGGGACACTTCGGTCCGGGTCGGTCCGGACGTTCCAGAGGGGGGCTGGAGACTCCAAGAAGACTTCTTAGAATTACCTAGAATTGTATAGATCATTCTAGATGATGGCATTCTTGTAAATACTTGGAATAGTAATGTTTTGTTGGTAATTTGTTAGCCTAGGAGGATTAGTATAAATACCCCCCTTGGGGCTCATTTGTAACACACACTTGAGAAATCTGATTTGCTACAGTGCAATAAGAGAAAACCTTCCCCAAGCATTTCCTTACTTTCCTTCCTAGCAGTCTTATTGATTAGAAGGCTTACTACTTAGGCTTGAGACAACCTAAGAGTGCCGCACGGTGAGGACTTAGCGAGGCGCAAGTATAATCCCGTGACAGTTGGTATCGGAGCCAAGGTTGAGACAACCAAGGCGGATTTTTCGAAGATTGCTAGCTGACCGTGCAAGGAGTAAGATGGCACAATCATCCGACGTTTCCCAACCCAACACTCAGGCCGAGAAGACCAAGAAGGGCAGAGACAAGTCTGTCGACCGGATTGCTGCCATGGACAGCCGAGTGACTCGACTGGAGGAGGTCTACGATGAGGTTGCGAAGAGGGTGGATTACTTAGAAGAAGCTGGTGAGGAGCTCCACAACCAGGTTCTTTCTACTATCAATGCTTGTGATGGGGACATGAAGCAGGAGTTGGCCGATTTTCGGGCCATGATCTTGGCCATGCAAGAGGGCATGGAAGTTCTCAAGACGGAGATGGCAACAGTGAAGAGGGCGATTGCAAATGGAGAACATGTGGGTGCGACACCCGCACGAATTGACATCCCAAGGCCTGGGAAGTTCCACGGATCAAGAAACGCCAAGGAGATTGACAATTTCTTGTGGAACCTGGAGCAGTACTTTGGTGCCTCAAACATTCGAGATGATGACACCAAGTTACGGACGGCGCCCTTGTACTTAGCCGACACAGCCGTACTGTGGTGGCGGACCAAGCAGGCC
Organism: Orobanche coerulescens; assembly: GCA_033398695.1. NCBI lineage: Eukaryota > Viridiplantae > Streptophyta > Magnoliopsida > Lamiales > Orobanchaceae > Orobanche > Orobanche coerulescens. Next base: position 172,935,214 of record CM065811.1, read on the forward strand.
GACATTGAGAGTGGTGCGTGCAGGATGGCTTCCTGGGAAGATTTCAAGGCCGAATTGAAGAATCAATTCTATCCCGAGAATGTGGAGTTCGAGGCTCGGGGCAGGCTAAAGAGACTTAACCACACCCGTACGATCAAAGATTATGTCAAGGAGTTCCAAGAAATTGTGCTGGAGATACCAAGCTTGACGGCGACCGACAAGCTGTTTGCATTTATGGACGGACTCAAGCCTTTTGCGAGGCAAGAGTTGGAAAGGCGCAATGTTCAGGACGTGGCGACTGCCATTGCTGTGGCCGAGGGCCTAAGGGAGTTGAAAACCAGCGATAAGCCAAGGACTTTCCGCACAGATAAAGGCAAAGGTGGGGGAGACCGCCCATCAAGGTTCAGGCCAAACAAATACTCGGGCAAGCAACCAGTGGACGAGAACGATAAGCCGAGAGGTTGTCACATTTGTCATAGTACCTCTCACATGAAGTACGATTGCCCATTTCGGAGGAAGAAGGTCGCAGCCATTCAAGAGACCACGGAGACCGAGGATGCGGATGGTGCGCACATGGGCTCATTGAGTTTGCTCAATGCTGTCAAAGCCGTTGTGGAGCCGGCGAAGGGACCCAAAAAGGGGTCTATGTTCGTGGATGCCTTGATCGGAGGCACACACATCAAAGCATTAGTGGATACAGGAGCTACGCACAACTTCATGCGGGACGGCGTAGCCAAAGCATTACGACTTACCGTCACTCCAACTAATGGATCGATCAAGACAGTGAACACCCATGCTAAACCGGTGACCGGCGAAGCACGAGGAGTGAAAGCAAAGATAGGTGACTGGCAGGGAATGATCACCTTCGCTGTAGTGACCATGGATGACTACGATTTGGTTCTTGGGTTACAATGGTTCGATCAGGTACGGGCTTGCATTCTTCCATTTTCAGATTCCTTAGTCATTTTGGACTCCGACAGGACACAGGCCATTCCGGCCAGGAGGGAAGCGAAGGGGACAAGCACCCTTTCAGCCATGCAACTTAGTCGAGGACTTCGGAAGCAGGAAGAGACCTTCGCTGCATTTTACGTTCCTGATGATGGGAACGATGTTGAAAGCAAGGATGTAGCAAAGGAAGTTCAAGCCGTTTTGGAGGAGTTCCAGGACGTGATGCCCGCGGAACTACCTAAGAAGTTGCCGCCCAGACGGGATGTGGACCACAAAACTGAACTTATTTCCGATGCGAAGCCACCTTCGAGGACACCCTATAGGATGTCACCACCAGAACTTAAGGAGCTGCAGAAGCAATTGAAAGAGTTGTTGGATTCCAAGATGATCCAACCATCCAAATCTCCTTATGGATCCCCCGTTTTGTTCCAGAAGAAGCATGATGGATCCTTACGTATGTGCGTGGACTATAGGGCACTCAACAAGCTGACGGTTCGCAACAAGTATCCCATTCCACTCATTGGAGAGTTTTTCGACCAACTGGGAGGTGCCAAATACTTTTCAAATATCGACCTAAGATCCGGATATTGGCAGGTCCGGATAGCCGAAGGAGACGAACCCAAGACCGCCATGGCAACCAGGTATGGTTTGTTTGATTTCCTTGTAATGCCGTTCGGGCTTACAAACGCCCCAGCGACATTTTGCACATTGATGAACAAGGTATTTCAACCATACATAGACAAGTTTGTTGTCGTTTATTTGGATGATATTGTCATTTACTCATCATCGATGGAGGAGCATGTAGAATACTTGCGACAGGTGTTCCAGGCTTTGCGGGACGATGAACTTTATGCAAAGTTGGAGAAGTGCTCATTCGCCCAACAGGAAGTGACTTTTCAGGGGCACCGTATCAAGGATGGCCGCAAAATGATGGACGAGGCCAAAGTGAAAGCCGTTCGAGATTGGGAGCCGCCGACCAGCGTAACCCAACTCCGATCATTTCTGGGACTCGTGAACTACTACCGGAAGTTCATTGAGGGATACTCTCGGATAGCAGCACCATTAACGGACCTATTGAAGAAGGACCACAAATGGGAGTGGACGGATAAGTGCCGAGAGTCCTTTGAGCGACTCAAAGGCAAAGTGACGGAGCAGCCAGTTCTTGCCTTGCCAGACCATGCCAAGGCATATGAGGTTCAGACCGATGCATCTGATTATGCCATCGGAGGAGTCTTGATGCAGCTAGGACACCCCGTTGCCTATGAGAGCAGAAAATTGAATGATACCGAGAGACGATACTCGGTACATGAAAAGGAAATGACCGCCGTGGTGCATTGCCTTAGAGCTTGGAGGCATTATTTACTTGGGAGCAAGTTCGTGGTACGAATAGACAACGTAGCCACAAGTTATTTTCAAACTCAGAAGAAGCTCACACCAAAACAAGCAAGATGGCAGGAATTCCTAGCTGAGTTCGATTATACCCTGGAGTACAAGCCTGGAGTACTTAACCGAGTAGCTGATGCATTAAGCCGGAAGCCCTAGCTTGCAGCCTTGACCAAGGCCGAGGGAAGCATCAAGGACCGCATACGCGAGGGACTGAGGCAGGACCCTTTCGCAGAAAACATCATGCAACTTGCCAAGAGCGGCAAGATAAGACGGTTCGAGACGAGCTACTCTTCACCAAAGGCAATCGTTTGTACGTGCCCAAATGGGGAAACTTACAGAGGGACATCATGAAGGAATGCCACGATACACTATGGGCTGGACACCCAGGTATGCACCGTACAATGGCTTTAATTGACAATTCTTACTTTTGGCCCAGGATGCGTGAGGACGTTGAGGCATACGTCCGGACATGTCTTGTATGTCAACAAGACAAGGTGGAACAACAACAACCTGGTGGACTACTTCAACCCTTACCCATACCGGAACACCCTCTTGAAAGCGTTTCAATGGACTTTATTTCGGCTTTGCCTAAATCGGATGGGTACGGGTTGATCATAGTTGTGGTAGATAGGTTCTCAAAATACGCAACCTTTATTCCAGCACCAGCGGACGTGACGGCTCTGGAGACGGCCAAGTTGTTCTTAAAGAATGTGGTAAAACATTGGGGCATTCCAAGGACAATCGTGAGTGACTGAGATCCACGTTTCACAGGGAAATTTTGGTCCGGACTTTTCAAGCTATTGGGCTCGAATTTAGCATTCTCAACAAGTTTCCACCCACAGACGGATGGGCAGACAGAACGAGTTAACGCACTGCTTGAGTGCTACTTGCGGCACTATGTGAGTGCCAATCAGCGGGACTGGGCCAGACTCTTAGACACGGCCCAATTCTCATACAATTTGCAGAAGAGTGAATCAACGGAACGCAGCCCATTCGAGCTCGCTACAGGGAGACAACCGGCGACAACGAACAACATTGCCACCGGATACTCGGGACAGAGTCCCGCAACATATACCTTTGCTAAGTCATTACAGGAGGAATCGGACTTGGCTCGAGCATCACTGGACAAGGCAACCAAGAAGATGAAGAAATGGGCCGATCTCAAGCGACGAGCGGTCGAGTTCAATGAAGGCGACTTAGTTATGGTGAAACTTCTCCCGCAGCAATTTAAATCATTTCGGGCTGTGCATAAGGGACTTATCCGAAGATACGAGGGACCCTACAAGATCGAGCGGCGTGTTGGGACAGTTTCCTATCGAGTGGAACTACCGCCGAAGATAAAGATACACCCGGTCTTTCATGTTAGCCAACTGAAGCCTTACCATCAGGACATGGACGATCCGGGCTGAGCTCAGTCACATCGAGCACCTACTGCCGTGATTACTTCATTCGACAAGGAAGTAGCCGAGATCATTTCACATCGGGATGTTCGACGAAGGGGCGTGGCCCCATACACCGAATACTTTGTGCATTGGAAGGGACTCCCAAACGCTGAAAATAGCTGGGAACATGAGGATCACCTATGGCAATTCCGGCAGAAGATTGAAGAATATCGGGACAACATCGTGCCGAGGACGGTCACGACTTTGGTGGGGGAGAATTGTAACACCCCCAAAACCATCCGGGATATTACAGCGCCGTGGGTCCCGCGCCGGAACCCACCAGGCTAAAAATCGTTTACAAAACCAATTCAAAAACGCCAAAAGGCTGATGACGGTAATATTTTAAATACTCAAATATTTTCAAAAGCATAGTTCTCAAATACTGTCATAAAATACCATTTGAAAATACAAGGCGAAGTGCCAATTCTCGATAGTTCAAAATGTACGTTAAGCTACCACTTAAACGTACCGATAAAATAATTTGGGAAAAAGAGTTTGACGAAAATAACCCAAGTTCGTAAAATGCCCAAAAGGCCATTTTGAAAATATACACACGCAGCGGATAAAAACACAGTTCAAAATACACATTTGCAGCGGAAATGAATAACCAGAAAAGAAATACTCGATACTCCAAAACATGCCACCGCCAGTATCACATCGGGAAGCTCATCCCTTCACGACCGCTACTAGCTCGATCTCCGAGTACCTAAAAATAAAGCCCACGACGGGGTCAGCCACAATACCCGATAATGATAACGATCACATCATCATAAATAATTACATACCAATGTAATAATACTGTAAGAATACTACTAATGTAAACTTACCGTCATAACCTTACCAATCCATACCAAATCGATCCTTACCATAATTCACATTTCGCATTCTCAAATGACGAAAAGAACTCAACAACAATTATACTGTACTGTATTCAAACAATACCAAGTGTCCTCAAATCGTCCTCATAACTCATAAGTGCGAAAATAATCCAATCTGTGCCAAATCCTGTCCGCCGGATTACACAATCAAATCTCAACCTAGATAAACCAATAATACACAACATATCTGTAGATCAACTACCACATGATAATGATAACAAATCCCGAACATCGACGTACAGTCCGAATGCTCATACAATTAATAACAATGATCAACCAATACATCACTGAGAATATCATCGATATGATGAGTTCCAATATGACCAACCCAAGGTCAAAGTACAACCGAAATTATCATCAACATGATGAATTCCAATACGATCGACAAGGATCAACAATAACCGAGAATACCCTCAACATGGTAAACTCCAAACACGATCAACAAAGATCAACAATAACCGAGAATTCCCTCAACGAGGTAAACTCCAAATGATCAACAAAGGACCAACAATAACCGAGAATTCCCTCAACGAGATAAACTCCAAATGATCAACAAAGGACCAACAATAACCGAGAATACCCTCAACAAGGTAGACTCCAAATGATCAACAAGGACCAACAATAACCAAGAATACCCTCAACAAGGTAGACTCCAAATGATCAACAAAGGACCAACAATAACCGAGAATACCCTCAACAAGGTAGACTCCAAATGATCAACAATAATGGATCTCAAAGAAATAACTCTGGCTGTCGAACATGTAACACCCCCAAAACCGTATGGGAATATTACATGCCGTAGACCCTTTCCACAAGGATCTACCAGGCTAAACATCCATAAACAACCAAATGCTTGCCCGGCCAGGGTCAAACAATATAATAGTACAGACCATAAGGTCACTTACACATAAACACACATATCGATGAGGTCACACAACTCTATCAACAGAACTGACTAACAACATTACCCACACAGGGGTCGAAACACAATACAGAGGAAGACTGAATCAATTCCAATAATACAACCAAACTCTACCTACTCTCGACTCTTTGATTAGTATCGCAGCTTGTCATCCCCTTGTGCCAATCCTGTGATTGCTTCCCTGAACCTGCATGTACCTGGACGCAGAACAGACATCCACCCCCCGATTACTCGGGGGTTAGTAAAACTCCACTGTTTTACTAGTGCAAGTATAAAATGATACAAAATGCAACAAGTAAATAATAACTACGAATTTAATATGGAAATAAATTATCAAATGTTCCCGAGAAGTTTTATTAATTTTGAACTCAAGAAAGAGATATTTGAAAAGGAACACATCATCTCGGGGATTTTTAAAGCAGAACTTCTTTTGGACCTCGAGTCCCAATTTACAAAGCCTTTTCGAAAACATTAGGGCCTTAGCCCGATTCTCTTTTCAAAACACAATAGATGAGATATCATTATGGGTCCGAGACCCGTATTTAAAATGTTACCCAAACAAGCACTATAACACGATCATTGTTCGTACACATCATGTACTGAACTCCGGAGGCCTCGACGGACCTTACCTGGACCGCACACATTGTTCGTACACATCATGTACCGAACTCCGGAGGCCTCGACGGACCTTACCCGGACCGCACACATTGTTCGTACACATCATGTACCGAACTCCGGAGGCCTCGACGGACCCTACCCGGCCACAAACATCGTTCGTACACATCATGTACCAAACTCCAGAGGCCTCGTCAGACCCTACCTGGATCACACACCTTGTCCGTACACATCATGTACCGAACTCCAGAGGCCTCGTCAGGACCCTACCTGGATCACACACCTTGTTCGTACACATCATGTACCGAACTCCGGAGGCCTCGTCAGACCCTACTTGGAACACACACATCATATCGACACGACACAACTCATAATCATCAAATGTCAAGCCATTCCACATTACACCGAAATGTACAATCAAGTATGTAAACCAAGACAACACACATATGTAAAACAAGACAACACACACATCATAATCAACACAACAACTCAACAATGACCGACCACGCCCGACACAAACTTAGATGATTTGCACATCCAACACGATTCCCAAAATGTTAACTAAGTGAAGGTATCATCGTTACCATCAATTGTTCGTAATAATCAATTCATACGAAGTATATACAGGAAAGTAAACCAATGCATCACAACCATAATACGACGTCCCTATTCACAAGACACAAATCGTATAGTAAAATACTTGCCTTAATAACCGCTACCGAATACTCCGAAGAACACGATTCGACCGGGAAGCTCGGACCCCGAAAAAGACAACGAACGGAAGGGTTCCGACTCGAGTTCTTCACAAGAATTTCATCCCTAGGTCATGCCAATGATAAATCAATAATCGTACGATGGATAATAATCATACAACGCCCAATCCCCCCTCTAAGACCTTTTGTCGGACACCTTCAAGGCGTTGACTAAGAACTCGACCAAAACAACAAATCGAAATGATCCAACCATGGAATAACAAGGAAAATGATAGAATACATCTAAATAATCATCAATACATCACAAATCTAAGTTATTACAGTTAAATCGGACAAAACGAACAAAAACCCCCAATTCACCCAAAAGTAGGGTTTCAAGAATTTACCTTGGATTAATGATGAAGAACAATTGTTGGTGTTATTAATCCACACCAAGAACTTGAAGAATATGAAGTTCTCTGGGATTGATGATGCAAAAACGCCCAAAATCGCCCACAAGATCGCCCAAGAGGAGGAGGAATGAAGGAAGAGATGAAATGAGCATTCATCTCACAAAATCCGCACAAATAGGCTGTTCTGGACTGTGTGCCGCGGCCCAGCCTAAGTGTGCCGCGGCTCACGGTACAGGCTGCTCGGCCAAAACTGGAAAATGAGTGTCTGAGCTATTTCGACCATAACTCTCTCGTCCGGACTCCGATTGACTCACCGTTTGAACCATTGGAAAGCTAACTTGATTATCTATAATATTGAAAAGATTCAAAATCTTTGGAGTTTCCAAGAACTTATGGTGATTTTACAAAGTCGAACTCATACTTGGAAAAGTCGTTTAGTAACATTGAACTCAAGAAAACGACACCGAAACCCGAACCTGAATACGAATCGAAGATACGGTTACGAAGTACTCGCAAAGACGAATCTAAAAGCTAAGAGAACACACGATTCCGACCACCTGAAGGCTTGAAATTCGACAACCGAAGTAATTACCCCAAACTTTGGGAAATTACGAAAACGGCCCAAAACGTCCGAAAATCACGATACGTGATCGAATTACCAAACCGAAGTTCACAACACGTCTAAAAAAGTTAAACGGACTTACGGGAAACTCGAAACAGTAATTTCGAACGAGATTCACAAGAATCGAACTCGAGTGCGGAAAAGTCGTTAAGAAACACGGAACTCAACAAAAGAATACCGAAATGAACTCAGATGACAAAAAGTGCAGAATTAATCATTCTCATAATGATGAGACGGTCCCAAGCGAGTCGTCGAAACGGACTTCCGCTGAAAAAAGAGAATTACCAGAAATCCGAAATTGCGGATATTACATTCTACCCTGCTTAAAAGAAGTTTCGTCCCGAAACTTAAATCAAGTAGGGAGAAGCAATATCCCACCAGAAAAACTCAACGAGATACACAAGAACCGAAAAAATATCGCGCCCAACGGTGAAACATTACAAGCAACGCGAAAGAACATACAGCGTGAAAACACGCCCCACGACGACCATAACAACACCACCGGCAATGATTCAAAACAATAACGAGCAATTAACGACGCATCACATGCACACATTTAATCAAAGAAACGCACGTGACAACAAGTCGCACCCGACCACAACGACTAGGCAGTAGAAACAAATATAGTATTATGATAGAATTCACTCCGATTCTCGTCAACAAGAAAATGTCCGACGTCAAGACACAAACAATTCAAGATAACAGAAAACGAGAATACCGGACATTACATCCTATCCTATTAAAAATAAGTTTCGTCCCGAAACTTAAAATAAAACATCATGGTAGAATACGAACAAAACCAAAAAGTTCACGCAACAAATATCAATCTCTACACGAATAACAACACAAAGTATGACCCACAACTACATCACCGGACACCACTGGGTCCTCCAGAAGTAGGAACGGGACTCCGGTCCCCTATCATCTTGGAAACAATCTCGCAGTACTGAACTCGATGCCCCTCGTGTCCACAATTATAACAAGTCACCGACGGTTTCTTACAATGCGCGCGTTCATGGCCCATAACGTTACAGTTGAAACACCTAAGAGCATTACCAGAACTCAAAGACACCGGCTCGGGTCTTTTAGATTCTCTAGCTGACCGAGAAGGTCCCATACTCGACTGATACGAGGGTCGAGGTTTATGAATCCCAATTCCCTCACTTCCCGATGTTTCATCGGAAATCTTCTGCTTCTTCGCTACCGATACAGACTCTGCAGACATCATAGTCATTTCAAATGCTAAGGCTCGATCTTGATAGTCCTTCAGCGTTGTACACATAAAAGGGGCCATACACTGCCGAACCTGAGGTTTCATACGCATATCAAAGTAACGAACCTTATCTGTCTCACTTCGCACTTGATCTCGAACGTAACAAAGTTGTCGATTGTAATCGACTATTGCTTGAGATATCGACACATCTCGGGGCGTAGCCGAGAAAAACTCGACGATTCTACGTTCCTTAACAGGCGGCGGACAATACTCGGCCTCCATAGCAGTCTTGAATTCAGCCCAAGTAGTGGTACGATCACTAGGCGCTACGGCCTCCCACCAGTCTACAGCTTCCCTGTCGAGCAGGTATTGAGCAATAGGCACTCTTCTCTCATCGGGACAAGCTATGGCATCAAATGTTCTGTCCAGCTGGAAGAGCCAGTTCTCCCAACCTAACGAGTCCGAAAAACCTACAAAACGGGGTGGGTGCATTCTCATCACACCTCGTAACCACATACTAGCTCCATTATCCTCATCTGGGATCCTATCCCGGTGCATGGTCTGATTCATATGTGTCAACTGGTCAACCACCTGACGAAGGATGGTGGCGGCGCCAATGTCAGCATTTTCCCCAGTTGATTGCCTCTGCTCACGCGATTGGTCATCTCGACCACCTGTACTGAGCTCATTGGCGCTTGACAACGAGCGAGTCGCCCTCTCATGCACCTGATTCCGACCTCTACCATGACCACACTCTCGACCTCTACCTCTCAACATACTAAACGGCCACCGATCAGAACAACAAAATAAATATCACATAATCAACATAGGGCAACAAACAGCAACACAATAAAGTATTCACTCCAAATCATCACACGAGTACTCAGACTAACACTGCAATAATAGACTTAAAATCATAAGTAACTCGCACGGTTACACCAACAGAGGTGCACGACTTTTACCAAAGTAAACACAGTCAAGACCACATACATGTCATTAAATTCAGGCACTTGTCACATTCTTTAAAAATAAAATTTTTCCCGAGGTATTTGTTCAAATGATAATATTTTAAAATTGGTGAGTTCGAAAGATTTTGCAGAAATGAAATTTTGAAAACACTTTGATTAATACCTCGACCATTTAACCAAATCCATGGACCCAATATCAAAACTGCTCTGATTTGAAATCACTTGCACAACAATACGTTGAAATATTAAGTCCACTCTATAACCGATGTCAGCAAAATGACCTTATTAATATCTGCCAGCACACTAATCATTACCATAGATAAGCTATCATGTCCGGGATAACGTCATAGAATAATACAATTAAATTATACTATGCCGTCACAACACTCAAACACATAACATTTAAATTCCGAAAATTAGAGTCGTTTTGCAAAACATAAATTTTCCAAAAATCCTTTCGATCGTAATAAAAATGACGGTAGTATTTTGCAGTGTCCGAAGTATTTTAAAACACATTTTCCAAATACTGATTGATGGTGCTATTTGAAAATACATGACCAACTTGTCACAATTCAACCGATTTCAAAATCCACACAAACCGTTGTTTAACCGTACCATCAAGATATTTTCAAAAAATTTGATTTCCACAAAAATGCTCAAACCAGTAGAGTCTTTCAGGAAAAACGTTTTCAAACCTGCCCACAACGGGCATATTTACAACAATCCAAAATAGTCGAACTTAGAACCACGTGCCCAAACGGCAAATGGGGTCACCAATTCAATCAAATTCATCTCACGGGCATCAAGTTAAACATACAACGAAACCATCTATCTGATTCTCTCACAAACTCTACCGTCGGTACTTTCTTTTCGGAACGATCAAAGTTTACAACTTTCACATTATACCACCCCACACGGTGGTTCAACGTCAAAACGTCAATACGTCCAGTTCAATACACATACAGTGTATCACAAGTATCAAATACAAACTCCATTACACAGCATCGTGCAAATTACATCATGCACCACAATTATCACACATATCATGAATACAGATATTATGCATAAAAGAGGAGACTTACGTCTACAGGCCGCACGGAGATGACGGTCGCCCACGATACTAATCTCATCCGACAACATAACCGACACGTTGTGACTACGCACAACTCAACTTGTCACCCGACATCTCGAATGACAAAACTACACAATACTCGACAAATCACGACTCGACTTGACCCGACAGCCTAGGTTTCCGCAACCTAAGCTCTGATACCATAAATGTAACACCCCCAAAACCGTATGGGAATATTACATGCCGTAGACCCTTTCCACAAGGATCTACCAGGCTAAACATCCATAAACAACCAAATTCTTGCCCGGCCAGAGTCAAACAATATAATAGTACAGACCGTAAGGTCACTTATACATAAACACACATACCGATGATGTCACACAACTCTATCAACAGAACTGACTAACAACATTACCCACACAGGGGTCGAAACACAATACAGTGGAAGACTGAATCAATTCTAATAATACAACCAAACTCTACCAACTCTCGACTCTTTGATTAGTATCGCAGCTTGTCATCCCCTTGTGCCAATCCTGTGACTGCTTCCCTGAACCTGCATGTACCTGGACGCAGAACAGACATCCACCCCCCGATTACTCGGGGGTTAGTAAAACTCCACTGTTTTACTAGTGCAAGTATAAAACGATACGAAATGCAACAAGTAAATAGCAACTATGAATTTAATATGGAAATAAATTATCAAATGTTCCCGAGAAGTTTTATTAATTTTGAACTCAAGAAAGAGATATTTGAAAAGGAACACATCATCTCGGGGATTTTTAAAGCAGAACTTCTTTTGGACCTCGAGTCCCAATTTACAAAGCCTTTTCGAAAACATTAGGGCCTTAGCCCGATTCTCTTTTCAAAACACAATAGATGAGATATCATTATGGGTCCGAAACCCGTATTTAAAATGTTACCCAAACAAGCACTATAAAACGATCATTGTTCGTACACATCATGTACCGAACTCCGGAGGCCTCGACGGACCTTACCCGGACCGCACACATTGTTCGTACACATCATGTACCAAACTCCGGAGGCCTCGACGGACCTTACCCGGACCGCACACATTGTTCGTACACATCATGTACCGAACTCCGGAGGCCTCGACGGACCCTACCCGGCCACAAACATCGTTCGTACACATCAGGTACCAAACTCCAGAGGCCTCGTCAGACCCTACCTGGATCACACACCTTGTCCGTACACATCATGTACCGAACTCCAGAGGCCTCGTCAGGACCCTACCTGGATCACACACCTTGTTCGTACACATCATGTACCGAACTCCAGAGGCCTCGTCAGACCCTACCTGGAACACACACATCATATCGACACGACACAACTCATAATCATCAAATGTCAAGCCGTTCCACATTACACCGAAATGTACAATCAAGTATGTAAACCAAGACAACACACATATGTAAAACAAGACAACACACACATCATAATCAACACAACAACTCAACAATGACCGACCACGCCCGGCACAAACTTAGATGATTTGCACATCCAACACGATTCCCAAAATGTTAACTAAGTGAAGGTATCATCGTTACCATCAATTGTTCGTAATAATCAATTCATACGAAGTATATACAGGAAAGTAAACCAATGCATCACAACCATAATACGATGTCCCTATTCACAAGACACAAATCGTATAGTAAAATACTTGCCTTAATAACCGCTACCGAATACTCCGAAGAACACGATTCGACCGGGAAGCTCGGACCCCGAAAAAGACAACGAACGGAAGGGTTCCGACTCGAGTTCTTCACAAGAATTTCGTCCCTAGGTCATGCCAATGATAAATCAATAATCGTACGATGGATAATAATCATACAACGCCCAATCCCCTCTCTAAGACCTTTTGTCAGACACCTTCAAGGCGTTGACTAAGAACTCGACCAAAACAACGAATCGAAATGATCCAACCATGGAATAACAAGGAAAATGATAGAATACATCTAAATAATCATCAATACATCACAAATCTAAGTTATTACGGTTAAATCGAACAAAACGAACAAAAACCCCCAATTCACCCAAAAGTAGGGTTTCAAGAATTTACCTTGGATTAATGATGAAGAACAATTGTTGGTGTTATTAATCCACACCAAGAACTTGAAGAATATGAAGTTCTCTGGGATTGATGATGCAAAAACGCCCAAAATCGCCCACAAGATCGCCCAAGAGGAGGAGGAATGAAGGAAGAGATGAAATGAGCATTCATCTCACAAAATCTGCACAAATAGGCTGTTCTGGACTGTGTGCCGCGGCCCAGCCTAAGTGTGCCGCGGCTCACGGTACAGGCTGCTCGGCCAAAACTGGAAAATGAGTGTCTGAGCTATTTCGACCATAACTCTCTCGTCCGGACTCCGATTGACTCACCGTTTGAACCATTGGAAAGCTAACTTGATTATCTATAATATTGAAAAGATTCAAAATCTTTGGAGTTTCCAAGAACTTATGGTGATTTTACAAAGTCGAATTCATACTTGGAAAAGTCGTTTAATAACATTGAACTCAAGAAAACGACACCGAAACCCGAACCTGAATACGAATCGAAGATACGGTTACGAAGTACTCGCAAAGACGAATCTAAAAGCTAAGAGAACACACGATTCCGACCACCTGAAGGCTCGAAATTCGACAACCGAAGTAATTACCCCAAACTTTGGGAAATTACGAAAACGGCCCAAAACGTCCGAAAATCACGATACGTGATCGAATTACCAAACCGAAGTTCACAACACGTCTAAAAAAGTTAAACGGACTTACGGGAAACTCGAAACAGTAATTTCGAACGAGATTCACAAGAATCGAACTCGAGTGCGGAAAAGTCGTTAAGAAACACGGAACTCAACAAAAGAATACCGAAATGAACTCAGATGACAAAAAGTGCAGAAGTAATCATTCTCATAATGATGAGACGGTCCCAAGAGAGTCGTCGAAATGGACTTCCGCTGAAAAAAGAGAATTACCAGAAATCCGAAATTGCGGATATTACAGAACATACCCCTCGGGCGTATGAACAACCAGTCGCAAACCGTCGAACATATCCAATCATACATGGAAGTATGAACGACCAAACGGTATGGCTCAAAGATGGACATCACAGTACGCCCGATCTGGAAACGTGTCCGTGCACAAGCCACCCCGGGTATCGATCAAATACACGTGCGGTCTTGTACCTAATTAGCCTCACGAACTACGTCTCGTGTGCACGGTTCAATGCGGAAATAATATCCACGCATAACCATCATGCGCCTAGCTAAAAATCCTACACAATAACCAATCGGAACGCAGATATGATTCCAGATATGTCACGATGCAACATGACAATGAAACTCAAAGAATCACATATCCAATAAGGATCAAAAGACTCACCGAAGTGAAACAACAGACTGACAGTGAAAAGTCGACACGACTAATCAATGTTCAAGACAATAATCCTGGGATCATCATCCCCGACAAATAATCAACACGATCAATGATCTCAATACAATCAGCCCTGGGATCATCATCCCTCAGCGAAGTAATCAATACGAATCCCAGCATACGAAACATCAACGTACAACATATATACAATAATTCCTCAGAACAATTATCCTCATAATCGAATAATACTAGAATTACCTCAAAGCCGAAGACAATATTCTTTCCACGAGCAACATCCACGAACGAATACACGCTTATTCAAATAATCTCAAATAAGGTACCATCCATTCAATACCAATAAACCTTTATCCCGATACTTATGTCATCACGTTAACTATCCTCGATATCCGATATATTATACCCTTGACCAAAGATAACTCACGTCTTCCTTGAACACAATTAAATCATATACCTTATGATTTAATACAAGCGTAGCACGATATACAACTCGTTAACCGACAACTTACCTTTCTAACAACATCGCCATACGAATTATAAATGAAATGAAAACGATACCATTCATCAAATATTATAAATCGAACTAAGATAAACTTGCCTCGATACCGATACCACGAAGCTGTTACCAGAATCCATTGCCTTCGTCTCCGAGCTCCTCAGCCCCGACCAAAAGCAACCTACGAACTCTCCAACCTTGACCGCAACACAATGGCCATAATCAACGCTCAATTATCGCGACCTAATGCAATAATCAAATGACAACACATCCGATAATAATCAATAACCGGTATAACCAACCAATCAAACTCAACGGTTCAACAATACCTCGATCATTTACAAAACCGAACAATACAAATCAAACAATTATGAACTCATATCAACAATACAAGCCTAAATCCGATAAATCATAATTATCAATCAATAACCGATCAATAACCCAACAGTTCCACAATATCTCGATTAAACACAGTCTTAAACAATCCAGTTCAACCCATCACGAATTAATAATCACAACACGAAAATACTACACTGTCTGCCTACTTAGCGCGCGTTAAACGCATAACGTAGCGTGCGCTAAGTTGTTCCCGTTAGCGTGCGCTATCCAGTAAGCTTAGCGTGCGCTAATCTTTATGCTGGCATGCATTCCAAGCATCGACTAACACCTTGCGACTACGAATTCGAATGAAAAGGAAATCTTACTCCAAGATTAACAATAACTTTCCAGATCAAAACTCATCATCATGATCCATATCTTATCATACGAACTCAATCACTACAATCAACATAATGTTTAGTTTCAATTATCTTATCCATGTTAATAATCAAACCAACATATATCCTTCCTCTTTGATGATATATATACCAAGAACACCAAAAGTACCATGATTCCATAATCACGTTCATGACAACCATCATAATCCGATATGCTAACATGTAATTAATCACCTAAGTCATATATATCCGTATATCATCTTAACATCAAATCCAAAATGAAGGGAGACATAAATCGACATATCTTCTGAACACCATTCAAAACCATACAAAACATATCAATATCCGCATACCAACAATAACATCAACGTTACCCGGGAAGCCATCTCGAAATCATACTTATCAACTCATTAATATGATAAGTATCAACTCAAGAACACCAATATTCAATCCCCAAAACGAAATCCAAAGTGAAGATTAATTACCTCTTTGAAGAAAAGGATGGATTATCAAGGTTGAATCCGTTCCCAATCATTTCCAAGCTCCAAATGTTGATAAGGACGCTCAACTCCATCATAATCCAGTATTTGGAACCTCAAGACTCTCTCTATGAACTCCATTCCAAGACTCATTAATAATTTCAAGAACAAAGCTTTGAATCCATGCTCTCCATCTTAATCTCGTTAAAGATCATCATCTCAGAGTGTTTTAGGAACTCAAGTACCTCCCAAAGCTCTCTCTATCGAGTGAAAGGAAAGAAATGGACGAGAATGCTTCATAACACCCGTCTATCCCCTTTTTATAAAGTGTATTACTAGCGTGCGCTAAACTTTATGTTTGGCGTGCGCTACGGCCTTAGCGTGCGCTAACCGACTTTGTTAGCATGCGCTATCGCAGCCCAGAGACCACTGTCTTGCCTCGAACATGAGCTTACGTACGTAATGCCCATGCATTAGCGTACGTATTTCACACTGTTTAGCGTACACAAGTCCTTACATTTAGCGTGCGCTAATATCAGTTGACTTGCTACAGTCTACGTACCGCATGTGCCCCCACATGCCGATCTAACAAGGATAAGATTCCCTTTGACCGATCTACAATTAGCGTGCGCTAAGCCTCATGCTTTAGCGTGCGCTAATACTTCAGGACAACAACCATTGACTTACGAGAACGTGCGCCGAAAGCAGCCGGGTCCACACGCAGATTCCTTCTGATCTGACTGCATTTAGCGTGCGCTACATTCCGCCTCTAGCGTGCGCTAACCATAAACGATAGCGTGCGCTATACTTGAACATTAGCGCGCGCTAATCAGGCTATACTTAGCCATTTTCCAATTCTCCTCGTCCGTCTCGACATATCAAAATACGAACATACTGCATACTGAATACATGTACTGAATCCAATAACATCATCATACGATATATCCAATATCAAAAGTACGATAACCTGATACACGGTATCCTCAAAATAATTGTCGAACCACTACGACAGTTATACGAGTACAAATACAACTGTCTCAGTTCTCAATTTATTTTATCCATACAGTATAGACACCAAGCCATCCAATATATCTTAGATAAAATAACGCGAAAAATTCATACTGAAAATTCGGGTATTACATACTACCCCCCTTAAAATAAGTTTCGTCCTCGAAACTTGCAACCTGCCACCAACAACAGATAAATCCAAAAATTCCAACTCATCACAAAACAATCAAGTGTCGCCACAAGCGAATAACCAAACCAATATACTTACAGGTGCGTGAAGCCGATGATCTCCCGTGATACTAGCATACGACTCCCAGACGAAGTCTCAAAACAATACCAACACACGCCAATATCACAAATAACAATTGGAAAAATCTCAAAAATTTTGGAAACTCCAAAATCGGTTTGACTCAAAAGTCAGAAAAAAAAATCATTTTCAGAAGTCACGCTACTACCGTCCCGGTAGAGCCACATAACACACACGCCCGGGTTTCACAAAACCCAAGCTCCGATACCATCTTCTGTAACACCCCCAAAACCATCCGGGATATTACAGTGGGTCCCGCACGAACCCACCAGGCTAAAAATCGTTTACAAAACCAATTCAAAAACGCCAAAAGGCTGATGACGGTAATATTTTAAATACTCAAATATTTTCAAAAGCATAGTTCTCAAATACCGACATAAAATACCATTTGAAAATACAAGGCGAAGTGCCAATTCTCGATAGTTCAAAATGTACGTTAAGCTACCACTTAAACGTACCGATAAAATAATTTGGGAAAAAGAGTTTGACGAAAATAACCCAAGTTCGTAAAATACCCAAAAGGCCATTTTGAAAATATACACACGCAGCGGATAAAAACACAGTTCAAAATACACATTTGCAGCGGAAATGAATAACCAGAAAAGAAATACTCGATACTCCAAAACATGCCACCACCAGTATCACATCGGGAAGCTTATCCCTTCACGACCACTACTAGCTCGATCTCCGAGTACCTAAAAATAAAGCCCACAACGGGGTCAGCCACAATACCCGATAATGATAACGATCACATCATCATAAATAATTACATACCAATGTAATAATACTGTAAGAATACTACCAATGTAAACTTACCGTCATAACCTTACCAATCCATGGCAATCCATACCAAATCGATCCTTACCATAATTCACATTTCGCATTCTCAAATGACGAAAAGAACTCAACAACAATTATACTGTACTGTATTCAAACAATACCAAGTGTCCTCAAATCGTCCTCATAACTCATAAGTGCGAAAATAATTCAATCTGTGCCAAATCCTGTCCGCCGGATTACACAATCAAATCTCAACCTAGATAAACCAATAATACACAACATATCTGTAGATCAACTACCACATGATAATGATAACAAATCCCGAACATCGACGTACAGTCCGAATGCTCATACAATTAATAACAATGATCAACCAATACATCACTGAGAATATCATCGATATGATGAGTTCTAATATGACCAACCCAAGGTCAAAGTACAACCGAAATTATCATCAACATGATGAATTCCAATACGATCGACAAGGATCAACAATAACCGAGAATACCCTCAACATGGTAAACTCCAAACACGATCAACAAAGATCAACAATAACCGAGAATTCCCTCAACGAGGTAAACTCCAAATGATCAACAAAGGACCAACAATAACCGAGAATTCCTTCAACGAGATAAACTCCAAATGATCAACAAAGGACCAACAATAACCGAGAATACCCTCAACAAGGTAGACTCCAAATGATCAACAAGGACCAACAATAACCGAGAATACCCTCAACAAGGTAGACTCCAAATGACCAACAAAGGACCAACAATAACCGAGAATACCCTCAACAAGCTAGACTTCAAATGATCAACAATAATGGATCTCAAAGAAATAACTCTGGCTGTCGAACATACCCCTCGGGCGTATGAACAACCAGTCGCAAACCGTCGAACATATCCAATCATACATGGAAGTATGAACGACCAAACGGTATGGCTCAAAGATGGACATCACAGTACGCCCGATCCGGAAATGTGTCCGTGCACAAGCCACCCCGGGTATCGATCAAATACACGTGCGGTCTTGTACCTAATTAGCCTCACGAACTACGTCTCGTGTGCACGGTTCAATGCGGAAATAATATCCACGCATAACCATCATGCGCCTGGCTAAAAGTTCTACACAATAACCAATCGGAACGCAGATATGATTCCAGATATGTCACGATGCAACATGACAACGAAACTCAAAGAATCACATATCCAATAAGGATCAAAAGACTCACCGAAGTGAAACAACAGACTGACAGTGAAAAGTCGACACGACTAATCAATATTCAAGACAATAATCCTGGGATCATCATCCCCGACAAATAATCAACACGATCAATGATCTCAATACAATCAGCCCTGGGATCATCATCCCTCAGCGAAGTAATCAATACGAATCCCAGCATACGAAACATCAACGTACAACATATATACAATAATTCCTCAGAACAATTATCCTCATAACTGAATAATACTAGAATTACCTCAAAGCCGAAGACAATATTCTTTCCACGAGCAACATCCCTGAACGAATACACAGTTATTCAAATAATCTCAAATAAGGTACCATCCATTCAATACCAATAAACCTTTATCCCGATACTTATGTCATCACGTTAACTATCCTCGATATCCGATATACTATACCCTTGACCAAAGATAACTCACGTCTTCCTTGAACACAATTAAATCATATACCTTATGATTTAATACAAGCCAGAGCACGATATACAACTCGTTAACCGACAACTTACCTTTCTAACAACATCGCCATACGAATTATAAATGAAATGAAAACGATACCATTCATCAAATATTATAAACTGAACAAGTATAAACTTGCCTCGATACTGATACCACGAAGCTGTTACCAGAATCCATTACCTTCGTCTCCGAGCTCCTCAGCCCCGACCAAAAGCAACCTACGAACTCTCCAACCTTGACCGCAACACAACGACCATAATCAACGCTCAATTATCGCGACCTAATGCAATAATCAAATGACAACACATCCGATAATAATCAATAACCGGTATAACCAACCAATCAAACTCAACGGTTCAATAATACCTCGATCATTTACAAAACCGAACAATACAACTCAAACAATTACGAACTCATATCAACAATACAAGCCGAAATCCGATAAATCATAATTATCAATCAATAACCGATCAATAACCCAACAGTTCCACAATATCTCGATTAAACACAGTCTTAAACAATCCAGTTCAACCCATCACGAATTCATAATCACAACACGAAAATACTACACTGTCTGCCTACTTAGCGCGCGTTAAACGCATAACGTAACGTGCGCTAAGTTGTTCCCGTTAGCGTGCGCTATCCAGTAAGCTTAGCGTGCGCTAATGCTGTACAGTGCCATGCATTCCAAGCATCGACTAACACCTTGCGACTACGAATTCGAATGAAAAGGAAATCTTACTCCAAGATTAACAATAACTTTCCAGATCAAAACTCATCATCATGATCCATATATTATCATACGAACTCAATCACTACAATCAACATAATGTTTAGTTTCAATTATCTTATCCATGTTAATAATCAAACCAACATATATCCTTCCTCTTTGATGATATATATACCAAGAACACTAAAAGTACCATGATTCCATAATCACGTTCATGAAAACCATCATAATCCGATATGCTAACATGTAATTAATCACCTAAGTCATATATATCCGTATATCATCTTAACATCAAATCCGAAATGAAGGGAGACATAAATCGACATATCTCCTGAACACCATTCAAAACCATACAAAACATATCAATATCCGCATACCAACAATAACATCAACGTTACCCGGGAAGCCATCTCGAAATCATACTTATCAACTCATTAATATGATAAGTATCAACTCAAGAACACCAATATTCAATCCCCAAAACGAAATCCAAAGTGAAGATTAATTACCTCTTTGAAGAAAAGGATGAATTATCAAGGTTGAATCCATTCCCAATCATTTCCAAGCTCCAAATGTTGATAAGGACGCTCAACTCCATCATAATCCAGTATTTGGAACCTCAAGACTCTCTCTATGAACTCCATTCCAAGACTCATTAATAATTTCAAGAACAAAGCTTTGAATCCATGCTCTCCATCTTAATCTCGTTAAAGATCATCATCTCAGAGTGTTTTAGGAACTCAAGTACCTCCCAAAGCTCTCTCTATCGAGTGAAAGGAAAGAAATGGACGAGAATGCTTCATAACACCCGTCTGTCCCCTTTTTATAAAGTGTATTACTAGCGTGCGCTAAACCTTATGTTTGGCGTGCGCTACGGCCTTAGCGTGCGCTAACCGACTTTGTTAGCGTGCGCTATCGCAGCCCAGAGGCCACTGTCTTGCCTCGAACATGAGCTTACGTACGTAATGCCCATGCATTAGCGTACGTATTTCACACTGTTTAGCGTACGCAAGTCCTTACATTTAGCGTGCGCTAATATCAGTTGACTTGCTACAGTCTACGTACCGCATGTGCCCCCACATGCCGATCTAACAAGGATAAGATTCCCCTTGACCGATCTACAATTAGCGTGCGCTAAGCCTCATGCTTTAGCGTGCGCTAATACTTCAGGACAACAACCGTTTACTTACGAGAACGTGCGCCGAAAGCAGCCGGGTCCACACGCAGATTCCTTCCGATCTGACTGCATTTAGCATGCGCTACATTCCACCTCTAGCGTGCGCTAACCATAAACGATAGCGTGCGCTATACTTGAACATTAGCGCGCGCTAATCAGGCTATACTTAGCCATTTTCCAATTCTCCTCGTCCGTCTCGACATATCAAAATACGAACATACTACATACTGAATACATGTACTGAATCCAATAACATCATCATACGATATATCCAATATCAAAAGTACGATAACCTGATACACGGTATCCTCAAAATAATTGTCGAACCACTACGACAGTTATACGAGTACAAATACAACTGTCTCAGTTCTCAATTTATTTTATCCATACTGTATAGACACCAAGCCATCCAGTATATCTTAGATAAAATAACGCGAAAAATTCATACTGAAAATTCGGGTATTACAAGAATGTCACGCCCCACCTTAAGGCAGCAGGCATCGCACAACATCCGGCCGAAGCCTTCCGGACGGGCGCGCAGCAGGCTCGCGCGCGTGCATGGACCGGGCCAAGCTCACAGAGGACTACCTCCCTATAATAGGCTTAGACGGAAAAAGCCTTGTGACAGCAGTAGACATTGAAAAGCCGAAGAACCCACTCTTCAGAAAGAAGACCCTAGAAGCTTCAAAATGGAGACCAATCAATTCCAGAAGGTCAAAGAGGGTTCCAGAAGGTCAGAAATCGGGTCGGATTGCTACGGGCCGAATCGGGCCTTGGCCGGGCCGGGCCGGGACACTTCGGGCCGGGTCGGGCCGGACGTTCCAGAGGGGGGCTGGAGACTCCAAGAAGACTTCTTAGAATTACCTAGAATTGTATAGATCATTCTAGATGATGGCATTCTTGTAAATAGTTGGAATAATAATGTTTTGTTGGTAATTTATTAGCCTATGAGGATTAGCATAAATACCCCCCTTGGGGCTCATTTGTAACACACACTTGAGAAATCTGATTTGCTACAGTGCAATAAGAGAAAACCTTCCCCAAGCATTTCCTTACTTTCCTTCCTAGCAGTCTTATTGATTAGAAGGCTTACTACTTAGGCTTGAGACAACCTAAGAGTGCCGCACGGTGAGGACTTAGCGAGGCGCAAGTATAATCCCGTGACAGCACGCTAGTCCGGGAAGGCTAGCGCACGCTAGTTCCGGCCCAGTATAAATGTGACAGAGCAGTCACATTTTCATTCATTTTTCACTTCCTTCCTCTTCTATCCGCGGCTGGTGATTCGAGGGTGGCGAAGCCATGTTGTTTGAAAACAAATCCACGAAGTTCTTGAGTTCATAACATCAATCAATCATCCGTTATCATCCTTTGATCCAGCGAATCAAGGTAATCTCACCTTAGAACCCTAATTTCGTGAATTTGGGGTTTTTTGCATTTTTGTCCGATTCGTTCCGTGTTGTTGATTAATTCATGATGGGTATGATTAATCTTGGTAGTATTCTTGTGTTTAACATCATTTAATCCATTGTTCTTCGTCGAATCGAAGTATATTTCCGATTTCCTTCGAATCGACTTTTTGGGGGATTTGTTCTCGATCTCGTTTTCCATCCGTTTTTGTTGGATAGATTGTGGTTAAATGATGTTGTTAAACATATTCTATGGATTGTATATCTATATTTCGACTTGGAATTCCGTTTTCGTGTTTTGTCGGGACGAATCGTGTTCTTGGCCGTTTTGGGGAAAACACTTGAACTTTCGTTATTCGTTCTTTGAATTCAACGGCTTTGAGTCGTGTTATGGAATTCATTTCATTGTTGTTCTTGTCCTTCGCAGTATATGACCGCGAGTTGGCGATCGGTGGAGTCGGCGGGTTCGTAGTCGGTTCATGTCAACCTATTTCGGTCGATTCTCCGTGTTGTTCTTATTCGAGGCAAGTACCTTGTCCATACTATTCTTGTTTTGTGGATATGATAATTGGTTATCGTCTTGGTGTGTTTGTTTATTTATTTGAAACGAGTTTTCAAAAGATTCGATTTAGCCTTGTTAAAGGCTTGCTTTCAAAACGCGTGTGTTTTGTGAATGGTGTGGTTTATGAATGACTATGTGAATTCTATGGATATGTTTGGTGTTGATGTTGCACTTGGTATTGCGTGTGAACGTATATTATTTCATTTCGGTGCATTGTGGTTTGACGTGGTGCTTTGCTAAGTGTTTGATGCCTCTGAGTGAATTGTTTGGATATCTTTGTTGTATTGTGCTATATATGTGATTGTGTGGATGTGGGCGGGGCCTACGGTGGCACATGGCATGTGATCATGTGGCCAGGATGCAACAAGCGATTGATCCAACCGTGAGAGCCTAAGAAAAACTACGGTGGCACATGGCATGTGATCATGTGGCCAGGATGCAACAAGTGATTGATCCAACCGTGAGCGCCAAAGTTAATCTACGGTGGCACATGGCATGCGATCATGTGGCCAGGATGCAACAAGTGATTGATCCAACCGTGAGATGTTGTGATTTGTTTCGCTAGCCAGCTCGGGAGGGTCCTTCGAGGCCTCGAGTGGAATTTGTGGCTTCGTCCCGATCCTAGGTGATGTACGTGCGGGATTATGTTTTGTTGATTTTATGTCCGTCGAGGACACGTGATGTTGGGCTCTGGCCCTGTGAATTGTTGTCGGTTTTCTATTTGCGAAAACAAAACCTTTGGGCTGTGACCCCTGTTGATTATTGGAAAGATAAGGATTTGATAATCCTACTTTGTTTTCTATTAAAACTCCCGAGGGTATTTTAAACCATTTTGCAAACCGTTCTCTTTAATTGTGATCTTTCGGATTTGGAAAGTTTTACTCAAACTCTTGCCTCGGGAAGTATTCGTTTCGTTGTATTTTAATCTTTGAGGATTTCTGATTATTGTCATTCTTGGAACTTGAATTGTATGGCTCGTATTTTTGCACTTGTACTTGCACTAGCAAAACAGTGGAGTTTTGCTAACCCCCGAGTATTCAGGGGGTGGATGTCTATTTTTGCATTCAGGTTTTGGAGCATAGCACAGGGTCGGCACGAAGGATGATGAAAGATGAACGATACTAATCACACGAGGATCCGTTGATGTCGTATTGGTCTAGTTGTATTTTCTTTTCTGCTGCAGTATCTTTTTCCACATTGTACGGGAGTTTATTGTATTTTGACCCCTGCGTGGGTATGTGTTTGGAATTGAGTTGTATGTTATTATTGAA
This sequence comes from Orobanche coerulescens, assembly GCA_033398695.1. Taxonomy (NCBI): domain Eukaryota; kingdom Viridiplantae; phylum Streptophyta; class Magnoliopsida; order Lamiales; family Orobanchaceae; genus Orobanche; species Orobanche coerulescens. The sequence continues at coordinate 172,960,407 of CM065811.1, forward strand.
AGACCAAATCGGTCTACTGAGTCATTTTAGCCTTAAAGGCGATGTTTAGATGTTTGATTTTAGTTATCAGCCTGGTAGATCCTCGAGGAGAGGGTATACGGCGTGTAATATCCATGAGTGAATTGGGGGTGTTACAGCAACATCGTCCATTTTTGTATAATGCACCGCAAATAATGGAGATTTGAGCTCGGATGGTTTTCTTTATTTTGGTTTTGTTGGTTGCGCATCATTTTCATCATCTTCGATATTATGAATCGATTTTGAGGCTTCAAACATTTGGTTAATTTGTTCCTCGGTTAATTCTTCGGGAACATAATCTCCAAAAATTCGGACTTGCAATAGAATTAGAACTCGGAGTATGAGTAGGAGTACCACTACCAGTAGCACCACCTATTCCTCGTCGAGGAATGCCGGTGATAGCCTTTCTCTTTCCCCGGTTCAATCGGCCACTTGACATATCTTTTCAATTAAAAGTGTAATACTTGAGAGTTGAGAGAATAAAAATTAGAATGAATGTAGAAAGAAAGTAGATAGATAATTGGAGTTGGTGTGAGGAAAATAGAGTGTGAGAGGGGGGTATTTATAGGTGTTAAAAAAATAGGCCTTGTGACCATTGGGAACCGCCGGTTCCAGTTTGAACCGACGGTTTGGTGCAACGAATATAAAATTCAAAAATTCATATTTTTTTTTTAAAAAACACCGGCGGTTGAACAACCGGTTCGCGGCTTGTCAAAATGCCGAACCGTAACTGAACCGTCTTAAAATGATTGACGGTTCCAGTTCTGAACCGAACCACGGTCAACGATTAACCGAACCTTGGTCAACAGTTTAAAATCGCTAGTTCCCCGGTTCGAACCGTAACCGTTAGGGGTGTTCAAAAATATCCGATATCCGATATCCGATCCGAAATATCAGAAAATCTGAAGTTCCGGATATCCGATAATTCGGATATCCGATAATTCGGATATCCGAAGTTCGGATATCCGGAACTTCGGATTCGGATATCGGATAGTAGTTTTCAGAAAAATCGGATATTCGGATATCCGAAATATCCGAAAATCCTAAAATTTTTATTTTTTTTATATTTTAAATAATAAAAAGTATTCGGATATTCGGATATCCGATATCCATATCCGAAGTTTTTTTCGGATATTCGGATATCCGATATCCAAATCCGAATATTTTTTTCGAATATAAGGATATCCGAATAAAATTTTTATTTTTTTCCGGATATTCGGATATCCGATATCCGTATCCGAAATTTCGGATATCCGAAAACCGGATATCCGAAATTTCGGATACGGATATCGGATATCAAAATCTACTATCCGAATTTTCGGATATCCGAAATTTCGGATATCCGAAAGTCCGGATATCCGGTTTTGAACACCCCTAGTAACCGTGAACACCTCTATGCCCATATGGTCAGATATGAGATGTGAAACCGCAACATAGAACTGAGATGTGAAAACTATTTTGCTTCTGGAATGAAGTTGAGATGGTGGAACATGGTATTGGAGAAGGTGGTCGCTTGTAGACTGTCGACGGCATGATGGAGAGCAGATTTCGATGGAGGCGCTGATAACATCCATACTTAATATTAAAAGGGAGTCGCAAAAAAATTTCAAGAGACATGCACTGGCGGACCCAGGAATTTGCATTTGGGAGTACAATAAATATTATATAACAATATATGAAAAAAATATAGTGTTAAAAATAATACATCCCAACAAATTAATGAATATCAAACTCATACATTTCAAAATACCAAAAAAAAATTACATAGCAAACTAATCTATTATTCGACGAGTCTTCATTTCTTGAAAGCGATTGACGACCTCGTCATCGGAAACTTGTAGGAACAAATCTTTCTCAATGAAAGTGACCAAATAATTATTTAAAAATCGATCCCCAATGCTATTTCGTAACTTATCCTTGATATAAGTCATCCCAGAAAACACTCTCTCTACACTTGCAGTAGCAACCGGAAGAATCAACACCAACTTTATGAGTAAAAACACAAGAGGATAAGTGACATGTCTCTTTGTTTCAACAAGCTTCATCAAAAGAGCACTAACATCATGCAAATTGTGGAACTCCTCGTCTCTTTTCATATCTTCCATGAATATATGAAGTTGGTATTCAAGAGTAACCAAATCAATTCCAGAAAATTCAGAGGGATAAAAAGTTGCAAGTTTGAGTACCTTTTCCTTGTCAAAAGAAGAGAAGCCGTCTTTGGGATTTAAGCAAGCCATGCATTTGAGCAACTCCATATTGACCTCATCAAATCGATTGTCAAGTTCTTGAAGTAGTAAATCAATTACTTCTATAAACACATCAACCCGAAAATGATGAAGATATGAAACTTGTTGAACAAACCGCTTTGATCTTCCTTGAGGGATATAACGAGCCTCCATATCCGGAACAATAATGCCACTATCATTACAAAATGAGATTACCTTGTTCAAGTGAGTCTCCCATCCATTCTCCCTCATTTTTTGTAATACGGCTTTGGTTATAGTGACAAGCCTCATAGCATCAACAATGTCTTGATTTCTTGTTTCCAAAGCAAGACACAAATCATTATTGTACCCAAGTATAGTCGTCATTAATTGTGCCATAAAAAAAAAATCAAATGACTAATGAGTACAAAATGCCTTGAGCTTTAGCTTTATCATCCGAGTTATATCCATTGCCCCCAATCATTGTAAGAACTTCAACAATTGTAGAAAACAAGCTCATGGCATTCAAAAGAGTTTTAAAATTAGAACCCCAACGAGTATCTCCGGGCCTCTTCAAACCAAGCTCTTGATTCAACCCCGATCCCGTTTCAAGTTCACCAATTTCCAAGGCTTGAACAACCTTTTGTGCTTGAAATTCTCGAATCATTTCTCTTCTCTTACAAGAAACTCCAATCACATTCAACAACATTGCTAGCGTATCAAAAAGCCAAGCACATTCATTATTCCTTTTAGCAATGGCTACAAGAGTTAGTTGAAGTTGATGAGCAAATCAATGAACATAGTAAGCATTTGGAGTATCTTCCATAATCAAAGTCTTGAGACTATTTATCTCACCCTTCATGTTACTAGCCCCATCATATCCTTGCCCTCGTATCTTAGATGGACTCAATGAATGTTCAACAAGTAAAGACACAATTGCACTTATAAGAGACAAAGTCGTAGTATCACCAACATGAACAAGTCCAAGAAATCGTTCCACTACCTTTCCCATTTTCCTCTCAACATAACGCAAATAAAGAGCTAGTTGTTCCTTTTGAGACACATCACTCGACTCATCGGCTAATATAGCAAAATAGTCATCACCAAGCTCCTCCAAAATTCTCTTAGTTGTTTCTTTAGCACAACAATTGACAATATATTTTTGAATTTTTGGAGATGTCAATTGGTAATTACCGGGAGCATTTTCCAAAGTGACATTTGAAACAACTTCATTATGTGTCTTTAGAAATTTCAAAAGTTCAAGAAAATTTCCCCGATTAAGAGATTCTTCACTTTCTCTTTGCCCACGGAATGCCATCCCTTGTCGCAATAGATAACTCAAACAAGAAATAGAAGCTATCAAGCGAACATCATACTCTCTTTTCATCACATTTGTGGCATTGTCAAAAGAAACAAGAATTGATTTTTTTTTTTTGCCATCTCTTAAGTTCACATATTTCTCATAAGATTGTGAACACTTTTAACTCCACCAGCAAGTTTCAAAAATCTCTCCGGATTATTCCACGACTTAAATCCTTCATTCACAAATGCATCATCTTTCTCAATACTATATTCAAGCCAATCTCATTTTTCAAACCAAGAAACACTAAGGCCATGTTTAGTTCAGGAAAATTATTCCACTTTTCCAGAATAATATTCTAGAATACAAAAGAATTTAGAAAACATGTTCACAAACAGTTCATTAGGAATAATTTGGAATAGGCGGTATTCCAATATTCCATTTTTCTGGAAAACAAGTCAAAATTTGGAAAACAATATGAGCTTGTTTTCCAAATTTGAACTGGAGTATTTCAAAAATTTGGAATAATGGAATACCGCGTATTCCAAACCAGAAAACTGGGCTGTTTCCATATTTTTCTGAAAACGGAATATTTTGGAATACTCTTGAAAAATTTAGAATAGAATAATGGAAAATTTTCTGAACTAAACAGGGCCTAAAGCGGCGCAAACCTCCATAATCTTTTTGAGGAAAATCATGAGATTTTGGTTGACAAGGTTTCTTAAGTATATAAGCTCTCCTAACCGCATCTCGTTGATGTGGAGGATAATCCATTATGCTTATTCTTTTTCCCGGATCATTAGGAAGAAGTTCAACATCATAAACAAATTCTTTATCCTCTAGTGCCACACTACTATTGCTTGAACCAACATTTGATTTAGGTGTTTCACTTTCACTTGTCATTCTTATATTCAACACACAAATATAAAAGTTCTAAATCTACTAATTAGCACAAACAAATTCGTATTTAAATTATAAAATAAGCAAAAAAACAACCAACAAATTATTTGGCAATTTTAAACCTAATTTAGAAAATAAAGCATAATGGTACCTTGAAATTGGAACAAGGTGAAGGTGAAATTGAATCTTAAAAGTGGCAGCAAAGCAACCAAAAATCGGGAAGAAATCCCTCTTTTTCTCTTGCCCCGTAGCTCTCGGTGTCGTTGCGTTTTTCTTTTTCTTCCTTGCGTTGCTTCTATTCTTTTCTTTTCATTTCTTTTAAAAAATTTTTAATTTATTTTATTAATATAAAGAGTGGTCAAAACAGTCAACCGGGTACAATTTAATAATTCTTAATATTTTTATAATATATAATATATATAACTAATTTTTTTTTTTAAATTTTGGGGGTACAGCTGTACCCCCTTGTCCCTATACTCGGTCCGCCTCCGGAGACATGTGTCATCTCCACATTATTTCTCTTTTTAAAAATCTTAAAAAAATGGATATTTAGAGGGCTATTCCATATAAAATATCTACCAATTAAAAATTTCTATCATTTTATCTTTTTATTTTTAACTCAATAGTTTAAACAATTATAACTTTTTCGTATCAATTTTATTTTTGATTAAAAATATATCAAATTAATTCTTACTTTATGCTCTTTAATTTGACATCCATAGTATATATATAAAATAATTTAAATATAATAAAGATATATTAGATGATTAAAATATTTACATATAAAAATATTAGAATATTGAAGAAAATATATATTTTTAGTTTATTTTTATAGTTTTGTACTTCAACAGTTATTTGATTTTTCAGAATTATTTTGTTCCGATTGTAAAATAATCATATAAAAAAATCATATTAGTAAGAATATGGGTTGGATACTTTTAATGAAAGTTGATAATACTAATAAATATAATTTAATTTATTATTTATAAAATTAGATATAAGACTCATATTGTCCTACATGAAAAAATAAATGGCTATGCTTAATTAAATTATGGTTTTCCTATCATGTGCTCTTAGATCACATGATAAGAATTTATAAATGAAAACAAATCAAATCATAGTTTATGTACATGTGTGTGTATTAACTCATGTATATTTTCTACAGTATTATTGAAATTCAATCACATATTACTAATATAATAAAATATATAACATTTTACGTCGTGCATCGCAATTGAGAACATCTACTTTATTAAAGAGAAGGGCATATATGTCACAATTTGAGCGTGATCAGATAACACACCTAAATAAACTATGCGCTGTCACAACTAGAGGTGGCCATGGTCTGGACCAGGCCGTCCCGCGGGCAGGGCTTTAGCAGGCCGGACTGACGCTTGTTGGCCCAGGACTGGCCCACTGATGGGCAGGCAGGGCCACGCAGAGCCTGGGCTGCGCGGCCGAAGCCCACCGCCTCTCCGCCACGGGTTGTTCGTGGGCCAGGCAGGACTGATCTCTTTTATCAAAAAAAAAAAATATTTTGAATTTAAAAAAAAATCTATTTTGATTTTAAAAAATCTGTTTTGAATTTAAAAAATCTATTAATATTAAAAAAAATCTATTTTGAATTTTGAAAATAAATATGGTAACATTAATTGAAAATAAATCAATTTTGAAAGTTTGTTTTGAATTTTATAAAAAATATATTAACATTAAATTAAAAATCAATGTAAAAAATCCATTTTGAATTAGAAAAATTATTTAACATTAAGTTAAATGGAGAGAAGGGGGAGAAAGAGATGTGCGCTGGGGTTGGCTGGGCTGTGGGACGGCCCGGACTGTGGGACGGCCCGGACTGTGGGCCGGTCCGGTCCGGTCTGGGCTGGGGGTGGGCCAGTCCAAGCTAAGTTTGGGCTGGGGAGTTTGTGGCCGGGATTGCTCGGGATTGCCCGGGAGTCCCGGTGGGCTAGGCTTGGGCCTTGGCCGGGTGGCTCATGAGCCTGGAAAACCCGGGCTGAGCCGACCCGGTCCAGTGGCCACCTCTAGCCACAATCGAACAACTACTTGTAGCTGTGTGAAAAGTTGTACACCATATACAGCTATTAAGCCACAAAGGAACAACCCCTAAGTATGGAATGTTTTCTTAGACCAACTCCCCTAAAATTAGTACTCACTCTGTCCACAAAAAATATCCATTTTGATTTTTACTGGTCATCATAAATTTTGAACATAAATTGCAATCAATATATGAAAATACTTTGATTTTTCTTAACGTGTATTTTCCAAATATTATTTTCATATAATTTTTAGTCATATATAATTGAAATTATTAATGATCAAATGTGTATCTGGAGAGACCAGTATATTTTTGGTGGACGGAGGGAGTATTTGTTAATAGAAATACTAAAACAAAAAAACCCTAAAAGATTATAATAACTATAAAAGTGAAGATCATTAGTTTATATACATGCCCATATGCTAACTCATTTGAGATGTTACCCCTCTGCCAAAGTGAACCTAATAATCAAGAAGATCAAACTTTTTTAGAGTGCAGGGGAATGACTGAAGAAACACATTATTAGACCACTTGAAACTACTCAGGTTTGGAACCCTACTGCAATAAAGGAACACAAGGAGATGCTCGAAACACAGACAAACATCAATATTGATTTTTCCTCGACTAATTTGTTCGATTTTTTGGCCTAGGATTATAATCGCAATTAGCATGGCGACGATTGCCAAACCGATACAATAGGCACTACGTTGCGAAGACCTTTACTTGGAGAAATCGAAGGAACATGGCATTTTATCAGTTTATACGGTCCACATTCGACTTTAATCTGGAATTTTTTGACAAATCATGTCAAATTAATATTTTAGAAAACTAAAAAACATTTTAAAAATATTTAAAAATCCACCGTAGTCAATATTTAAAAAAACATATTTAGAAAACATAAAAAATAAAATATAAAAAGATAAAAAGAACTCCATACTAATGAATAAATTCTAAAATAAATAATACTAATAATAGGCATAAAATAAAATACACTATGAAACAAATAAAAATAAACCATATAAAAAAGTATAAGCCTCAAAAATAAGCTCTAAAATATAAAAATAAAGGGAACCTCAACCCTAAAATATGAAAATAGAGACCCAAACTCTAAACATAAAAATAAATGGAACAACAATCTAAAAAAAATGAGTTTCGAACATTGTTTTTTTTTTTTGCTTTGATAAGATTTAGATACCATTAGTTTGAGTAAAAGAAATACTTGCTCAGTATTCAACAAAATATAATTTTAGAAGACATCTAAGAGTTTTGGTTACTTAGGTTAAGAATATGAACCTTAGGGGATTTTGGATTTTTACAATCACTTCACGTAAGTCCAACATGTATCAGGTCTAACACACACACACACACATATATATATATATATATATATATATATATATATATATATATTCAGGTAGGAAGCGTAAATTTCGTAAGAAATAGGAATGAATTTGGGCCTTTGATTGAGTTAGATTAATAGTTGTGATTTATATTCAGTTGTGTTACGTGTTTGTGCTGTGTGCTACGCGAATTGGAATATGTAAATTAAGTGAGGTTGTGCTACATGTTTGTGCTGCTTGTGCTACGATGTAATGGAACATGTGCTAAACTTAACCTATTTAAAATCTGTGTTACGAAATAATGAAATATATGCTGAACTCACATATTTTAAATCGGTGCAACATAATAATTCTGGTTGTGCTACACATATATGAAAGATGTGCTAGACGGACGTATTTTTTCCTATATTCCTACACTAAAGGGGTTTCTCACCATAACCCACTCATATATATATATATATTATATATATATATATATACACACATATGAAACAGATCATATGAAAACTAATTACCTTGTGAAATCTAGAAACTTTTGTAGGCCATTGATATTAGTGATCTAACGGCTGTAGATAAGTAGAATTATATGCATTTATGTATTTTTTTATTGCATTATTTGTTGCATATACTATCGACCAGCTTGATGCAACAAATAATAACAAATATGCAATGAAATTACTTAATAATGCAATTGGTTTCTAGATTTCACCATTAAGGGTGTTTCCACCATAGTTGGGATAGTTCGGTAAGAATGAAGTTTAAACGAAGAAATAGGAATAAGTACGGTCTATAGATCTTGATTAAATATATGACCAAAAATTATCATCACAAAAATCAATGCAGGTAAATTATTGTTTTAATGGATCGACATTCGTATGCATGTATTAATGCATTGTCATTTTGATGCATGTATCTTATGCATATGCTAATTTGAACCGTGATTTACATAAAGATCAATCGTTCAATTTTATTCTTAATTCTTACTCAAAAAGTCATTCTCATTTAATCTATCGTATATAATTCGGCTTTTGCTATGTGTTTTGTTGTCGTTTGGACAAGCTATGAAATATTTGAGGGATTCTCAAAATTAGCGATTATCTGAGCTAATCCATCAGTTAATTTTTGTTATTCGTTTTTTATGATTGATATATTAGCTTTATCGATGTCACTAACACAGTGAAATCTAAGTTACACTTTATCAATGTCACTAACACGATGAAGTCTAAGTCACACGGGTTTTTCTATCGTCAGGTTAGGAAAATTTGGTCCGACGTTAGACCGAGATTAAAATTATTTATTTACTCATATTTATTGATCCAAATTCGTATATTCATCTTTTTAGAATTTGAATCATGCGATTTCGGTAATACCAAATCATAATTATAATAGTATAATTAAAATGAACTTTCTACAATTAGGCCAGGAAAATATGGTTTGATATTAGGGAGATACTAATTAAAATTACATATTTATTCATATTTTTTTATTCCAATTCGCACAATTCAACTCTAACAAAAAGAATATGCGAATGAAAATAACAAATATAAAATGTAAGTGTCGGTCTAATATCAGGTCAAATTTTTCTGGCCTGTCGGCAGAGGAGCCCAAGTTTCACTTATATGAGTTACACCAAAAGCACAACAAATATTTTCCATTCATTTTTTAATTGCGGTCACTTTATTTTCATACGTAAATTTTTAATCGTACTTTCTCTGTTTGTACAAAATAAAATTTTTTAGCATGTAAGATGTTTTAAATTTATATCAATATATTAATTTTTAGAATTTTTATTAATATATAATTGAATATATTGACGATCAAAATAATACACTAAACTCCATGTAAATGTACAATGTTTAATTAATTCTGAACGGAGGGAAGGTAAAAATCATTTAACTTTTGTTTACAAATATGGATAAATATTGATTCCCCTTAAGAGAGAGAGTATGTCTTTATAGAAAGAAAGGGTAAAGTAATTTATACTTAATATTAAAAGAGAGTCGCAAAAAAATATAAGAAAACATGTGTCATATATCCATGTTAATCCTCTTTTTAAAAATCCTAAAAAAAAATAGTCGTTTAATTTGAGATGGGGTGGATGATTATTCTATTATATACTATATACCAAGGAAACATGTGTCATATCCACGTTAATTCTCTTTTTAAAAATCTTAAAAAAAAATAGACGTTTAATTTGAGATGGGGTGGATGATTATTCTATTATATACTATATACCAATTAAAAACTTCCTCTCATTTTATTCCCTTTTATTTATAACCTAATAGTTTAAACAATTATAACTTTTATGTATAAATTTTATTTTTGAAAAAAATATATCAAAGTAATTCTTACTTCGTGCTCTTTAATTTGACATCCATATAGTATATATAAAGTTATATAAATATAATTATAATATATTTAGATGATTAAAATATTTCAATATATATAAGACTATTGAAGAAAGATATATTTTAGTTTATTTTCATAGCTTTTTAACAATTATTTGATTTTTAAGAATTATTTTATTCTTATTATAAAATAGTAAAATATATTACATTAATGTCAAATCATATAAAAAATTATATTAGTAAGAATATCGGTTGTATACTTTTAATGAAAGTTGATAATACAACACCACCAACATCATCATTAGAGCCTTAGTCACAAAATGCTTTGGGTCGGCTATAATGAAAGTTGATAATAATAAACATAATTTAATTTCTTATTTATAAAATTAGATATAAGACTCATATTGTCCTATATGAAAAAATAAATGCCGGTGCTTAATTAATTTACGATTTTTCTATCACGTGCCTTTAGATCACATGATAAGAGTTTATAAATGAAGCTAAATTAAATAATAGTATATATATATATATGTGTATACTGGCTCATGTATATTTTATAATAATTTTATAATATTATTGAAATATTATTACATATTATTAATATAATAAAATATTTAACATTTTATGCTATGCATCGCATGAGAGGATATCTAGTTTTACTAAAAATAGAGTGTGCTACTTTTTAGGGACGGACGAAAATAATAAAAAATTTATGTAAATAAGGGAAGGAGGGATTATATTATTTATACACGAGTAGGGGACAATGCAATTAACATTGACCTTGGTGTTTGACGATCTCAAAAAGGCTTACCACTTCACTTTTTTTTTTTTTTTTTGTTATTTAAATACTTCCTCCGTTCTTTTATTATTACAACGTGTTGATTATTACACTGTTCATATACTCTTTTTGATCATCTTTTATAATTTATACATATGAAAAAAAATATAATCATGTGGGATCTTGTTAGATTCATCTCGAAATATACTTTCAAAATATCAACTTATTATAATTTTTAAAAATAAAGAATTGAAGATATTAATAATCAAAGTTGTGCATTGACAAACGTGAAAGTGCACATATTGCAGTTATAATAGAAATTGCAGATGTTGCCGTTATAAGAGAAATTTCCTACGTAATCACTTTTTTTTTTCTTTCTTTTTTGGGATATTTAAATATAATATTAAATTTCCTATGTAACATGATGGGGGAAAAGCAAGAACTGGAAACCAGGAAGCATAAACACTTTTTGCCATAAAACTCGAAACACAAAGACAAACAAAATAGGGGCACTCCCAAGTTCTTGCTTTTTATTGCTTCTCTTGTATCTTTGTACTAAACATAAAATGCAAAATTCACGCATATATATTATCATACTACACCTGATGGGCCCGACCGTCGGGCCTAACGAACCGCTCCGATCGAAAAAAGAATAATGTATGGGTCCGGCCCGTGCAATGTGAAATTATCTCCGGCCTGTCGGGTCGGGCCAAAAAAGCCCGATAGTCTTTGGGCCTGAAAAACTGGATGGATCGGCCCGGCCCGTGCAATGTGAAATTATCTCGGGCCTGTCGGGCTGGGCCAAAAAAGAACGATAGTTTTCGGGCCTGAAAAATCGGAGCCCAGCCCAGCCCAAAAATAATTGATCGAGGCAGCTCGTGGGCCTGTACTCTTAATGTATAAAAGGGGGACACATCTCTTTCGGGAGATTGTTCGTTGCAAATCACCTACTCGTGCACAAGTAGACGATGGGATGAGATACACTGGCGGACCCAGGAATTTGCATTTGGGAGTACAATAAATATTATATAACAATATATGAAAAAAATATAGTGTTAAAAATAATACTTCCCAACAAATTGATGAATATCAAACTCATACATTTCAAAATGCCAAAAAAAAAATTACATAGCAAACTAATCTATTATTCGACGAGTCTTCATTTTTTGAAAGCGATTGACGACCTCGTCATCGGAAATTTGTAGGAACAAATCTTTCTCAATGAAAGTGACCAAATAATCATTTAAAAATTGATCCCCAGTGCTATTTCGTAACTTATCCTTGATATAAGTCATCCCATAAAACACTCTCTCTCTACACTTGCAGTAGCAACCGAAAGAATCAAAACCAACTTTATGAGTAAAAACACAAGAGGATAAGTGACATGTCTCTTTGTTTCAACAAGCTTCATCAAAAGAGCACTAACATCATGCAAATTGTGGAACTCCTCATCTCTTTTCATATCTTCCATGAATATATGAAGTTGGTATTCAAGAGTAACCAAATCAATTCCAGAAAATTCAGAAGGATAAAAAGTTACAAGTTTGAGTACATTTTCCTTGTCAAAAGAAGAGAAGCCGTCTTTGGGATTTAAGCAAGACATGCATTTGAGCAACTCCATATTGACCTCATCAAATCGATTGTCAAGTTCTTGAAGTAGTAAATCAATTACTTCTATAAACACATCAACCCGAAAATGATGAAGATATGAAACTTGTTGAACAAACCGCTTTGATCTTCCTTGAGGGATATAACGAGCCTCCATATCCGGAACAATAATGCCACTATCATTACAAAATGAGATTACCTTGTTCAAGTGAGTCTCCCATCCATTCTCCCTCATTTTCTGTAATACGACTTTGGTTATAGTGACAAGCCTCATAGCATTAACAATGTCTTGATCTCTTCTTTGCAAAGCAAGACACAAATCATTATTGTACCCAAGTATAGTCGTCATTAATTGTGCCATAAAAACAAAATCAAATGACACTAGTGAGTACAAAATGCCTTGAGCTTTAGCTTTATCATCCGAGTTATAGCCATTGCCCCAAATCATTGTAAGAACTTCAACAATTGTAGAAAAAAAGTTCATGGCATTCAAAAGAGTTTTGAAATGAGAACCCCAACGAGTATCTCCGGGCCTCTTCAAACCAAGCTCTTGATTCAACCCCGATCCCGTTTCAAGTTCACCAATTTCTAAGGCTAGAACAACCTTTTGTGCTTGAATTTCTCGAATCATTTCTCTTCTCTTACAAGAAACTCCAATCATATTCAATAACATTGCTAGCGTATCAAAAAGCCAAGCACATTGATTGTTCCTTTTAGCAATGGCTACAAGAGTTAGTTGAAGTTGATAAGCAAATCAATGAACATAGTAAGCATTTGGAGTATCTTCCATAATAAAAGTCTTGAGACCATTTATCTCACCCTTCATGTTACTAGCCCCATCATATCCTTGCCTGTAATATCCGGAATTTCTACTACTGTTTTTTAATATTATTTTATCCGGGTGATATTGTACAGCGTGGAATCTGTACAGTAGGGATAAAATAAATTAAGGACTGAGATGTCAGTATTGGTATAATTGTCGTATTTGGTCGACAATTGCATTTGAGGATATAATGTGTTGAGTGTACGTAGTCAGTATACGTATCCAGTATGTCGAGACGGACCAGAACAGTTGGATTTGGCTAAGTATAGAGCCCTTAACATACGCTAAGCTCAAGGACTTACGTACGCTAAGTTGCTAATGTTACGTACGTTATGGCCGAGGCATTACATACGTAATAAGAGAAATCAGACAGGACCGAGTCATGGTCGGCAGGTGGGACCCGATGTCGGCAGCGGATGTGGACAGGCGAGTCAACCCCGACCATTACGTACGCTAAGGACGGATCATTACTTACGTTAACGAGTATGTTACTGTAGCAAGTCAACGTACGTATTACGTACGTTATGGAGGAAACATTACGTACGTAAGTGAGTGAACGAAACAGGTCAGTAAGTTCTGGAATGATGTTACGTACGCTATGAAGGACACTTAACGTACGCTAGGCGGCATTACGTACGTTAATGCTGATGGATAACGTACATAATGATCGATGCAGTTTATAAAATGAAGATCAGTATTTCATTTCTTCACGACAGAAAATCATTTCTTCCTCCAAAATTCGTCCTTCTGAGGGTGTTAGTGAGAATAAACTTCTTCTAACTTGATTATAAGCTTGAAAGCATGGATTAGAGGCTTGGATGTGAAGATATCAATGGTTCTTGAAGAGTTTGATTGGGTTATTCATGTTCTTGAGGTATGTTGATGAACTCTACACCTTGAATGCGGATTTTAATGTTATTGTTGATTTATAATTCGTATGAAGATGATTATGGTATTGTTGTTACGATCCTTGAGGCTATATGAACTATATGTTGGTTTATGTCTTGATTATGTTGGTTATGATTATAGAATCATAGTATTCTTGGTGTTCTTGGTAGAAATGTTTCGATTCTTGATGTTAGAAGGATCATATATTGGAAAAATATGATAATATACACCTTGAATTATGAATGAGGATTGTTTAGATGTTAGAGGATATCGAATTACGTTGTTTTGATGGCTATGAACAAGGTTTCGAATCATTTAGTGTTCTTGAGAAACTCCTTGATGAATTTAGCACAGTAAGACGATCATAAGTGGAATTATCGGTATCTTTAGATATGAAGATCGAATGTTCGTTGATTGTAGTAGTAGAATTCGTATGTTCTTGATGAAATACGAATCATAATATCAATTTGGAATCCGGAAAGATTGTGATTGATCACCGAATATGATTTCCTTTACATTCGTATCCGTAATCGTATTTTGGTTATGAATTCGTAATTGCTTGAATTGGATTGTTCGGACTTGTGTCTAATCGAGATATTGTGAAATCGTCGAGTTTGTCGATCGGTTATATTGATTAGTAATTATCGGATTTTGGTTCATATGATGGATATAAATTCATAAATGGTTTGAGTATACTATTTGGTTTTATATATGATCGAGGTATCGTTGGCCCGTTGAGTTTGTTTGGTTGGCTATGTCGGTTATTGATTGTTATCGGATCATTGCTATTTGATTACTTCAATAGGTTGAGATTATTGAGCGGTGATTATAACCGTATATTGCGGTCGTGTTCGAGTATGTTCGTGAATTGCATGGGTCAGGGCCGAGGAGCTCGTAGATGAAGGCAATGAGATTGGTAGCGGCTTCATCATCGTTGTATCGGTATCGAGGCAAGTTATTACTTGCCCAGTTATAATGTTTAATGAATGGTTTCAGTTTCATTTCGTTTGTAATGCATATAGCAATGATTATTACTGCAAATTCTGGAGATTTGGATTATATGTTGTCTTTCCGATTCTGGGAGTTAAATCATAATGTATATGCTTTATCTCGATTATTGGCATATTCGGGTATCAAGGTTATGTTGCAATAAAGATGAGGATATGAATATCTATAGTTCATGGTACGTTTGGATCGCCGAGCATTGAGGATAATCGGCGGTGATGATTTGACATCGAGATTTTCTCCTGAAGGACTCGGGGCAAGTATCTTAGTTTGATTCGGTTTAGTGTTGATGTTGTTGATCATGCATGTTGTCATTCATGTGGCTGGACATGAAGTCGTCCTAGTTGTGTCATCATAGTGTCGTTCATGTTTTGATTCATATGTTGTTCATGTTGATGAACATATTGAGTTGTATATGTGTATGCATAATTATATTGTTGTTGATCCTGTGAGATCGTGTGATCTATGCTGAGGGCGCTGGATCGGATGTCCACTATGCGTTGGTCCGACGGGATCATCATGGGGATCTATGTTGAGGGCGCTGGATCGTTGGATTATCCATTGTTGTGTTGATGGAATCATGTGGATTCGCATCATTGATTTTATCATGTGTTGTTGTGCATATGTATATTGTTGGTTATCCATTTCGTGTTGATCTAGTAAGATCATCTTGGGATCTATGCTGAGGGCGCTGGATCATGGGATTTCCACTGAGTATACACTGTTGTTATTGTTTTGAGCACATTGACGTTGTCATATGATTATGCATTTGTAGGTCTTGTGTTAGGACCATGCCCGTATGTTGCATTGATATGATCTTGGATTAGACTGACATGTTTGTCGTGGTATTGTGCATCTCGAGGTATGTTCCGTATTTCCCTTGGCATTTGTCTTTGATAGACAATTGGTTTTCGTGCCGAGATGTGATGATGTTACCCGATGGATTTGGGTTGGACAAAGTTGGTAGATTTTGTAACACCCCCAAAACCGTATGGGAATATTACACGCCGTAGACCCTTTCCACAAGGATCTACCAGGCTAAACATCCATAAACAACCAAATGCTTGCCCGGCCAGGGTCAAACAATATAATAATACAGACCGTTATGGTCACTTACACGTGAATACATAGACCGATGAGGTCACACAACCCAATCAAAAAAACTTACTTAAACGACATTACCCACACAGGGGTCGAAATACAATACAGCGGAATACTGAAATCAACTCTGACAACACAACAAAAATCAGAACAACTCTCGACTCATGATTAGTATCGCAACTCATCATCCTCTTGTGCCAATCCTGTGACTGCTCCCCTGAATCTGCATGTACCTGGACGCAAAACAGACATCCACCCCCCGATTACTCGGGGGTTAGTAAAACTCCACAGTTTTACTAGTGCAAGTATCAAATCATACGAAATGTAACAAGCAATTAATAATCGTGAATCAAATATAATAATCAAGTAACAAATATCCCCGGGAGGTTTTCACAAGGAAAGATAAGCTATGAAGCATCGACCCAACATTCCTTTCTTAAAACTTTCTTTTCAAAACTTTGATTTGAAAATAATCATGCTCATGACACCGTGATCCACTGTCACGTGTCTCCGTAGGTTCAACAACCCGCACGGACTACACCACGCACAATTAAACAAACATAATCGATTCCGACACCGTGATCCACTGTCACGTGTCTCCGTTGGTTCAACAACCCGCACAGACTATTAACCAGACATAACCAATTCCGACACCGTGATCCACTGTCACGTGTCTCCGTAGGCTTAACAACCCGCACAGACTATATCAATCTCAACAATCACACACACAGTCCTGACACCGTAGTCCACTGCCACGTGTCACCGTAAGACCCGTCGATCTCACCCGGTTGGACGTACTGTGTCCGAAACTCATGGTCCACTGCCATGCGTTATCGTAGGCCTCGTCTGCACCAAAGACGATTGGACCTCAGTACCTCACTAAGTTCTGACCCCGTAGTCCACTGCCACGAATCCTCGTAGGTCCCGTCGAACCAACACGAGTGAACTTAGCGGTCACACACATATTCATATTCACATTCACATTACATATAACAATGAGCACAATTGATCAATCACATTGATCACCACAAAATCGTACATCACCCGCACATAACATAATCTCAACACTCGCAACAACTATCGTCAATCAACGACACATATCCAACATAACACACGTTCGGTACACAATACATTGCACAACAAAGTGTACAACCATCCCATATGTACGGCGCAATCCTGCACAAATGGCACAACGCCTAACACGTATACTAATATAACAATATTATCGCACAACCTTCAAATTACGGAAAACACAACCAACTCAAACGGAACATAATTACGAAGGCAAGCAAAATCATCACACATCTCATACGTAATTACTAGTCGCAAGATACAAGTCGTATAGTAAGATACTTGCCTTAATAACTGCTACCAAACGCTCCGAAGAACACGGTTCGACCGGGAAGCTCGGACCCCGAAGAAGACAATGAACGGAAGGGTTCCGACTCGAGTTCTTCACAAGAATTCGACCCTAACAACATATAATCAATAAATCATCGATCATACGAGGAAGAATAATCGTAGAACGCCCGAAAACCCCTCTATGACATTTTACCGGACACCTTCAAGGCGTCGGTCAAGAACTCGACCAAAACAACGAATCGATACGATCCAACCATGGAATAACAAGGGAAATGATACAATACATCTAAATAATCATCAATCCATCACAATCCTAAGTTAAATCGGATTAAACGGACGAAATTGAACAAAATACCCAAAATCCCCAAAATTAGATTTCTAGAAAATCTGACCTGATTCGCTCGATCAAAGGATGTTATAGGATGGATGATTGATGATATGAACTCCAAGACTTCATGGATTTATTGATAAACAACATCTCTCCATGATAAGAACAACCCCAGCCGCGGAAGAGGAGGAGAAGAAGGAGAAAATGGCGAAAAAAAACGACTGCTGGGCCTTAAATAGGCTGACACAGTGTGCCGCGGCCCAGCCGAAGTGTGCCGCGACATAGGGTCAAATCTGCCGGCAGTGACTCGGCAGTGTGCCGCGGCCCTGCCAGCATGTGCCGCGGCACAAGGTACAGACGGGTCGGCCGAAGATTGCAAAATGTGCGCGTGCCGCGGCTCGGCCAAGTGTGCCGCGGCCTTTCCGGCAGGCTGCTCGGCCATAACTGGAACATGTGAGCGACTTAGCTATTTCGACCATAACTTCCTCGTCCGGACTCCGGTTGACTCACCGTTTGAACCATTGGAAATATAACTCTATGCTTTATAATATTGCAAATATTCAGAATCTTTGGAGTTTCCAAGAATTTATGGCGATTTTACAAAGTCAAACTCATACTTGGAAAAGTCGTTTAATAACACCGAACTCAAGAAAACGACACCGAAACCTGAACCTGAATACGAACCGAAGATACGGTTACGAAGTACTCGCAAAGACGAATCTAAGAGCTAATATAACACACGATTCCGAACACCCGAAGGCTTGAAATTCGACAACGGAAGGTAATTACCCCAAACTTTGGGAAATTACGAAAATGGCCCAAAACGTCCGAAAATCACGATACGTGATCGAATAACCAAACCGAAGTTCACAACACGTCTAAAAAAGTTAAATGGACTTACGAGAAACTCGAAATAGTAATTTCGAACGAGATTCACGAAAACCGAACTCGAGTGCGGGAAAGTCGTTAATAAACACGGAACTCAACAAAACAATATGGAAACAAACTCGGATGACAAAAAGTGTAGAATTAATCATTCTTAGAATGACGAGAAGGTCCCAAGCGAGTCATCTAAATGGACCTCCGCCGAAAAAAGAAAATTGCTGGAAATCCGAAATTGCGGATATTACAGATTTCGTAACAGTGAGTGATGATGATGTTTTGAGAAACCTGGGTACTGTGCGAGATGTGAATTTTGGTAAAATTATGACGATAAGATTACATTGGTCGTATTCTAATTTTGTATTCTCATTGGTATATAATTATTAATGTGATGTGACAGTTATCATCGTTGGATATTATGGATGACCCCATCGTGGGCTTTCTTTTTAGGTTCTTGAGATATCGAGCTTGTAGCGGTCGTGGAGAGATGAGCTTCCCGTAGGATACTGGCTAGGGCATGTTTTTATGAACTGAATTCCTGATCAGTTATTGTTTTCCGCTGCTAGAGTAATTTTACTTGGTTGTCCTTTCCGCTGCGTGAGTATTTTAAATGACTTCTTGATATCTAGTAACTTGAGTTACTTTGGAAATCATTTTCTAAACTATTGAGTTCCGGCCATTGGGCCTTCCCCTTTTCAAAATGAGGTTTTACGGCGCTTTTGATAAACGAGTTTTATAACGTCTTCGAATATTTTTAAAGATAGTACTGTCGTTAGCCTCTTGGGCATTTGTAAATGTTTGCGAAAATTTCTTTTATCCTTGTGGGTTCCATCTCGGGGACCACGACGCTGTAATATTTCCGGTTAAATATGGGGGTGTTACAGAATATGGTATCGGAGCTTAGGTTGAGAAAACCTAGGCATTTGGGTCGAGTTGGGTCGTGTTTTGGTCGCGTCATTCGAATTGTCGATTGACTAATACTAGAGCCGTGAGTTTTTGTTGTTCACTCGGGCTTATGGGCTATGTGATTTATCAGTGTGGTACTGGGATTGTTGTAAACTTTTCCAAATGGTGCTAACGTGATTCTCTTGAAAGAGATGTGTTGTGTTCTCAAGTTGATCTGAGTTTGCAAAACGTGTGTTTTGAAAATACATGTGTCGAGTATTTTCTTGAGTCGAGACATGTGCCAGTATCACGGGGAATCGCCGGCTTCACGATCTGTAAGTATTTGTTTTTTTGAATTTCATTGAGATTTATTGCCGTTCTAAGTTGATAGGTTTTGAGATTCAGCAGATATCATGCGTTACAATATGAGATGTCAGAGTTGGGACATGATCGATAATCTCGAGACGCTATGATTTTGGAAATTAGTATGTTGGCTAGATTTTGGAACGGAATTGTGCATTTGGGAGGATGTTGTGGATTGTTGAACACGTAGTCATGTTAGTTCATTTTGTGATACATGGAACTGTTTTCGAGCATTTGAAAATGATACTTTTCAAAATGAATGTGTTACGGATGTTTTACGAAAAATGATTTTTGGGCCGAGACCCAATCGATTTTGAAATAGTTTTGTAACTCAGGACTTGGAGTCCGAAAAAAGGGTTTTCTACTTTATAAACTTCTTGTAATGTGGAACGAGATACGGGCTGAGACCCTAATGTTTCAAAAGAAAGCTTTTCTGTTTTCTAAAACTCCTGAGATTTGTAAAACACTTTATCAATCGTTTATCTGTTTCATTTCTGTCTTTCGTGGTTTTGATTTACTCGTTCAAATAAAACCTCTCGGGAAGTCTTTCGCTGTGTTGATTTGTTTAAATGTTTTGTCATAGCATATTTGAGGTGACCCAAGATGGTTTAATGGTTGACGTTGCGAGTCATATGTGGAAAAGGAGTTTTTATCAGAGTCTATATATTGAGGTTTTAGAACTATACCGTGTAGTTTTCCGATGGAATGTCAGTGGAATTTGTGACGAGCCGGACTGGTATACAGGAGTATGGATGTGGTCAATCATTTGCATAGTTTTCATTTTAAAACTTCAAAATCGTGTGGATTCGAAGGACACTGTTATTGAATACTTGACGTAAGCAAACCGATTTAATTGTTCGAAAATTGATTTACTGGTCTTATGAAAATTTATGTTGTGAGTTTTCAAACTCTTGAAAGAACTTTCGAAAATTTGTCTTTTGACAAGACTATATGATTTCAAACTGGTTTTGAAAATGTGATTGATATACACACATTTAGTGCATAGTGCATATCATGGGGAAGTTATTAATGTAACTCACAAACTGGATATCATATCGATGGTCCGAGGAAAAGAGATTCGAATTTTAATAGGGTAGGTTGATTATCCAGGGAAGATCGGTTGATCAGATGAGAGGAATATGCTGCGTGTTGTAGATCCATGCACAGGATGTAATTTTAGAACTTTGGGTTTTGTGAGATCGAGACATATATGCTATGTGATTCCATTGATATGGTGGTAGTGTGATTTTTACCATAGTGATTTTGAAGGATTTCTTTGTAAGTGTAGATTTGGGGATGGTGTGTAATATCCGTAATTTTCCATTTTCAGCAGTTTCCATTTTTGGTGTATGTCTATTTTTAATCGACTCGCTTGTAACCGTTTCAACGTTTCGAATCTACTTTGTTCTTGGAGTTTTTCCATTTGGACGAGTTTTGATGAAGTTTTTACGTGATTCCATTTTATGATACTTTTTGCCGTATGAACGTTCGATTCTCGTAAAACTCGTTCATTTTCGTGGTTTCATGGTTTGTACAAGTTCTTATGATTGAGTTGGTCGTGTGGAGACTTTCGGTTTGCAAATCTGACGTCGTATCGTGATTTTCGGACGCTTGGGTCATTTTCGTAATTTCCTATAAGTTTAGGGAATTTCATATTCGTTGTCGTATTTCGGATTCCTGGGTAGTCGGATTGATGTTTTCTTGTGATGGTTAGACTCGTCATCGAATATTCTTCGTAGTCGTATTTTTGGTTCGATAGCAGGTCCGGGTTTCAGGGTCGTCCAGAATCGTTTGACAAGAAATGCCCGATCTGCCCAAGAGGTGTTACGGCCGTAACCCGAGGTTACGGCCGTAAGTTGGCCATGTTACGGCCGTAAGTATCCCCTATTACGGCCGTAACGACCCATGCTTTAAAACAATGCAGAGGTCCAATACCTCATTTCCTATCCTTTCTCTCGTTTTTTCTTCACGGTGCGACTCCAGAGGCGATTTCTTCAGTTTTGATTGAAGAATTTTTCGTGTTCAATCACCGTAGAATCGTAGTAACATATCACCATCAGCGTAATCATCCTCCATCGTCCGAATCCGAGGTATCTTCTTCAGGAACCCTAACTTGTATAAATTGGGGGTTTTTCGGGTTTTTCGTGATTGACTCCGAATTGTTCATGTATGTTGCGAAACTTCTTATCGATTGTTGTTATTGGGTGATTCCCAATCCGTTTTTCCTCGAATTAATCCATGTATTGTTGATACGGGGAGATTTTGTATAAACCCTCGCCCGTATCGATTGAACGTCTATTGTTGTGATTTGTAGTCGGGGTTTTGGGAGTATTCCTTTCGATTATTGATGTCCGTCGGGACTGAGTTATGCTAATTCTTCGTTTAGGAACCGTCGTTTTCCATTCGGATCACCCGTAGTCGTTTTCACTTCCGATTCTTCGAAGATGTCACAAAGGCAAGTACTTTACATTTGTTTACATGTTCTAGTATTTGAATTATGGCTGTATTGTGGTTGTTGTGGATGGATATGTGTATGTTCACCTAGGGACGGTCCGACGGGGCCTCTAGGGATACGTTGCCGTGAGTCTCGTATCGCGAACTGTGGTTAATCAGCCAGGGATGTCCGACGGGGCTCTGCGGGGTACGGTGGCCGTGAGTCACGTACCAAGGTTAACTTTGAATTGTTTTGGTTGGAGAAAATGTGTTTTGTGCTTGTGCATCGTAAATATTCCGGAATATAAAATGTTTTCTAAAATGATTTTTGGCGCATTATTCATCTGATTAGAATGTAGTTCAAATGGATTGTACTTGCACTAGCAGTTGTCGCTAACCCCTTAAATGGGGGAAATACTTTTTGTATTTTAGGTATTGATCGTGGGGACAAGCGAGCACTCGAGCCGTACGAAGATGATGGGCAAGCATGATATTGTCCAGTAATTGATTTTCGGTGTTATGTCTGTCGGTTATTATTGATGTCTAATTTTGGGATTTCTGTATTATGAAATTGGTTTAAGTACTCGAGTACTTCCTGTTGAACTTGTTACTGTTGTGTTTCCGTTTTGGGAAATGGATTTGTTGTCAGATTTTATTTGTCGGTTTGTAGTCTTTTATGCATATTGTCGTTTCATTAATACTTTTTTGTTGTTGTCGAATGTCTTGTTTGGTACGTTAGCCTGGTGGATTCCACAGTGTGGGGTCCACGGCGCTGTAATATGCCCTGAATCTCTTGGGGGTGTTACATGGTGACCCCATGCTGGTTGTTGTGGATATTGATTGATCATTCCCAGTTTATGTATGATTGGATATGTTCGACAGGTTGCGATTAGTTGTTCGTATGCCGAGGGGTATGTTCACCAGTCGGGTATGTTTATTGAGATCCACTGTATGTGATTGGTGTGTCGTTTTGAGAACTTTATTCGTTCGTATATCGGTTTCTGTGGTTCTGTGTTGATCATATTGGAGTTTATCATGTTGATGATATTCTTGATGTTTTGACCTTTGGATTGATCGTATTGGAGATATCATATCGATGGTCTTGTCGGTTAATTTGTTGGTTGATCATTGTTAATGATCGTATAAGCGTTCAGATTTTATGTTGATGTTTAGGAAATTGTGTCGTTTTGTTGGGCAGTTGCTTCACAGATGTATTGTGTATTATTCGTCTTATCGGAATTGGGACTTGATTATGTAATCAGGCAGACAGGATTTGATTCGGGCAGATTGTTTCATCCGAAGATGATATATTTTGTTGAGACTCAAGGAATTGTGATTGTAAGCGTATTGGGACTGTACAGTGAGATCGCTTGCTAGTATCTCAGGAGATCGTCGACCTGCGTATTTGTAAGTGTGCTCTTTTGGTTATTCAGTAATGATGATGATTGATCGTTGTCGTGATGTTTTTGGGATATTTTGGTTGAACGGTATGTTTGTTTGTTTTTATGATGGATTGCAAGTTTCGAGGCCGAAACCTATTTTAAGTGGTGTAGAATGTAATATCCGGAATTTCTACTACTGTTGTTTAATATTATTTTATCTGGGTGATATTGTACAGCGTGGAATCTGTACAGTAGGGATAAAATAAATTAAGGACTAAGATGTCAGTATTGGTATAATTATCGTATTTGGTCGACAATTGCATTTGAGGATATAGTGTGTTGAGTATACGTAGTCAGTATACGTATCCAGTATGTCGAGACGGACCGGAACAGTTGGATTTGGCTAATTATAGAGCCCTTAACATACGCTAAGCTCAAGGACTTACGTACGCTAAGTTGCTAATGTTACGTACGTTATGGCCGAGGCATTACGTACGTAATAAGAGGAATCAGACAGGACCGAGTCATGGTCGGCAGGTGGGACACGGTGTCAGCAGCGGATGTGGACATGCGAGTCAACCCCGACCATTATGTACGCTAAGGACGGATCATTACTTACGTTAACGAGTATGTTACTGTAGCAAGTCAACGTACGTATTACGTATGTTATGGAGGAAACATTACGTACGTAAGCGAGTGAACGAAACAGGTCAGTAAGTTCTGGAATGATGTTACGTATGCTATGAAGGACACTTAACGTACGCTAGGCGGCATTACGTATGTTAATGCTGATGGATAACGTACATAATGATCAATGCAGTTTATAAAATGAAGATCAGTATTTCATTTCTTCACGACAGCAAATCATTTCTTCCTCCAAAGTTCGTCCTTCTGAGGGTGTTAGTGAGAATAAACTTCTTCTAACTTGATTATAAGCTTTAAAGCATGGATTAGAGGCTTGGATGTGAAGATATCAATGGTTCTTGAAGAGTTTGATTGGGTAATTCATGTTCTTGAGGTATGCTGATGAACTCTACACCTTGAATTCGGATTTTAATGTTATTGTTGATTTATAATTCGTATGAATATGATTATGGTATTGTTGTTACGATCCTTGAGGCTATATGAACTATATGTCGAAGGATATGTTGGTTTATGTCTTGATTATGTTGGTTATGATTATAGAATCATAGTGTTCTTGGTAGAATTGTTTCGATTCTTGATGTTAGAAGGATCATATATTGGAAAAATATGATAATATACACCTTGAATTATGAATGAGGATTGTTTAGATGTTAGAGGATATCGAATTACGTTGTTTTGATGGCTATGAACAAGGTTTCAAATCATTTAGTGTTCTTGAGAAACTCCTTGATGAATTTAGCATAGCAAGACGATCATATGTGGAATTATCGGTATCTTTAGATATGAAGATCGAATGTTCGTTGATTGTAGTAGTAGAATTCGTATGTTCTTGATGAAATACGAATCATAATATCAATTTGGAATCCGGAAAGATTGTGATTGATCACCGAATATGATTTCCTTTACATTCGTATCCGTAATCGTATTTTGGTTATGAATTCGTAATTGTTTGAATTGGATTGTTCGGACTTGTGTCTAATCGAGATATTGTGAAATCGTCGAGTTTGTCGATCGGTTATATTGATTAGTAATTATCGGATTTCGGTTCATATGATGGATATAAATTCATAAATGGTTTGAGTATACTATTTGGTTTTATATATGATCGAGGTATCGTTGGCCCGTTGAGTTTGTTTGGTTGGCTATGTCGGTTATTGATTGTTATCGGATCATTGCTATTTGATTACTTCAATAGGTTGAGATTATTGATCGGTGATTATAACCGTATATTGCGGTCGTGTTCGAGTATGTTCGTGAATTGCATGGGTCAGGGCCGAGGAGCTCGTAGACGAAGGCAATGATATTGGTAGCGGCTTCATCATCGTCGTATCGGTATCGAGGCAAGTTATTACTTGCCCAGTTATAATGTTTAATGAATGGTTTCAGTTTCATTTCGTTTGTAATGCATATATCAATGATTATTACTGCAAATTCTGGAGATTTGGATTATATGTTGTCTTTCCGATTCTGGGAGTTAAATCATAATGTATATGCTTTATCTCGGTTATTGGCATATTCGGGTATCAAGGTTATGTTGAAATAAAGATGTGGATATGAATATCTATAGTTCATGATACGTTTGGATCGCCGAGCATTGAGGATAATCGCCGGTGATGATTTGACATCGAGATTTTCTCCTGAAGGACTCGGGGCAAGTATCTTAGTTTGATTCGGTTTAGTGTTGATGTTGTTGATCATGCATATTGTCATTCATGTGGCTGAACATGAAGTCGTCCTAGTTGTGTCATCATAGTTGTTGTTACCCAAAATAGTATCCGGAGATAGTATTGCTGTAATGATCGAGTAACAAACAAATGCGAGAACACTTCCGTGAGAAAATAAATAACACAAGATTTGCCGGGGTTGTTAATCCCGGGCTTGAATGCTCTCGCGAGATGTTATTAATAAGTATACTGTTGAGTACAAATATTAATATTAGAATCTATTACAATGAGTGTAAAGACTTCTAGTTATCTAAGCTGTAGAGCGTGTAGATTGCCGGAAGAACCAGATATAAAGATCTGTGAGTTCTTGCTTGGGATGTATTATGAGTGTGTATGAATATCACTATGATTGTGTAAGTAATTGCCAGATGAGTCTTTGATTCTCTCTCAGTATGTTTTGCACTTGTATTCGCAATGAATTCTTCTGATCCTCTGCTGCCGTGTTATGAGCCTCCTATTTATAGGAGACAAGGTTGCTGGGACCTCTCCGGCGATCACGGGCGACCGCCGTTTTCTATAGTATAATAAGATGGCCGATCGTCCCGTCACGTGGGGCTGTTCCCTTAAAGTCTGGGGCTGCTGCTGGTGGCCAGCTGTGCGAGCCAATGGGAAGCCAGCACGCATCCTGAGTCGCTGTCCGGGGAGGACCCACTTTGTACCTTTCGGCGGCCCTGTCGGTAGTGAGGTAGGTGATAGGCTGGGGTCAAATGTCTTATCTGTCGGCGCCCTTTGTGGATCTGCACGTGGGCCACCGTCTAATATTCGGTCTTCGACGACTTTGGTGGATGTTGGATTTTTACGTGGCACGAGACGATCGTCTCTGGTTGGACATCATGGACGGTCGCTAGATTCCAAAAGACGATCGCCGGATACCAAAAGACGATCGCCGTGGGTGCCGACCGATGGGTGTTTGCCCAGAGTATGTCTTTTATGGTTGGATCTCTGAACGTTATGCCGATCGCCTTCGAGGCGTATTAATCGCCGCACAACAATTGCCCCCCAGCTCGCTTCGATGTTGAAAACACGGGGTGAGGTGGCACTGTTGGCGATCGCCAGTGTTTAGGCGATCAGGCGATCTGATTTCAAATTTGGATGATCTCCTTTGTGCTGGGAGCAGCGGGAAAGGAAGGCGGGCTCTCGAAACGTTTCCAGGACACGCGTCGCACTACCATTGGGGGAGTCCGACGGTTTGTCAGACTTGTCGCGTGGCGTGCCCTCGAAAAGACGCGTACGCGGGATTCGAGGGCTGCATTTAATGTGTCCCCCTCCGACGGTTGCACTCCAGCCCTCGGGATTTCACCTATTTGCACAGAGACCCCTGCTCCCGCCTATAAAAGGGGGTAGGGCTTCTTCATTTCTACTCTTCACGCATCCTTGCCTTCTAGCCGAGACTCTGCAGAAATTTCCGAAGCTCCTTGTGCCGACCGTCCTTCCTTTTAGGTAAGAACATAAATATTCTTTCCCCCTTTTTCTTTTTCTTTTTTAGAACATGTCTGGAGGATCCAAAACCTTCGAGACCGGAAGCACCTCCGCCGCCTCGGCTTCCCCGGACTGGGAGGAAATTCCCGTGGGACTCTATATGGAAACGGCCTTTGAGGCTATTCGTGCGGGGATTGCACCCGCAGAACTCGAAGAGCTCTTCAATGAGGCCGAAGTGGCGAGATCTGCGGCGACGGCGGAGCAAGGGGGTTCTCCGGTGGATGAAGATGAACTGGTGCGGTTGTCTTGGGAACGGGATAGCGTATTCGGTCCCGCCTATATGGCTTTCGCTAATCTTATGGAGGGGATCGCCAGACCCTGTCTAGAATTTGATTTCGAAGCTTACTCCGCCGCTTATCCCTACGAACATGTGAAGCGAACGGTGTTTCGGGCCGCCGACCCGTCTCAGTGGACTCTTGGTCAGATCCGGAGTTCGGCGACCCAGAAAGACTTGAGCCGTTGGAGGGCCAAATATCATATCCCTTCTGATGTTTCACTGCACGTGCCCTCGGAAAATGAACGTGCCGATCAACCTCCCGAGGGTCTGGTCGCCGTGAATGAGATGATTATGGAGGCCGGCCTGTGGTTCCCCTTGCCGTTCGCCGTATCCTATTTGCTGGTTGCCTGGAATTTGGCACCGCTCCAACTGACGCCTGGCTACAGATCATCTGTACTCTGACACTTTTCGGCGGTCACCGGTTGTTCCGTCTCCTTTCTAGGATGGAGATGAACTATCTCTTCAAACTGGCTACGCAGAAAGGGTCGATCGGCGGTAATCACATTCAAGGTCGAATGGGAAGTGTGGTCCTCGGTGTGCCGAACAAGACCCAGGGCGACCTGGGAAAATGGTGCTGGGTCGGCAGAACGTGGCGATCGGTGTCGAGTGATAGGCCGGAGGAAGAGTTGGAGATTCCCACCAATTTTCGGGAGAGGAATCCGAGTAAGAGTTTTAACTCTCCCTTTGATCGGACATGTCTTGGACTGATCTAATTTCGTTTCCTTTTTGCAGGATCCCTTGTTCCAGCGATCAGCGATCTCCCCTTCGATTTCTTGATCGTTTGGGAGTGAATTCGTGCCTTGCCAGATTCCTACATAGACGTTCGCTCACTCGGTCATGAACTTCATCGGTTGGGGGCTCGATTATTTCGCTTCCCATGTCATCTGAAAGTTCCAGGTATAAATTTTACTTCTTCTTCCTTGCTTGATGATCGTCTGATTGAAAGAGGTGTTTAACTTGTCTGAATTTTTCCTTTGACAGAGATTCACTTTCCCCGCTTCGCCGAGCCACCACAAGAGATCGCCATGTCTAACCCTGGTCTCATTGGTCGCCTCCACTAGGGAAAGAAGATGGGTCGCATTCCTGCGACGACGTCTCACCCCGTCCCTATGGTGAGGCCCACTGTGGTGCCGTTCGCCGAACCGGAAATTCAAGAGGAGGAACAACTCCAGCGCAACCGCAAGAGGCGGAGGCTGGAGGAGTCCCTGCCGACTACTGAGGTGGACGTGTCTATTTTGGAGCCGCCGGTTGCCGCGGCTCATATCTCCGCTGTTCCGATGGTGGAGGGATCTGGCTCCAGGCCCTCGGCGTCCGGCTCCAGGTCATCGGCCGGCTTCTTGAAGAAAGTGGCGATCGCTGAAGCTGAAACTTCCCAGGGAAAGCCCTATTTTGGCCGCGATCCCGAGCTGGTCAACAGGTAAGATCGGATTGAACTTTCCGAGTTAGACAATTTGAGTAAGGTATAGACTAACTCCTTTGTTTCTTCTTTGTTTGTGTTGCAGGGTCCGTCTTGCTGATCCGGACGTCTCGCCGATGGTGCTGGATTTCCTAGCGAGCAAGTCTCCGCAAAAGTCCCTTGACGTCCCTACTTACGTCCAGAAGCCCATCACCTCTCTGCCGAAGGCTTGGACGACCGATCTCGATGCGATCGATCGTCGGCGATCCGGAGATGCCATGCAGGCGACCCTTGCCCTGGCTCTCCAGACGGCGACGATGGCCGTCCAAGCTGCAAGGGATTATGAGGGGCGACCCTCTAATGCTCGTCTCCATAGCGACCTAGAGGCTGCCCGGAACAAAAACGTTGAATTTGCTAACCGGATCCAGACTATGGAGAAGGAGTACTTAGAGACGGCCAAATGAGCTAAACAGGACATCGATCGGATGAAGCAAGAGCTGAGCCGTTCCAAGGAAGTGGCCGATCGGTTCCGTGACCAGGAGAAGGAAGCTCGCCGGATGCATGTGGCTTCGCAGGAGGAGGCGGATGGGTTGAAGGCGATGGTGGATCGGCTCAACAGAGAGTTGGAGGCGGCGAAGAGAGAGCTTGAGAAAGCTAAGGGAGAAACGGCCGCCAAGGTGGTCGAGCTGGCGGAAGCTGAGAAGACGACCACGGAGTTGAGAGGGCAGCTAAAGGCGATCGAGACCGATCCCTACCTCAATGTGGCACTCATCGGCGAGTTCGCCTATTATGTGGCCTATGCCGATGCTGTCCGAGCCGCCAAAAAGGTAGGGATCGAGATCGGTCCTTTGATGGAGAGCTTTAAGGCTTATGCGCTCGAGCACCCTTTGCATCCGGAGTTTTCCCTTCCGATCCTTGACCTCGTTGACTTGGGGATCGACTTGAGTTGGTATCCTTTTTCGGATAAACTCATTCATCCTGAGGCCGATGGGGGAGCGCATGCCGATCCGCCACCTGGGGGCGAAGACCAGCCGGAGGGACCCTGAGTGACTTCTTTGTTTTCTTTCACTTGTAATTTTTTGCTCTTTCTTTGTATTGCCTTCGGGCTCTGTATTGTACGAACTCCTTGAAAATGAATAAAATATTCCCTTTTTTGCATCTGTGTCTTTACATGTACGATCGCCTTTGAATGGTTGCATGTGAATTTTTACAAGTATGTGTATGATTGCTTCCGATGTCTTGTTCACCCGACCGATTGTCTGAATGTTTGAATGTATTGACATGTTTGGAAATTATTACTTGTAAATGTTGTCGAACAAAACTGATCGTCCAGCGTGTGTTTGAACGAAGCCGATCGAGTACGGTTCCTTCTGTTCGATCGCCTTTAGGATTAACTCCCCTTCTCTGCCCCCTTGTTTTTGTTTACTTATTGTAAGTAAGGGAACAAAAATAGTATGTTTGGTGAGCTATCTTCAGTTTTGCCGACTATGAGGAATCGTGCACGGTCGCGGAGTTCGATGGACCGACCTCCACAACCGTGTCTTTGTGTGCGAGGGACATTGTCCATCCCGCGACTCACTTTATTGTGAGGGTCCTCCGTTAGGCTGCGCCTGCCTTGTATTTAAATGAAAGGTGGGCGATCTTGGTCTGGAGGAGTCCTTGCACGGGGCGTCATCGGTTTATTCGACTCCACGTCCGCGGCTTTGTAAGCACATTTCTACCTTGGTTCGGCATGTTAGATGACGACCCTCGACGGTATACGTTGTGACGGGGTAGGGACGCGTCGCCTTGTCTGGGTACATCATGTTAGATGATGTATCTTGAGGGCGTGCGAACGTGTCCGCAGATTAGTTTGGAGGGTCCTTCGGCTACGCCGACCTCGTATTTAAACGAAGGGCGGGCGATCTCAGCCCAAAGAAACCTTGCATGGGCGAAGTTGTCGGTTCCATCGACTTCCAGGGCCATGGTTGCATTGTTTCTACCTCGGATCGCCATGTTTGAACGACGATCCTTGCCGGTATACGATATGCCTGGTGGGGAGATCGCTAGAATAGATGGGATAGGAAGAAATCTCATTATATTCTTTGTACACTGGGTAGTTGAAACTGAATACAAAATTTTCACTGGTAGTACTTCTTCATATGTACGGCGTTCCAGGGATATTGATCCGGAGTACCGTCAGGGTGTTCAAGTTCGTAGGCTCCCTTAGTTAGCCATTTAGATATCCTAAAGGGGCCTTCCCAGTTCGGACCAAAGACACCTGTGTGGGTCTTGATCTTTTTGAGGACGAGATCGCCCACTTGAAACCTTCTTTCCTTGACCTTCGAATTGAAGAACTTCTCGGATATCCTTTTGTGGATTGTGTTCTTCACTTCTGAGGTCAATCGTCGTTGTTCGAGCATGTCGAGGTCGATCCGTCGGGCCACATCATTGTCGGTCGTCATCTCTTGTTCGGTTCGATGGCTGAGGACGGCGATCTCCGAGGGGATCACCGCTTCTGTTCCGAAGGCGAGGCGAATGGGGTTTCGCCGGTTGAATTATGGGTCGTCGTTCGATAAGACCACAAAACGTCTGGGAGCTCGTTCGCCCATCGTCCTTGCCTGGACTCTAGTCGCGCTTTAATCGTGTGTTTGAGGATTTTGTTTACGACTTCTACCTGCCCGTTCGTCTGAGGGTGGTAGGGGGCAGAGAACAACCTCTTGATTCCCCATTTCTCGCAGAATTGCATGACTTCTAAGCCGTCGAACTGCTTTCCGTTGTCGGAGGTGATGGCCTGGGGCAGACCGAATCGGCATATGATGTTTTTCCAGATGAACTTGATTACTTGCTCTTGGCCGATCTTGTTGAGCGGTTCGGACTCAGCCCATTTGGTGAAATAGTCGACCTCTATGATGGCAAACTTACAGCCCCCTGGCGCCGTCGGCAAGGGACCTATAAGGTCGATGCCCCATTGGGCGAAAGGCCAAGGGCTGTACATTGAAGTGAGTTGCTCGGGGGAGAGTTTGATGTTTGGTCCCATTACTTGACACCTATGACACGATCTGGCATAGGCGATCGCATCCTTCTGAAGTGACGGCCAGAAAAAACCTTGCCTGGTTGTTTTATGGATGAGAGCTCGTCCGCCAGCATGGTTTCCACAGATCCCATCATGGATCTCGGCTAAAACGAGCTGACCTTGCTCCGGTGTAATACACTTGAGGAGGGGAAGGCTGAAAGCTCGCTTGTAAAGCCGGTCGTACAATAGGGTGTACCTGGTCGCACGGAGCTGGAGTTGGCGAGCTTTGATACGGTCGTCAGGGACCGTTCCATCCTTTAAGTATTTGATGAATGGAGTCATCCAGTTCTCCTCGGCAACAGCAACTGTGGTAACCGGGTTTCTGTCGATTTCCAGCCTTGCTGATTTTGTAATTTGGATATTAGAGAAATCGGCTGCCCCATCTGACGATGCTAGCTTGGACAGGGCATCGACCTGGGAGTTGTGCTCTCTTGGGACTTGTTCAATTAGCACTTCCTCAAATTTCGTGCACATTTCGGCGACCAGCTCTTGGTATTTGACCATCTGCTCGCCGCACGCCTAATATTCTCCCTTGACTTGGTTCACGACCAAGAGGGAGTCCATGAAGATATGGAGGCGACGAACATCTAGGGCGAGGGCTAGATCGAGCCCGCCTACCAAGGCTTCGTATTCGGCTTCATTGTTGGTCGCACAAAACCCGAAACGCACGGCATTTGTGAAAGTTTGTCCGTCGGGGCTAATGAGGACAATTCCTGCCCCTGCTCGCGAGTTGGTCGCCGAGCCATCCACGTACATCTTCCAGGCAGGGCGACCGACCTGGGTTGGACTGTGAGGAAATGTTAATTCCACCACGAAGTCTGCCAGAGCCTGGCCTTTGATCGCCGTGCGGGGAGCATATGTGATACCGTATTGGGCGATCTCCAGTGACCACTTGAGGAGTCGCCCGTTGGTGTCCGGTCGGTGTAGAACTTGCCTTAGAGGGAGGGTCGTCAGAACCTCCACTTGATGTTCGAAGAAGTAAGCCCTTAGCTTGCGAAGACTCATGACTAGAGCGTAGGCGATCTTCTCCAGAGGTGTATAACGTGTCTCTGCGTCGTGGAGCGCTTGACTAACGTAGTAGATCGGCAAGTGGACTTGTCCCTCCGCTCGCATCAAAACGGCACTTAGTGCGACCTCCGAGGCCGCTAGGTAAAGGAATAATTTCTCACCGGGGATCGGCTTTGCCAGGATCTTGGGGTTAGATAGATATTCCTTGATTTTGGCGAACGCTACTTGACTCTCCTTCGTCCATGCGAACTTCTTGTTCTTGATGGTCGCGAAGAAAGGCTTGCTTTTATCGCCGAGCCGAGCTATAAAACGGTTGAGGGCGGCTAGACAACCTGTGAGTCGTTGCACCTGCTTGACATTCCATGGCTCCTGCATATCAAGGATCGCCTGAATCTTGGTGGGGTTCGCCTCGATCCCCCTTTGGCTCACGATGTGCCCCAGGAATTTTTCGGAGCCCACCCCAAAGTTGCATTTCTTGGGGTTCAATTTCATGTTGAACTTCTCGAGGATGGCGAACGTCTCGACGAGGTCATTGAGGTGGTCTTCCTTCTTGAGGCTTTTGACCACGATGTCGTCAATGTAGACCTCCATGGTTTTGCCGATCTGATTGGCGAACATCCCGTTGACTAGGCACTGGTAGGTTGCCCCCGCATTCTTCAAGCCGAACGGCATTCGGACCCAAAAGTATATGTCCTTTTCCGTGTGGAAAGATGTGTGCTTTATGTCTTTCTCCGCCATTGGGATTTGATGGTATCCGGCGAAGGCATCCATGAACGACATCATTTCGCATCCTGCTGTACTATCGACCAAGTGATCAATATGAGGCACCGGAAAGTGATCTTTTGGACATGCCGCGTTGAGGTCGGTGAAGTCGATGCACAACCTCCAGGAGCCAATTGGCTTTTTGACGAGCACCGCGTTGGCGACCCACTGTGAATCGTCTGTAGCTACTCCGATTAGTTTGTTGTTGAGTAGCTTTTTGACTTCTATGTCGAGTGCCGCGTACTTCTCAGGACCGAATTTCCTACGTTTCTGGTGAACAGGCTTCCTTGCCGGGTCGATCTTCAGATAGTGGCAAGCGTGTTCAGGATTTATGCCAACCATATCTTGATGTGACCAGGCAAAGACTCCGATGTTCTTACATAGTAAATTGATCAGATCCTCTTTCAATTCGCGATCGATACTGCCGATCTGTACTTCTCGCTCCGGGCGAGCCGGATCTATCGTTATACTTTCCAACTCTTCAACGGGGATGGTCGCTTCTTGTTTGGAATGATTTCTGGACTCGATCCTTGGATCGATGTCGAGACTTGGCTCGAAACCGATCCTTGGCTCGATGTCGTCCGTTAATCGATCCGAGATGGCGTCCTCTGAGTCGGGTTGGTACGATGTGCTTGGCTCGTCGATCTCCATGGGTTGATCGTCGATCGTTTCAATGTTACACATAGCATGGGAAGTATTGAAAGTAGTTACGACATAGGAGTAATTCAAACATCTTTTTGCCATTAGCTGATCTCCTTTTACAGTACCGACCGTCCCATCGGCAGTGGGGAATTTGATACAGTAAAAGAAAGACGAGGCGACCACCTCAAAGGTTTCTAGAAAGGGGCGACCTAGGAACCCATTATAGATGCTGGGCCTATCTATGATTACAAAATTTAGGTTCCTAGTAATCCTAACCTTGGGATCGTAAAAGCATATTAGCTCGACAGAGAGCTTGATCCTTCCGTAGGCTTGGACTGTGCGGTCTCCGAACCCTTGGAGCACGGTGTTGAATGGCTTGATGAACTTGGTCAAGTTGCCGAGCTAGTCCAGGGCGGATTTGAATATGATATTGCAGAAACTCCCATTGTCGACCAGCACGCGATCGACCATCTTCCCAAGGATACAAGCAGAGATCACCAATGCATCCTCTTTGGGGCACTGCACTCCCTCCCTGTCCTTGTTGGAGGAGGCGATGAGCGCGTCTCTAGAGATGGTCGGCTCTGGAGG
The DNA here is from genome assembly GCA_033398695.1 of Orobanche coerulescens. Lineage (NCBI taxonomy): Eukaryota > Viridiplantae > Streptophyta > Magnoliopsida > Lamiales > Orobanchaceae > Orobanche > Orobanche coerulescens. The sequence goes on from CM065811.1 coordinate 172,995,984, forward strand.
TACCACGACGTGGACCCCGGCGAGCGCCCTCAGTTCGGCCTTTCGCTTCGTGTTTGACATGGCGGAAACCGGGGAAAGGCCCCCGAGGTTTCCACCTCCTGCTTGAAGCATATTGATCCGACCGCCAGGATTGATCGGAGGAATCGATTCATCAAAGTACTCCGGCTCATGCTCGATCCTGGCAACAGGATTGGGAGGGGTCCTTTCGTTTTGTCGGCGCTCGCGCCCTCCGGTCCTCTCTGTCCTAGGTTCTGGCTTGGTGACCAAGTTGTCCAATTTGCCTTCCTCAAACAGTCGCCAGAGTTGTCTGAGGAGGTCGCGGCATTGGCTGGTGCTGTGGCCGGGACTCTTGTGGTAGGCACAGAACTTGATGCGGTCTAGATGACCGTGGTCCCTTATCGGCTTTGGTTTGGAAAGCCATTTGCGCCCCTTGATTGCGTTGAAGATGTGGGCCGGAGATAAGTTGAGGTTGTGGAGAAGGTGGACCTCCATATCCTCGAAGGCTTTGAACTCACCAGGCGGCTTTGCGACCGCCTTTCTGGGCTTGGCGACCGCCTTCTTCTGGACATGGGATGGCGTCTTCCCTTCTCCGGAGGGTCCCTCGCCCAATCGGAGAGAGAGCATCCTCTGCCTGGCCAGGAAATCGGCGGCTCTGACACGGAAGACCGAGTAGGTCGGGGGGATGTCCTTTGTGAGGTGCCTGAACATGGGTGAGTGGCCGCAGAAAACCCCCCAGGACTGAGTAGAGAGTGAGCTCGTCGCTGATGGGCTCGCCGGTGAGGACTATCTCGTCTACCCAGTCGATGTAATCTTCATCTGATTCGTCCTTCCCCTGCCTGATTTTCATCATGCGCTGGGGGCCTTCAGGGCGAGCGACTTTGGCGGCGAAGTACGACGTGAAGTCGTTCGCCAGCTTCTCAAAGCAATTGATTGAGCGAGGTGGTAGTGAAATGTACCACCTGTGGGCGAGGTCGTCCAGAGTTAATGGGAACATTCGACACTTCGTCGCGTCTGATGCTCCGCATCCGGTCATGTAGATCCGGAATTTGATCAAGTGGGTCTCCGGATCCGTTCTCCCCTCATATAGAGGTGTTTGTGGGGGAGCGATCTTTGGTTGAACTGGGGCGAGCTCAATCTGGACCGCGAGTGGCTCACTTGGTCCGGCGATCGATCTTCTGGCGCCTGCCCCAGTTTCCAAGAGCGCATTCATCTCGTCGAGCTGGCGCTGCATGGCGGCCATCGCCGTTGCCTGACTGCTCGCTGATTGGCTCCCGGAGCGCGAGCCAAGGCGATCGTGCACAGATCCCCTGGCCCCATGGTGGACGATGAGTTCTCTGCCAGCGGGCTCATTTCTTGGGCGAGCGGGAGCTCGCTGACCGGCTTATCTTCTGGGAGTCGGATATGCCGAACTCCTGGTAAAGGATTCGGATACCGATGTCTCCCGGCTGGGGCCTGAGTGCCCGGGTCGCCATGAGGGATCGCTTCCCAGGAGGCTGAAGACGGAGTCATCCCGCCTGACGGAGCCTTCTCCTGCAGCTCGGGGCTTTCTATCGATTTATCAACATAGATCCCCTTGAGCTTCCGCTTGCCTGCCTGGCGGATGGCTGACGGAGTGATGGTGGGCGAGTCGCATGCCCTCCGTCGCTCCCTGAGGATGGCTATAGCCTCCTCAATCTGTTTCGCGGTCTGGAACTGATCGAGTGAGAGGCTAGGACCGTCCCTCGGGGGCGGGAGTGAGAGCCTGGCATCGCCGTGGTCACCTTCCGCCGTGGGCTGGGATTCGGTCCGGGCCGGAATGAGGTTTCCGGCAGATCGTAGGGTGGCTCTCTTGGAGGTCATTGCAGATGTCATTTTTTTGAAGGCTTTTCTTTTGAAGAACAGTGAGTGTTTCTTCAAGTATATGTCCGGAGAACAGTGAGTGTTCTTCGAGACGGTAGGAATAAAAATGAAGGTTTAGATCCCCTTCTTCTAGCGCCAATTGTTGTTACCCAAAATAGTATACGGAGATAGTATTGCTGGAATGATCGAGTAACAAACAAATGCGAGAACACTTCCGTGAGAAAATAAATAACACAAGATTTGCCGGGTTTGTTAATCCCGGGCTTGAATGCTCTCGCGAGATGTTATTAATAAGTATACTGTTGAGTACAAATATTAATGTTAGAATCTATTACAATGAGCGTAAACTCTTCTAGTTATCTAAGCTGTAGAGCGTGTAGATTGCCGGAAGAACCAGATATAAAGATCTGTGAGTTCTTGCTTGGGATGTATTGTGAGTGTGTATGAATATCACTATGAATGTGTAAGTAATTGCCATATGAGTCTTTGATTCTCTCTCTGTATGTTTTGCACTTGTATTCGCAATGAATTCTTCTGATCCTCTGCTGCCGTGTTATGAGCCTCCTATTTATAGGAGACATGGTTGCTGGGACCTCTTCGGCGATCGCGGGAGACCGCCGTTTTCTATAGTATAATAAGATGGCAAATCGTCCCGTCACGTGGGGCTGTTCCCTTAAAGTCTGGGTCGCACGGTGGCCACCAGGCGAGCCAATGGGAAGCTCGCACGCGTCCCGAGTCCGTCCCAGGAGGACCCACTTTGTACCTTTCGGCGGCCCTGTCGGTAGGTGAGGTAGGTGACAGGCTGGGGTCAAATGTCTTATCTGTCGGAGCCTTTTGTGGATCTGCACGTGGGCCACCGTCTAAGATTCGGTCTTCGACGACTTTGGCGGATGTTGGATTTATACGTGGCATGAGACGATCGTCTATGGTTGGACATCATGGACGATCGCCAGATTCCAAAAGACGATCGCCGGATACCAAAAGACGATCGCCAGATACCAAAAGATGATCGCCGTGGGTGCCGACCGCTGGGTGTTTGCCCAGAGTATGTCTTCTATGGTTGGATCTCTGATCGTTATGCCGATCGCCTTCGAGGCGTATTAATCGCCGCACAACAATAGTGTCGTTCATGTTTTGATTCATATGTTGTTCATGTTGATGAACATATGTAGTTGTATATGTGTATGCATAATTATATTGTTGTTGATCCTGTGAGATCGTGTGATCTATGCTGAGGGCGCTGGATCAGATTTCCACTATACGTTGGTCCGACGGGATCATCATGGGGATCTATGCTGAGGGCGCTAGATCGTTGGATTACCCATTGTTGTGTTGATGAATCATGTGGATTCGCATCATTGATTTTATCATGTGTTGTTGTGCATATGTATATTGTTGGTTATCCATTTCGTGTTGATCTAGTAGGATCATCTGGGGATCTATGCTGAGGGCGCTGGATCATGGGATTTCCAATGAGTATACACTGTTGTTATTGTTTTGAGCATATTGACGTTGTCATATGATTATGCATTTGTAGGTCTTGTGTTAGGACCATGCCCGTATGTTGCATTGATATGATCTTGGATTAGAGTGACATGTTTGTCGTGGTATTGTGCATCTCGAGGTATGTTCCGTATTTCCCTTGGCATTTGTCTTTGATAGACAATTGGTTTTCGTGCCGAGATGTGATGATGTTACCCGATGGATTTGGGTTGGACAAAGTTGGTAGATTTCGTAACAGTGAGTGATGATGATGTTTTGAGAACCCTGGGTACTGTGCGAGATGTGAATTTTGGTAAAGTTATGATGATAAGATTACACTGGTCGTATTCTAATTTTGTATTCTCATTGGTATGTAATTATTAATATGATGTGACCGTTATCATCGTTGGATATTATGGCTGACCCCATCGTGGGCTTTATTTTTAGGTTCTTGAGATATCGAGCTCGTAGCGGTCGTGGGGAGATGAGCTTCCCGGAGGATACTGGCTAGGGCATGTTTTTATGAACTGAATTCCTGATCAGTTATTGTTTTCCGCTGCTAGAGTAATTTTACTTGGTTGTCCTTTCCGCTGCGTGAGTATTTTAAATGACTTCTTGATATCTAGTAACTTGAGTTACTTTGGAAATCATTTTCTAAACTATTGAGTTCCGGCCATTGGGCCTTGCCCTTTTCAAAATGAGGTTTTACGGCGCTTTTGATAAACGAGTTTTATAACATCTTCGAATATTTTTAAAGATAGTACTGTCGTTAGCCTCTTGGGCATTTGTAAATGTTTGCAAAAATTTCTTTTAGCCTTGTGGGTTCCATCTTGGGGCCCACGACGCTGTAATATTTCCGGTTAAATATGGGGGTGTTACAGAATATGGTATCGGAGCTTAGGTTGAGAAAATCTAGGCATTTGGGTCGAGTAGGGTCGTGTTTTGGTCGCGTCATTCGAATTGTCGATTGACTAATACTAGAGCCGTGAGTTTTTGTTGTTCACTCGGGCTTATGGGCTATGTGATTTATCAGTGTGGTACTGGGATTGTTGTAAACTTTTCCAAATGGTGCTAACGTGATTCTCTTGAAAGAGATGTGTTGTGTTCTCAAGTTGAACTGAGTTTGCAAAACGTGTGTTTTGAAAATACATGTGTCGAGTATTTTCTTGAGTCGAGACATGTGCCAGTATCACGGGGAATCATCGGCTTCACGATCTGTAAGTATTTGTTTTTTTTGAATTTCATTGAGATTTATTGCCGTTCTAAGTTGATACGTTTTGAGATTCAGCAGATATCATGCGTTACAGTATGAGATGTCAGAGTTGGGACAAGATCGATAATCTCGAGATGCTATGATTTTGGAAATTAGTATGTTGGGTAGATTTTGGAACGGAATTATGCATTTGGGAGGATGTTGTGGATTGTTGAACAGGTAGTCATGTTAGTTCATTTTATGATACATGGAACTGTTTTCGAGCATTTGAAAATGATACTTTTCAAAATGAATGTGTTACAGATGTTTTACGGAAAATGATTTTTGGGCAGAGACCCAATCGATTTTGAAATAGTTTTGTAACTCAGGACTTGGAGTCCGAAAAGGGTTTTCTAATTTATAAACTTCTTGTAATGTGGAACGAGATACGGGCTGAGACCCTAATGTTTCAAAAGAAATCTTTTCTGTTTTCTAAAACTCCTGAGATTTGTAAAATACTTTATCAATCGTTTATCTGTTTCGTTTCTGTCTTTCGTGGTTTTGATTTACTCGTTCAAATAAAATCTCTCGGGAAGTCTTTCGCTGTGTTGATTTGTTTCAATGTTTTGTCATAGCATATTTGAGGTGACCCAAGATGGTTTAATGGTTGACGTTGCGAGTCATATGTGGAAAAGGAGTTTTTATCGGAGTCTATATATTGAGGTTTTAGAACTATACCGTGTAGTTTTCCGATGGAATGTCAGTGGAATTTGTGACGAGCCGGACTCGTATACAGGAGTATGGATGTGGTCAATCATTTGCATAGTTTTCATTTTAAAACTTCAAAATCGTGTGGATTCGAAGGACACTGTTATTGAATACTTGACGTAAGCAAACTGATTTAATTGTTCGAAAATTGATTTACTGGTCTTATGAAAATTTATGTTGTGAGTTTTCAAACTCTTGAAAGAACTTTCTAAAATTTGTCTTTTGACAAGACTATATGATTTCAAACTGGTTTTGAAAATGTGATTGATATACACACATTTAGTGCATAGTGCATATCATGGTGAAGTTATGAGTGTAACTCACAAACTGGATATCATATCGATGGTACGAGGAAAAGAGATTCGAATTTTAATAGGGTAGTTTGATTATCCAGGGAAGATCGGTTGATCATATGAGAGGAATATGCTGCGTGTTGTAGATCCATGCACAGGATGTAATTTTAGAACTTTGGGTTTCGTGAGATCGAGAAATATATGCTATGTGATTCCATTGATATGGTGGTAGTGTGATTTTTACCATAGTGATTTTGAAGGATTTCTTTGTAAGTGTAGATTTGGGGATGGTGACCCCATGCTGGTTGTTGTGGATATTGATTGATCGTTCCCAGTTTATGTATGATTGGATATGTTCGACAGGTTGCGATTAGTTGTTCGTATGCCGAGGGGTATGTTCACCAGTCAGGTATGTTTATTGAGATCCATTGTATGTGATTGGTGTTTCGTTTTGAGAACTTTATTCGTTCGTATATCGGTTTCTGTGGTTCTGTGTTGATCATATTAGAGTTTATCATGTTGATGATATTCTCGATGTTTTGACCTTTGGATTGATCGTATTAGAGATATCATATCGATGGTCTTGTAGGTTAATTTGTTGGTTGATCATTGTTAATTATCGTATAAGCGTTCAGATTTTGTGTCGATGTTTAGGAAATTGTGTCGTTTTGTAGGGCAGTTGCTTCACAGATGTATTGTATTTTGGTTATGAATTCGTAATTATTTGAATTGGATTGTTCGGACTTGTGTCTAATCGAGATATTGTGAAATCGTCGAGTTTGTCGATCGGTTATATTGATTAGTAATTATCGGATTTCGGTTCATATGATGGATATAAATTCGTAAATGGTTTGAGTATACTATTTGGTTTTATATATGATCGAGGTATCGTTGGCCCGTTGAGTTTGTTTGGTTGGCTATGTCGGTTATTTATTGTTATCAGATCATTGCTATTTGATTACTTCAATAGGTTGAGATTATTGATCGGTGATTATAATCGTATATTGCGGTCGTGTTCGAGTATGTTCGTGAATTGCATGGGTCAGGGCCGAGGAGCTCGTAGACGAAGGCAATGAGATTGGTAGTGGCTTCATCATTGTAATATTCGTGTTTTCTATTTTTGGTAATTTCTATTTTCGGTGTATATTCGTCTCGGACATCTCGCTTGGCACTGTTTTGGAATTCTGAATCTATTTTGTTCTTGGAGTTTCTCCGTTGGGATGAGTCTCGATGATGTTTTTACGTAATTTCATCTTGAGTTATATTTTATCGGATGTGTATTCGATTCTCATTAAACTCGTTCGATTTCGTCATTTTCCTATTTTCATGAGTTCGTATGGTTGAGTAGAGCATGTTGTGAGTTTCGGATTGTTAATCCGATGTTGTATCGTGATTTTTGGATGTTTGGGCCGTTTTTGTAATTTTCTATAAGTTTAGGGAATTTGTTCCTTGTTCGATTTTGGTCGTGTACCTCGGACCGTTTTGGGGTTTCCGTACTTCCATTTCGTGTTATTGTTTCCCAATATCGATTCCTATTGCTTTTATTCTCTTCCCGGATCATTTTTCATCATTTTGGGACCCAAGGGGAGGTGTGGGCCGCGGCACACACATTGTCCAGTTTCTGGCCGAGCAGTCTGTACCGTGTGCCGCGGCACATGCCGGCAGGGCCGCGGCACACTGCCGCGGCACATTTGTCCGGGCCGCGGCACACTGCCGATCACTGGACGCAGTTTTGGCCCTGTGCCGCGGCACACTTCGGCTGGGCCGCGGCACACAGGGCAGTCAACTCTATAACTGCGTTTTTTTAGCGAGATTCACTCATTTTCTTCCTTTTCTTCAACCATACGAGAGAGGGCTTGAGGGGGGAGACTTCCCATCATCTTTCACTTGGGTGTTTGGTTTTCTTCATTTCCTTTCGATCGTGAAGCACAGATTGTGGATCTAACGCGTGTTCTTCGGATCAAAGTGCTTGGATATTCAAGAGGTAAGATCTCATATACACTAGTATGAATTTGGGGAGGGTTTGGTGGTGATCTTGTCTTTTAATCCGATTTAACCGATGTTGTTGTTAGATTTCGATAGTATACTCGTGACCCTTGGTTCCCTTGTTATTGGATGGGATGAAATCCCGTTAGTACACCGTTGACCGATTTCAATTCCCTATGAACTCTTGATGTTCGATGAATTTCACCAACGGGTAGAATTAGGATTAATTCTTACCTTTCCGCATTATTGAGACTTGTTGTATACCGTTATTGTGTTAGGAACGGATTTGGGAGGATTGTTCGGACCAAAACCTATTCCTTCGTCGTTTCCTTCGTTTCGTGTTATTCAAGGCAAGTATATGTATTACATTTCATTATGTATGTTGTGTTTTCGAAATGATTAATGAATTGTGGTTTTCGAGTGCGTGAGTTGTGTTCCTTCCACCCGGAGTGTCCGACGGGATGTCTGGGGGTCGATACTGAGGGGTACGGCCGAGGAAGTGGACTTGGGTGCGTGTGTGGTTGAACTTCCACCCAGAGTGTCCGACGGGATGTCTGGGGGTCGATACTAAGGGGTACGGCCGCGGAAGTGGTATCCCACCCGGAGCGTTCGACGGGATGTCTGGGGGTCGATACTAAGGGGTACAGCCTACCAGTTGTGATTTTGTGATATCGTGATGATTGAAACTGAATTGATTGCCAATGTAGTATTCCGGAATATTTATGGCAAATGATATCTGATTGAGATGATCGTGTAAAACCATGTTTGTATATAATGTTGTGTAATTGTGTACTTGCACTAGCTATTCGAATGCTAACCCCTTAAATGGGGGAAATGCGTCTTATGCATTTCAGGTACCGGGAGAGCTGAAGAGCATGCACGGGACATGCACGTAAAGGATGGGCTGGCTTGATGATGTGGCTCGAGTCTGTATTTTTTTTATGTTTTGTCGTTGCATTTGTCGAGTACTGGAGTTAGACTGTTTACTTCTAAACTTGCTTTAAGTCCCCTGCATGGGCAATGAATTGATATTTACTTTATGTTTCATGTACTCCGTTGAAATGTTTTGGCCGAGGCCACGACCTTATTTACTTTTGAGTGCATCTTTTGCTATTTCATTGTGGTTATGTGTCACGATGGTTCTACGGCGTGTAATGTCCCATTTGTGAATTGGGGTGTTACATTTATGGTATCAGAGCTTAGGCAGAGCTTAGGTTTTGAATACCTAGGCTGTCGGTAAATTTTTGGGTCTGTCAGTTGCGTCATTAGAGTCAGTCGTTGAGCCTAATATCATCATGCTACCGTCTTTTCGTGCGACCCGTGGCTGTAAGTCTCTTCGAACTCTTATATTTCTGTAATTCATTTTCTTGCGTTGTTCGGAATTATGAATTGCGATACCAACTTTGTCAATTGTGAATCTTTCTGATCTTGTTCTTTTCATTCTTCCTTTATTATGTTGAGAGGTCATGGTAGACCAGCTAGGGGACGCGGCCGAGGCCGTGGTCGGGGTGCTGATAATGAAGAGGGCTCACTTTCTCAATCCTCTGCGGACTCAGCCTCTCACTCAGTGCCGTCGGGTAATAATACCGACGCCGGGGCTACTGCCGTACTTCAGCAGTTAGTAGCCCAGCTTGCTCAGATAGCTCAGGGTGGACGCCAGAATCCTCCCCCAACACCTGAAGAGGAAGCTAGTAAGTGGCTTCAGACGGTGACTAAGATGCACCCTCCTCGTTTCTCCGGATCTTCTGACTCCCTCGGTTGGGAGAATTGGCTCTTTCAGTTGTCCAGGACCTTTGATGCCGTAGCTTGCCCCGAAGACAGGAGGGTACATATTGCCCAGTACCTCCTGGATAAGGAAGCTGCGGAATGGTGGGAAGCCGTTACGCCCAGAGACCGTCGAGCTACTTGGGAGGAATTCAAGGCTGCTATGGAAGCAGAATATTGTCCACCGCCAGTTAAGGAGCGAAGAATTGTGGAGTTCTTCACCGCTACGCCACATGATGTGCCTATTTCTCAGGCCATCATTACTTACAGTCAGCAGTTGGGTTTTGTGAGAGATCAAGTGAGGACGGAGGCTGATAAAATCCGTTACTTCAATATGCGCATGAAACCGCATATCAGGCAGAGTATGGCCCCGCTCATGTGTGTCACTTTGAAGGAGTATCAGGATCGCGCTCTAGCGATCGAGATGGCCGCACCGGAATTAGAGTTGGGTACCGAGGCCAAGAAACAGAAAACGGTTGGCAGTTTTTCAGCCGGCAAGAGTGGCCGATTTTTGAGAGCGCAGTCTGCCCCTACACCGGGGAAGAGACCGTTTCATCAGGCTGGGGGATCTCAGGGTAATCGTTCGATCCAAATTGCTGCTTCGTGGTGGTTTGTTTTAACTGCAACCAATATGAGCATTTGATGAAGGATTGCCCTTATCCCACAGTTACTTGCTTTACTTGTGGGCAGACCGGGCATCGGACAGCTCATTGTGAGAGGGACACTAGGGCCGCTAGAGTTCCGACTACCACTGCCGATCATAGGGATCACAGCACTCCAGTTACTCGTGTTCCGCAGAATTCGGGTCGTGGTAGGGGCCTGGTCACCGGATCGCCGTGGCAAAGATCGAGTTCGGGTTCAGTTCACCCCCGATTGTATCAGATGAGGTGCACAGAGGAGGCAGACGTTCCGGTGGCGTCAGGTACAACTCAGATCCTTACTCATCCAGTTTCAGTGCTTTTTGATTCGGGTGCTACCCATTCCTTTATTGCATCGGATTGTGTGAGTCGTATTGGTTTTGACTGCTTGTTTGAGTGTGAACCGTTTGTAGTGAGTACGCCCAGCGGGGATCGTATGGTTGGGGACCGGGAGGTTAGGGATTGACCAGTGAGGATCGGGAGCCGGGATTGGCCCTCGAATCTCATTATTATAGACCTTAAGGGTGAGGATTTGATCCTCGGAGACGATTGGTTGGATCGTCACGGTACTATCATGAACTATCGGACTCGTACCATCTCGATAGTGGCCGAGGATGGCACCGAGCATACCCTCTTCGGTCGTAAGCCGGGTAGGTCGGGGAGTGTGATTAGCGAATACCATCTCGTACCATCTCGATAGTTGTTAGTGAATACCCCGACGTATTTCCGGATGACTTGCCAGGATTACCACCACATCGAGAGGTGGAGTTTCCTATTGATCTAGAGCCTAATGCAGCCCCTATTTCTCGAGCGCCGTACCGTATGGCACCGTCGGAGATGTTAGAGTTGAAGAATCAGTTGGGAGATTTGTTAGATAAAGGGTATATTCGACCGAGCGTATCGCCTTGGGGTGCGCCCGTACTTTTTGTTAAGAAGAAGGATGGATCGCTTCGTTTATGCATCGATTATCAAGAATTAAACAAGTTGACCATCAAAAATAAATACCCTTTGCCCCGGATTGACGACTTGTTCGATCAGCTTCAGGGGGCGACAGTCTTTTCGAAGATTGATTTGCGATCGGGCTACTACCAGTTGAGGATTCGGGACATCGATATACCGAAGGCTGCCTTTCGGACGAGATATGGCCATTACGAGTTTGTGGTTATGCCTTTCGGGCTAACCAATGCCCCAACAGTGTTCGTGCAGTTGATGAAGAAAGTTTTTATTGAGTATCTGGACAAATTCGTAGTCGTCTTTATCGATGACATTCTGATCTATTCACGGAGTCGGGAGGAGCACGCCTTACATCTCCGGATTGTATTAGACATTTTGAGATCTGAGCAGTTGTATGCGAAGTTCTCTAAGTGTGAGTTTTGGCTCGAAGAAGTGATGTTCCTCGGGCATGTGATTTCAGCAGAGGGAGTTCGGGTAGATCCGCAGAAGATAGAAGCAGTGATGGCTTGGGAGCCGCCTAAGAATGTGAAGGAGGTGAGGACTTTTCTGGGTCTCGCCGGTTATTACCGTAGATTTGTTGAAGGGTTTTCTAAGATCGCTAGACCACTCACTCAGTTGCTCCAGAAGACTCAGAAATTCGAGTGGACCGCAGATAGACAGAATAGTTTTGACGAGTTGAAGAGACGACTAACTACCGCACCCGTGTTAGCATTGCCTCAGGGGAACGAAGATTTCGTGGTATATAGTGATGCATCGGGCCTCGGACTCGGATGCGTTTTGATGCAGAGAGATAGGGTTATTGCTTATGCGTCCCGTCAGTTGAAACCGTATGAGGCGAATTACCCCACGCACGATTTAGAGTTAGCTGCGGTCGTTTTCGCCTTAAAGATCTGGAGGCATTATCTCTATGGGTCGTCGTGTAAGATATTTACGGATCACAAGAGTTTGAAGTATATCTTCAGTCAAAAAGAGTTGAACATGATACAGCGAAGGTGGTTAGAGCTAATTAAAGATTACGACCTCGAGATACTTTATCATCCGGGTAAGGCTAACGTAGTGGCTGATACATTGAGCCGAAAACCGGTGGCGTTACAGATGTTAGAGGTACTCACACCACAGAGCAGGATCCGTCGGGATTTTATTTGTCAGAATCTCGAGGTTTGGGTTCAGAGAGTTCAGGGTCAGTTATGTGCGTTGGAGATCACTTCGTCCTTGACTGATGATATCAAGGCGAAACAGTATGATGATCCGTTTTTGGTCCAGCTGAGGGAGGATGTGAGGAAGGGGAAAGCCCCTGGATTTGTGGTTCAGGATGATGGCGTTCTGAGATTTCGCGGCAGATTATGTGTACCGAATGACATTGAGTTGAGACAGAAGATTTTGAGTGAGGCTCATACTACGCCTTATTCCATACATCCTGGTACGAGCAAAATGTACAAGGATGTGAGGAGTAACTATTGGTGGAGTAATTTGAAATCGGACGTTAGCGAGTTTGTGGCGAAGTGTTTGACCTGTCAGCAGGTTAAGATTGAACATCAGCGGCCCGCGGTGTTGCTACGACCACTTCCCATTACGGAATGGAAATGGGAAGACATCTCTATGGATTTCATTATCGGGATGCCTAGGACTCGGACTGGAATGAACATGATTTTGGTTAATGTTGATCGACTAACCAAATCAGCTCATTTTCTGGGTATTAAGGACACTTGGGGACCGGAGAGACTGGCACGAGTGTTTATTGCAGAGATCGTGAGATTGCATGGGACTCCTAGGAGTATTGTTTCAGATCGAGATGGCCGGTTTGTATCATATTTTTGGCAGGCGGTTCATCGAGCTTTGGGGACTGAGTTGAGACTCAGTACGTCTTACCACCCTCAGACTGACGGACAGTCAGAACGGACGATCCAGACGTTGGAGGATATGTTGAGAGCCTGTGCCTTAGATTGGAAGGATGATTGGGAGTCGCACTTGCCATTGATCGAGTTCACGTACAACAATAGTTGGCATGCCTCGATCAAAATGGCACCATTCGAGGCATTGTATGGGAGGAGGTGCAGATCGCCGTTGTGTTGGGATGAGGCGTCCGAGCTGATTGGTACCGAGCCCGATATGGTAGTTGAGACGAGAGAGAAGATTGCCCTGATTCGCGATAGATTGGTGACGGCCCAGAGCCGGCAGAAGTCTTATGCCGATACACGTCACCGACCGTTGGAGTTTGAGGTGGGAGACCATGTGTTGCTTAAGGTGTCGCCGACACGGGGAGTTTACCGGTTTGGTCGGAAGGGTAAACTTAGTCCGAGATTTATTGGGCCATTCGAGATTCTAGAGAGAGTTGGAGAGCTTGCATATCGGTTAGGTTTGCCGCCGTCCCTGAGCCACGTGCATAACGTATTTCATGTTTCCCAGCATAGGAAGTACGTACCGGACCCTAGCCATATTATTGATTTTGGAGAGATCGAGTTGGGGCCCGACATTAACTTCGAGGAGAGGCCGATTCAGATCTTAGAGCGTCAGGTGAAGCAACTCAAGCACAAAACCATTCCTTTGGTTAAAGTGCAATGGTCGAGGCATGAGTCCGAGGAAGCCACGTGGGAGACGGAAGAGAGTATGAGATCGATATACCCCGAGTTATTCGTGTTGTAAGTTTCGGGACGAAACTTATTTTTTAGGGGGAGATAATGTAATATCCGTGTTTTCTATTTTTGGTAATTTCTATTTTCGGTGTATATTCGTCTCGGACAACTCGCTTGGCACTGTTTTGGAATTCTGAATCTATTTTGTTCTTGGAGTTTCTCCGTTGGGATGAGTCTCGATGATGTTTTTACGTAATTTCATCTTGAGTTATATTTTATCGCATGTGTATTCGATTCTCGTTAAACTCGTTCGATTTCATCATTTTCCTATTTCCATGAGTTCGTATGGTTGAGTAGAGCATATTGTGAGTTTCGGATTGTTAATCCGACATTGTATCGTGATTTTCGGATGTTTGGGCCGTTTTTGTAATTTCCTATAAGTTTAGGGAATTTGTTCCTTGTTCGATTTTGGTTGTGTACCTCGGACCGTTTTGGGGTTTCCGTACTTCCATTTCGTGTTATTGTTTCCCAATATCGATTCCTATTGCTTTTATTCTCTTCCCGGATCATTTTTCATCATTTTGGGACCCAAGGGGGGGGTGTGGGCCGCGACACAAGGAATGTGCGCCGCGGCACACACATTGTCCAGTTTCTGGCCGAGCAGTCTGTACCGTGTGCCGCGGCATATTCGTCCGGGCCGCGGCACACTGCCGATCACTGGACAGAGTTTTGGCCCTATGCCGCAGCACACTTCGGCTGGGCCGCGGCACACAGGGCAGTCAACTCTATAACTGCGTTTTTTTTAGCGAGATTCACTCATTTTCTTCCTTTTCTTCAACCATACGAGAGAGAGGGCTTGAGGGGGGAGACTTCCCATCATCTTTCACTTGGGTGTTTGGTTTTCTTCATTTCCTTTCGATCGTGAAGCACGGATTGTGGATCTAACGCGTGTTCTTCGGATCAAAGTGCTTGGATATTCAAGAGGTAAGATCTCATATACCCTAGTATGAATTTGGGGAGGGTTTGGTGGTGATCTTGTCTTTTAATCCGATTTAACCGATGTTGTTGTTAGATTTAGATAGTATACTCGTGACCCTTGGTTCCCTTGTTATTGGATGGGATGAAATCCCGTTAGTACATCGTTGACCGATTTCAATTCCCTATGCACTCTTGATGTTCTATGAATTGCACCAATGGGTAGAATTAGGATTAATTCTTGCCTTTCCGCATTATTGAGACTTGTTGTATACCGTTATTGTGTTAGGAATGGATTTGGGAGGATTGTTCGGACCAAAACCTATTCCTTCGTCGTTTCCTTCGTTTCGTCTTATTCAAGGCAAGTATATGTATTACATTTCATTATGTATGTTGTGTTTTCGAAATGATTAATGAATTGTGGTTTTCGAGTGCGTGAGTTGTGTTCCTTCCACCCGGAGTGTCCGACGGGATGTCTGGGGGTCGATACTAAGGGGTACGGCCGCGGAAGTGGTATCCCACCCGGAGCGTTCGACGGGATGTCTGGGGGTCGATACTAAGGGGTACGGCCACGGGATACCAGTTGTGATTTTGTGATATCGTGATGATTGAAACTGAATTGATTGCCAATGTAGTATTCCGGAATATTTATGGCAAATGATATCTGATTGAGATGATCGTGTAAAACCATATTTGTATATAATGTTGTGTAATTGTGTACTTGCACTAGCTATTCGAATGCTAACCCCTTAAATGGGGGAAATGCGTCTTATGCATTTCAGGTACCGGGAGAGCTGAGGAGCAGGCACGGGACATGCACGTAAAGGATGGGCTGGCTTGATGATGTGGCTCGAGTCTGTATTTTTTTTATGTTTTGTCGTTGCATTTGTCGAGTACTGGAGTTAGACTGTTTACTTCTAAACTTGCTTTAAGTCCCCTGCGTGGGCAATGAATTGATATTTACTTTATGTTTCATGTACTCTGTTGAAATGTTTTGGCCGAGGCTATGGCCTTATTTACTTTTGAGTGCATCTTTTGCGATTTCATTGTGGTTATGTGTCATGTGTTAGCCTGGTAGACCTCACGAGGGTTCTACGGTGTGTAATGTCCCATTTGTGAATTGGGGTGTTACAATCATCGTCGTATCGGTATCGAGGCAAGTTATTACTTGCCCAGTTATAATGTTTAATGAATGGTTTCAGTTTCATTTCGTTTGTAATGCATATAGCAATGATTATTACTGCAAATTCTGGAGATTTGGATTATATGTTGTCTTTCCGATTCTGGGAGTTAAATCATAATGTATATGCTTTATCTCGGTTATTGGCATATTCGGGTATCAAGGTTATGTTGCAATAAAGATGAGGATATGAATATCTATAGTTCATGGTGTTGTGTCAAGATTCATTAACCTCGACAGGCGATCGACTACAAGGCCGAGCGACCGAGTCCACAACCAGTCAAGCTACGACGAACTCGCCTAAAGCGAAGATACCAGACCACCTTCGGGCATCTAGCGATCGACTCCCAAGGCGATCGCCCTTTGGTACCTAGCGATCGACTCTGGTGCCCGGCTGAGGACGACCCTCCAACGCCCCGAACAGAAACCATCGTCCGTCGAAGTCCACGAAGACTGAGTCTCAAAGCAGCTCCCATGTGCAGATCCGCGACAGCCGCCGCGATTCCCGGATCGTTGACCACAGCCTGGCACCACCTTATCACCTACCGACAAGCCCGCCGAAAGGTACAAGGTGGGGCCGCCCGTGACAGCGACTCGGACGCGTGCAGGCTTCTCATTGGACCACGCAGCCGGCTGCCAGCAACTCCTACAGACTTTGAGGAGACAAGCCCATGTGCTAAAAGACGATCGCCCGCTTATTATAATACAGCAAAGGCGATCGCCCAGCATGTCCAAGTGCTATAAATAGAGAACCTACATCTACTGGAAAGGGGTTCAGGAATTCTTGATTCGGTTCACGAATTCTTCATCCAGTCCACACATTCTCCACTAAGTTCAGAGAATACACTCAAATACTTACATATATATTCTCAGGCTCCCGGCTTCCTCACCGAAATCTACCTCAGGATTTCTCTCTCAGCAGCACCTCTCATCCAGCAGACGGTCGGCAGAGGCAAGAAGTATCCACAGGTCAGATTCACAAGCCCAGGAGCTCAAACAAATAGCCTATACACGCCGTGAGAGGCGGTCGATCTCTCACCGCCGTCACAGCTCATCAACGTTGTTACAAGAACTCACAGAGCATCACATCTGGTTCTTCCGACAATCTACTCGCTCGCTAGCTTAGATAACTAGAATCGTTACACTCATTGTAATAGTATTCTAACATTAATACTTGTATCCCCGAATATTCGTATTAATAATATCTCGCGAGAGCATTCAAACCCGGGACTAACAACCCCGACAAATCTTGTGTTATTTATTCATTCCCACGGAAGTGTTCTCGCATTTTGTTTGCTATCCATCCATTCCAGCAATATCTATCTCCGGATAATATTTTGGGTAGCAACAATTGGCGTTAGAAGGAGGGGATCTAAACCCTCATTTTTATTCCTACCGTCCCGAAGAACACTCACTGTTCTCGGGGCATATACTTGAAGTGACACTCACTGCGCTTCAAAGAAAGCCTTCAGAATCATGGCATCCAGTTCTGCACCGAAGAGAGCCACTCTCCAAACTGTCGGACACCAAGTCCCGGATCAATCCGAGCCCGAGCCGACGGCAGAGGGAAGTTGCAGGAATGCGAGGCTCTCGATCCCGCATCTGAGGTGTGGTCCCAGCCTCTCACTCGATCAGATCCAAACTGCGGAGCAGATCGAGGAGGCTATGGCCATCCTAAAGGAGCGACGAAGAGCATGCGCAACTCCCGCTATTACTCCCTCGGCCATCCACCGCGTGGGCAAACGGAAATTCAAGGGGCTACTGGGCGAGCGATCGTCAGAAAGCCCCAAGTCGCGAGAAAAGGCTCTCGCTAGATCGGACGGTTCCGTGTTCAGTCGCCTGGGGAGCGATCCATCATGGCGACCGGGGAAATCTGGCCCCAACCTCGAGACGACGGATTTCGAGTCCATCACCAGGAATTCGGCCTACCCAACTCCCAGCCGAAGGCAGATCAGCCTCTTGGCCCCCATTCCGAACGCCAGGGGGTCAGTACTAGATCGCCTCGACTCCCGCTCTGATCGCCTAGCCGCAAACAGTCAGGCCACGGTGATGGCCGCTATGCAACGCCAGCTCGACGAGATGAAAGCACTCTTGGACACTGGGGCAAGCACCAGCAGGAAGATCGTCGAGCCGACCGAGCCACTCGCGGCCCACATCGAGCTCGCTCCCGTGCAACCAAGAATCGCTCCTCCCAAAACGCCTCTATACGAAGGGAGGTCGGACCCCGAAACCCACCTAAGTAAATTCCGGATCTACATGACTGGGTGTGGGGCATCAGATGCAACTAAGTGCCGAATCTTCCTGTTAACATTAGGCGATCTGGCCCATAGGTGGTACGTCTCGCTAACACCATGATCGATCATCTCCTTCGAGAAACTGGCGAATGACTTCACGTCATACTTCGCCGCCAAGGTCGCCAGACCAGAAGGCCCCCACCGCATGATGAAAATCAGGCAGGGGGAAGACGAATCCGACGCGAACTACATCGATCGAGTGGACGAAATCGTCCTCACCGGTGAGCCCATCAGCGACGAGCTCGCTCTCTATTCAGTCCTGGGGGGATTCTACAGTCACTCACCCATGTTTAGACACCTGACAAAGGACATCCCCCCAACTTATGCGATCTTCCGCGCTAAGGCTGTCGACTTTCTGGCCAGGCAGAAGCTGCTCACCCTCCGTCTAGGCGAGGAAACGCCACCTCCTGTCCGAAAGACGGCGATCGCCAAAACCAAGAAGGCGATCGTCAAGCTACCCGGAGATCGCAAGACCTTCGAGGACATGGAAGCCTATCTCCTCCATATGTTCAACCGAACTCCGGCCCGCATTTACTACGCCATCAAAGGGCGCGAACCGCTGAACAAGTCAAAGGCGATAAGGGACCACGGTCATCTGGACCACAAAATATTGTGCCTACCATAAGAGTCCCGGCCACAGCACCAACCAATGCCACGACCTCCTCAAACAACTCTGGAAATTATTCGAGGAAGGCAAGTTGGACAGCTTATTGGCTTAGCCGGAGCCCCTCCACTCTCCCAACACGGTCGCCCGAATCGAACACGAACAGGCTGGAAAGTTCATACGAGCCGACCCCTCGATCAACCTCGGCGACCGTATGCTTCAATCAAGAGAAGAGAACTTCGGACGTCTCTCCCCGATTTCCCACCTCGCCAAACCAAGGGCTACTGCCTGGACGAACACTTCAAAAAACCGGAGGACTCGTTCGCCATCTACAGTTCATCATTTAACATGGTGGACTAAGGCACGAGATCGCCTCCCCCGCACAACGTACACCGTCGAAGGTCGGCATCCACATGACGACCCGAGGTAGAAGAGTGGAGCCATGGTCGTGGTAGTCGATGGAACCGACTGCTTCGGCCATGCAAGGTCCCTTTGGGCCACGATCGCCCGCCCTTCGTTTAAATACGAGGTCGGCGTAGTCTGAGGGCCCTCCAAAACTAATCAGTGGACACGCTCGCCCGTCCTCAAAGGTTCATCATCTAACATGGTGGGCCCGGACAATGCGACGCGTCCCTACCCCCGTCTCAACGTACACCGTCGAGGGTCACCATCTTCATGGCGGCCCGAGGTGGAAGCAGAGCTAACAAGCCACGGAAGTGGAGTTGATTAATCCGACGACGCCCCGCCCAAGGAATCTTCCAGACCGAGACTGCACGCCCTTCATTTAAATATGAGGCGAGGCGCAGCCTTCGGAGGACCCTACCAATTAAGTGAGTCATGAGAACTTGGCCATCAGACGGAATGTCGCTCGTGCATAAGACACGATCATGGAGGTCAGTCCATCGAACTCCGCGATCGTGCACAGCTCCTCAAGACCGAGATGGACGGCTCCTTTCGAGGATTCGACAAACTTGAAGACCGCTCACTCAACTATTTATTTTCGTCCCCTTACTTTCACTAAGTGGACAAAAACAAGGGGGAAAAGAGTGCGGAGATATATACTCGACGATCGTCCCTATTCAATTACATACGACGATCGACATTAGTCAGATGTTTGTGCAGCGATCGAATTTGTTGTAAAAGTTATCTATATGAGTTTAACAATTCACTTAGACCTACACTTGCAACAATCTCTCCTCACACATTTGTACAAAGTCAAGCAAAAGACTCAAAAATAGCAATCATTCAAGTGATAAATCGAAGAACCAAACGTTCGTTTCATTACTCCAAAATCTTAAAGGTACATACAAGGTCGCCCGAAGGCCTAAGTACTAAAAGAAAGCTACAAATTACAAGGAGATTAGCTAAAACAGCAATAAAAGGAAAGTGCCTCAGGTCCCTGCCTGGCCTTCGCCTTCAGCCCCCGGACTCGTTCGCGACCCTTCGCCAGCCTGTGGAGCAGCCTCCCCCTCCTCCGGAGCATCGGGATGAATAATATTCGCCGGGATCGGATACCATCTCAGGTCCACGCCGATGTCCGCAAGATCCAAGATAGGCACGGAAAAGTCTGGGTGAAGAGGGTGCTCCAGCGCGTACGCTTTGAAATTCTCGGCTAGAGGGCCGACCTCCAATCCTCCTTTCTTAGCGACTCGGAGCGAGTCAGCGAATGCCACATAATAGGCGAACTCACTGACAAACTCCACATTACGAAAGGGATTGGACTCGGTCGCCTCCTGCTTTCCCTTCAGCTCCGCCATCGCCTACTGCACGCCCTGGAGCTCGGCCTCCCTTGCAGCCATCTCCCTTTTCGGCTCCGCCAGCTCGCTAGTCAGCCGAGCGATGGTCACTTTCAGTCGATCGGCCTCCTTTTCAGCGGCCTTCTGCGCCCGCACAACATCTGTCATCTGGTCCCGAAAGCGATCGACCGTCACCCAGGATAGCTCGGCATCTTTTCTCGCCAGCTCAAGCTCTTGGCTCGCGTGCTTATCCGCGGCTAGGGATTCCTTCTCCATCGCCGCGATCTTGTCAGCGAACTCGGCGTTCTGTTTTCGAGCCGCCTCGAGATCAGCCTGCAGGCGAATAGTGGAAGGACGCCCCTCAAACTCCTGCACAGCCTGGGCAGCCATTGTCGCCGCCTGGAGAGAAAGAGCAAAAGCAGCCTGCATCGAGCTCCCCGATCGCTGACGAGCGATCGCATCCAAATCCGTCGTCTAGGCCTTCGGCAGAGAGAAAACGGCTCGGTTGACGTATAACGGAACATCACAGGTGTGGCGAGGAGATCGGCTCGCTAAGAAGTCCACCACTATCGGCGGGCAAGTTGGGTCAGTTCTACAGACCTCTACAATGAAGACAGTCGATCAACAGTTAGACATTTTCCTCAAGCAAAGCGATCGCCAAGAAAGTGAAGGTCGCAGAAACTCATACCTGATACCGAGAGATGTCTCGAGAAATGGAATAGCCGAGCCGACAACCAACGACTCTCATTGTTGATCCGGCTAGCGTCTAGGTCGTCGTCCGACAAGCTCCGTATCCGCTCCCAGACAACCAGGAAATCAAAAGGCAACTCATCGATCGCCGGAATATGAAAACCTGCAAAAACGAAATCAAATTAGATCAGTTCAGAATATATCCGAACAAAGGGAGAGTCTAAACCCTTACCGGGATTCCTCTCCCGAAAGCCAGTGGGGATCTCCAGCTCGCCCGTAGGATTGTCGCTCGCAGAAGCCCTCCACGCGCCGGCGACCCAGAACCACTTCGTAGGGTCGCCCCACACCTTATTCGGGACTCCGAGGATCACCCGACCAGATCGGCCTTGAATATGGTGACCTCCGACCGACCCTTTCTGAGCCGTCAGCTTGAACAAGTGGTTCATCTCCGATGGCGAAGGGAGGCGGTGACCGCCGAACAGAGTGAGAGTACAGATTATCTGGAGCCAAGCATTCGGCGTCAGCTGGAGTGGAACCACGTTCCAAGCGGCTAGCAGGTGGGAGACAGCAAAAGATAGAGGGAAACGCAGCCCGACCTCCATAATCGCCTCGTTCACGGCGACCATACCCATCGGGGGTTGGTCGGCTCGCTCATTCTCCGCCGGCGCAAATAGATCCACATCTGAAGGAACGTGGAACCTCGTCCTCCAGATGGCCAGGTCTTTCCTGGTCGCCGAACTCCTGATTTGGCCAAGATACCACAGAGATCGATGCGCAGCCCGAAACTGCGACCGTTTAGCAAGCTGGTAAGGATGAGTGATCGAATAATCCCGGAAATCGAATCTTGGAGACGGACCGGCCAGCTTCTCCATAATCTCAGCAAAGGCCATATAAGCCTGGACAAAGGCACTATACCACTCCCAATGGGCCCTCACCGCCAGATCTCACTCCATCTGCGAGCGTCTGTGTTCAACGGCCGCCTCCCTAGCGACGTCGGCTTCATTAAACAAAGCCTCGATTTCAGCGGGGTCAATTCCGGCCCGGATAGCCTCAGCGGCCGTCTCCAGGTGGAAGTCAGAAGAGGGTCCTCCCCGGACAGTCGATATCCCGGCGGCGGAACTGGTGCCCATTCCGTGTGAAGAAGATGTTCCAGCCATTCTCGAAGAAAGAAAAGAGAAAAGGAGTTTTTCTTACCCAAAGATGGAATCGATCGACGATCGGCAGTCGAATCTCTCAGAAATGTTCTTCAGCAAAGTCCTTCTTTCTCCAGTATAAAACGCGTAAGAGTTTTGACGCTGCGTCTCTGCGTCCTTTTATAGGAGGTGGAAGGGTCTCCTGTGCAATTAAGGAGAATCTCAGGGGTCAGAAGTGCAAGCGTCGCATTTATTGACCCCCTTGAGACCCGTGTACGCGTCTTTGCAAGGACGTGTCAAACGAGGAGTCATTAATGACCGTCAGTCTCCTCCAACAGGAACCCTACACGTGCCCCAGAGACTTTTCCGCATCCGCAGCCGTTTCCCGCTCTTTACAGCGACCAATCGGGTCGTCCAAATCCAGAATCAATCAGCTCGGAGACGATCGCCATTTCAGTAAAATGCAGAGTCACTCGTCAAAATTCAGCGATAGCCAGGAGAACCACCTCACCCCACGTTTCCAACATAGGAGCAAGCTGGGGGGCAATTGTTGTGTCAAGATTTATTTACCTCGACAGGCGATCGACTACAAGGCCGAGCGACCGAGTCCACAACCAATCAAGCTACGACGAACTCGCCTAAAGCGAAGATACCAGACCACCTTCGGGCATCTAGCGATCGACTCCCAAGGCGATCGCCCTTTGGTACCTAGCGATCGACTCTGGTGCCCGGCTGAGGACAACCGTCCAACGCCCCAAACAGAAACCATCGTCTGTCGAAGTCCACGAAGACTGAGTCTCAAAGCAGATCCCATGTGCAGATCCGCGACAGCCGCCGCGATTCCCGGATCGTTGATCACAGCCTGGCACCACCTTATCACCTACCGACAAGCCCGCCGAAAGGTACAAGGTGGGGCCGCCCGTGACAGCAACTCGGACGCATGCAGGCTTCTCATTGGACCGCGCAGCCGGCTGCCAGCAACTCCTGCAGACTTTAAGGAGACAAGCCCATGTGCTAAAAGACGATCGTCCGCTTATTATAATACAGCAAAGGCGATCGCCCAGCATGTCCAAGTGCTATAAATAGAGAACCTACATCTACTGGAAAGGGGTTCAGGAATTCTTGATTCGGTTCACGAATTCTTCATCCAGTCCACACATTCTCCACTAAGTTCAGAGAATAAACTCAAATACTTACATATATATTCTCAGGCTCCTGGATTCCTCACCGAAATCTACCTCAGGATTTCTCTCTCAGCACCTCTCATCCAGCAGACGGTCGGCAGAGGCAAGAAGTCTCCACAGGTCAGATTCACAAGCCCAGGAGCTCAAACAAATAGCCTATACACGCCGTGAGAGGCGGTCAATCTCTCACCGCCGTCACAGCTCATCAACTTTGTTACAAGAACTCACAGATCATCACATCTGGTTCTTCCGGCAATCTACTCGCTCGCTAGCTTAGATAACTAGAATCGTTACACTCATTGTAATAGTATTCTAACATTAATACTTGTATCCCAAAATATTCGTATTAATAATATCTCGCGAGAGCATTCAAGCCCGGGACTAACAACCCCGGCAAATCTTGTGTTATTTATTCATTCCCACGGAAGTGTTCTCGCATTTTGTTTGCTATCCATCCATTCCAGCAATATCTATCTCTGGATAATATTTTGGGTAGCAACACATGGTACGTTTGGATCGCCGAGCATTGAGGATAATCGCCGGTGATGATTTGACATCGAGATTTTCTCCTGAAGGACTCGGGGCAAGTATCTTAGTTTGATTCGGTTTAGTGTTGATGTCGTTGATCATGCATGTTGTCATTCATGTGGCTGAACATGAAGTCATCTTAGTTGTGTCATCATAGTGTCGTTCATGTTTTGATTCATATGTTGTTCATGTTGATGAACATATTGAGTTGTACATGTGTATGCATAATTATATTGTTGTTGATCCTGTGATATCGTGTGATCTATGCTGAGGGCGTTGGATCGGATTTCCACTATGCGTTGGTCCGACGGGATCATCATGGGGATCTATGCTGAGGGCGCTGGATCGTTGGGTTACCCATGGTTGTGTTGATGAAATCATGTGGATTCGCATCATTGATTTTATCATGTGTTGTTGTGCATATGTATATTGTTGGTTATCCATTTCGTGTTGATCTAGTAGGATCATCTTGGGATCTATGTTGAGGGCGCTGGATCATGGGATTTCCACTGAGTATACACTGTTGTTATTGTTTTGAGCATATTGACGTTGTCATATGATTATGCATTTGTAGGTCTTGTGTTAGGACCATGCCCGTATGTTGCATTGATATGATCTTGGATTAGACTGACATGTTTGTCGTGGTATTGTGCATCTCGAGGTATGTTCCGTATTTCCCTTGGCATTTGTCTTTGATAGACAATTGGTTTTCGTGCCGAGATGTGATGATGTTACCCGATGGATTTGGGTTGGACAAAGTTGGTAGATTTCGTAACAGTGAGTGATGATGTTTTGAGAACCCTGGGTACTGTGCGAGATGTGAATTTTGGTAAAGTTATGACGATGAGATTACATTGGTCGTATTCTAATTTTGTATTCTCATTGGTATGTAATTATTAATGTGATGTGACAGTTATCATCGTTGGATATTATGGCTGACCCCATCATGGGATTTCTTTTTAGGTTCTTGAGATATCGAGCTTGTAGCGGTCGTGGAGAGATGAGCTTCCCGGAGGATACTGGCTAGGGCATGTTTTTATGAACTGAATTCCTGATCAGTTATTGTTTTCTGCTGCTAGAGTAATTTTACTTGGTTGTCCTTTCCGCTGCGTGAGTATTTTAAATGACTTCTTGATATCTAGTAACTTGAGTTACTTTGGAAATCATTTTCTAAACTATTGAGTTCCGGCCATTGGGCCTTGCCCTTTTCAAAATGAGGTTTTATGGCGCTTTTGATAAACGAGTTTTATAACGTCTTCGAATATTTTTAAAGATAGTACTGTCGTTAGCCTCTTGGGAATTTGTAAATGTTTGCGAAAATTTCTTTTAGCCTTGTGGGTTCCATCTCGGGGCCCACAACGCTGTAATATTTCCGGTTAAATCTGGGGGTGTTACAGAATATGGTATCGGAGCTTAGGTTGAGAAAACCTAGGCATTTGGGTCGAGTTGGGTCGTGTTTTGGTTGCGTCATTCGAATTGTCGATTGACTAATACTAGAGCCGTGAGTTTTTGTTGTTCACTCGGGCTTATGGGCTATGTGATTTATCAGTGTGGTACTGGGATTGTTGTAAACTTTTCCAAATGGTGCTAACGTGATTCTCTTGAAAGAGATGTGTTGTGTTCTCAAGTTGAACTGAGTTTGCAAAACGTGTGTTTTGAAAATACATGTGTCGAGTATTTTCTTGAGTCGAGACATGTGCCAGTATCACGACGAATCGTCGGCTTCACGATCTGTAAGTATTTGGTTTTTTTGAATTTCATTGAGATTTATTGCCGTTCTAAGTTGATACGTTTTGAGATTCAGCAGATATCATGCGTTACAGTATGAGATGTCAGAGTTGGGACAGGATCGATAATCTCGAGACGCTATGATTTTGGAAATTAGTATGTTGGGTAGATTTTGGAACGAAATTGTGCATTTGGGAGGATGTTGTGGATTGTTGAACAGGTAGTCATGTTAGTTCATTTTTTGATACACACATTTAGTGCATAGTGCATATCATGGTGAAGTTATGAGTGTAACTCACAAAATGGATATCATATCGATGGTACGAGGAAAAGAGATTCGAATTTTAATAGGGTAGTTTGATTATCCAGGGAAGATCGGTTGATCAGATGAGAGGAATATGCTGCGTGTTGTAGATCCATACACAGGATGTAATTTTAGAACTTTAGGTTTCGTGAGATCGAGACATATATGCTATGTGATTCCATTGATATGGTGGTAGTGTGATTTTTACCATAGTGATTTTGAAGGATTTCTTTGTAAGTGTAGATTTGGGGATGGTGACCCCATGCTGGTTGTTGTGGGTATTGATTGATCGTTCCCAGTTTATGTATGATTGGATATGTTCGACAGGTTGCGATTAGTTGTTCGTATGCCGAGGGGTATGTTCACCAGTCGGGTATGTTTATTGAGATCCACTGTATGTGAATGGTGTGTCGTTTTGAGAACTTTATTCGTTCATATATCAGTTTCTGTGGTTCTATGTTGATCATATTGGAGTTTATCATGTTAATGATATTCTCGATGTTTTGACCTTTGGATTGATCGTATTGGAGATATCATATCGATGGTCTTGTCGGTTAATTTGTTGGTTGATCATTGTTAATGATCGTATAAGCGTTCAGATTTTGTGTCGATGTTTAGGAAATTGTGTCGTTTTGTTGGGCAGTTGCTTCACATATGTATTATGTATTATTCGTCTTATCGGAATTGGGACTTGATTATGTAATCAGGCAGACAGGATTTGATTCGGGCAGATTGTTTCATCCGAAGATGATATATTTTGTTCAGACTCAAGGAATTGTGACTGTAAGCGTATTGGGACTGTACAGTGAGATCGCTTGCTAGTATCTCAGGAGATCGTCGACCTGCGTATTTGTAAGTGTGCTCTTTTGGTTATTCAGTAATGATGATGATTGATCGTTGTCGTGATGTTTTTGGGATATTTTGGTTGAACGGTATGTTTGTTTGTTTTTATGATGGATTGCAAGTTTCGAGGCCGAAACTTATTTTAAGTGGTGTAGAATGTAATATCCGGAATTTCTACTACTGTTGTTTAATATTATTTTATCCGGGTGATATTGTACAGCGTGGAATCTGTACAGTAGGGATAAAATAAATTAAGGACTGAGATGTCAGTATTGGTATAATTGTCGTATTTGGTCGACAATTGCATTTGAGGATATAATGTGTTGGGTATACGTAGTCAGTATACGTATCCAGTATGTCGAGACGGACCAGAATAGTTGGATTTGGCTAAGTATAGAGCCCTTAACATACGCTAAGCTCAAGGACTTACGTACGCTAAGTTGCTAATGTTACGTACGTTATGGCCGAGGCATTACGTACGTAACAAGAGGAATCAGACAGTACCGAGTCATGGTCGGAAGGTGGGACCCAGTGTCAGCAGCGGATGTGGACATGCGAGTCAACCCCGACCATTACGTACGCTAAGGACGGATCATTACTTACGTTAACGAGTATGTTACTGTAGCAAGTCAACGTACGTATTACGTACGTTATGGAGGAAACATTACGTACGTAAGCGAGTGAACGAAACAGGTCAGTAAGTTCTGGAATGATGTTACGTACGCTATGAAGGACACTTAACGTACGCTAGGCGGCATTACGTACGTTAATGCTGATGGATAACGTACATAATGATCGATGAAATTTATAAAATGAAGATAAGTATTTCATTTCTTCACGATAGAAAATCATTTCTTCCTCCAAAGTTCGTCCTTCTGAGGGTGTTAGTGAGAATAAACTTCTTCTAACTTGATTATAAGCTTTAAATCATGGATTAGAGGCTTGGATGTGAAGATATCAATGGTTCTTGAAGAGTTTGATTGGGTTATTCATGTTCTTGAGGTATGTTGATGAACTCTACACCTTGAATTCGGATTTTAATGTTATTGTTGATTTATAATTTGTATGAAGATGATTATGGTATTGTTGTTACGATCCTTGAGGCTATATGAACTATATGTCGAAGGATATGTTGGTTTATGTCTTGATTATGTTGGTTATGATTATAGAATCATAGTGTTCTTGGTAGAATTGTTTCGATTCTTGATGTTAGAAGGATCATATATTGGAAAAATATGATAATATACACCTTGAATTATGAATGAGGATTGTTTAGATGTTAGAGGATATCGAATTACGTTGTTTTGATGGCCATGAACAAGGTTTCAAATCATTTAGTGTTCTTGAGAAACTCCTTGATGAATTTAGCATAGCAAGACGATCATAGGTGGAATTATCGGTATCTTTAGATATGAAGATCGAATGTTCGTTGATTGTAGTAGTAGAATTCATATGTTCTTGATGAAATACGAATCATAATATCAATTTGGAATCCGGAAAGATTGTGATTGATCACCGAATATGATTTCCTTTACATTCGTATCCGTAATCGTATTTTGGTTATGAATTTGTAAATATTTGAATTGGATTGTTCGGACTTGTGTCTAATCGAGATATTGTGAAATCTTCGAGTTTGTCGATCGGTTATATTGATTAGTAATTATCGGATTTTGGTTCATATGATGGATATAAATTCGTAAATGGTTTGAGTATACTATTTGGTTTTATATATGATGGAGGTATCGTTGGTTCGTTGAGTTTGTTTGGTTGGCTATGTCGGTTATTGATTGTTATCGGATCATTGCTATTTGATTACTTCAATAGGTTGAGATTATTGATCGGTGATTATAACCGTATATTGCGGTCTTGTTCGAGTATGTTCGTGAATTGCATGGGTCAGGGCCGATGAGCTCATAGACGAAGGCAATGAGATTGGTCGTGGCTTCATCATCGTCGTATCGGTATCGAGGCAAGTTATTACTTGCTCAGTTATAATGTTTAATGAGTGGTTTCAGTTTCATTTCGTTTGTAATGCATATTGCAAGGATTATTACTGCAAATTCTCGAGATTTGGATTATATGTTGTCTTTCCGATTCTGGGAGTTAAATCATAATGTATATGCTTTATCTCGGTTATTGGCATATTCGGGTATCAAGGTTATGTTGCAATAAAGATGAGGATATGAATATCTATAGTTCATGGTACGTTTGGATCGCCGAGCATTGAGGATAATCGCCGGTGATGATTTGACATCGATATTTTCTCCTGAAGGACTCGGGGAAAGTATCTTAGTTTGATTCGGTTTAGTGTTGATGTTGTTGATCATGCATGTTGTCATTCATGTGGATGAACATGAAGTCGTCCTAGTTGTGTCATCATAGTGTCGTTCATGTTTTGATTCATATGTTGTTCATGTTGATGAACATATTGAGTTGTATATGTGTATGCATAATTATATTGTTGTTGATCCTGTGAGATCGTGTGATCTATGCTGAGGGCGCTGGATCGAATGTCCACTATGCGTTGGTCCGACGGGATCATCATGGGGATCTATGCTGAGGGCGCTTGATCGTTGGATTACCCATTGTTGTGTTGATGGAATCATGTGGATTCTCATCATTGATTTTATCATGTGTTATTGTGCATATATATATTGTTGGTTATCCATTTCGTGTTGATCTAGTAGGATCATCTTGGGATCTATGCTGAGGGCGCTGGATCATGGGATTTCCACTGAGTATACACTGTTGTTATTGTTTTGAGCACATTGACGTTGTCATATGATTATGCATTTGTAGGTCTTGTGTTAGGACCATGCCCGTATGTTGCATTGATATGATCTTGGATTAGACTGACATGTTTGTCGTGGTATTGTGCATCTCGAGGTATGTTCCGTATTTCCCTTGGCATTTGTCTTTGATAGACAATTGGTTTTCGTGCCGAGATGTGATGATGTTACCCGATGGATTTGGGTTGGACAAAGTTGGTAGATTTCGTAACAGTGAGTGATGATTAGGGGTGGACACGAACCGAACGAACCGAGCTTTTGGTGTTAATGACCATTCGTTCGTTCTGTTCGTGTAGTGTTCGGTTCGTGTTCGTGTTCGACGAACATTACAAATTAGTGTTCGAGTTCGGTTCGATATAGTTTTTATTGTTCGTGTTCGGTTCGTTTGTGTTCGATTGTTCTGTTCGTATGCTTTGTTCGTTTATGTTCGAAAAAAATGTGTAAATTACAAATTTTTTAAAAATAAAATAAAACCTTGTATCACACATTTTTATGTAGCCAAAATGAAATATA
Source organism: Orobanche coerulescens (assembly GCA_033398695.1). Classification (NCBI taxonomy): domain Eukaryota; kingdom Viridiplantae; phylum Streptophyta; class Magnoliopsida; order Lamiales; family Orobanchaceae; genus Orobanche; species Orobanche coerulescens. The sequence continues at coordinate 173,025,974 of CM065811.1, forward strand.
TAAATATTGCAATTCACACACAACCGACAAAAGCCCAAAAATCAAAATTTCATCATGAAATTAGTACCCAAAACGAAATACACATATAAATTTAGTAAACAAGTCGATCAACAACATTGGGCAATACTCCAAGTCTCCAATGTTCTTCAGTAGACAAGCACCTGTAATTCCATGAAAGAAAAAAAATCAAGATCACAAGAAGACACAAAAGTAGTACATGAACGGTTCATTAGGGGGCTTTGACAATATATTTAAATAACTAGACATTGAAAGATGCGAAATAGTCTTAGATTTTTGGGTTTTTAATTAATATAATTCCATTGAATTAAAAAAAATAACACTGTATGATAAAACATATTCCAATCCAGTATGATAAAACATATTCATGCTTTTATAAAACATGTACTACATGAATATCATAACACTATCAGATGCTTATTCCATGCATATGGAAAACAAAACACAATGATAGAACAACAGAAAAAAACATATCCAGACTAAATAAAAATAACAGAAAAAACTGTGCAAGTAATACAAAAGACAAAACCAGATGCTTATTCCAGAAAAAACTATCAATACAACAACAGAAAAAAATAACGAAAACTAAATAAAAAAATCGGAGATGAATAGAACAAACCAGATGCTTATTCCAGGCTGTGCTTTTATAAAACATATCATAAACTCAATTTATTTCATACCTCCAATGATAGAACATAAGACTTAAGGGTTAGGTAATACGACCTCCAATGGATTTTGTGCTTTCTGTAAATTGCAGAAAACAAAAAGAAAAACAGGAAAAACAGGTTAAAACAAACAAGAACACAGGTTAAAACTCATTAAATCAAATAAAAAGTGCACATTTAAACCTTATCCTTCTTCTTCACCCCATGAAGCTTACGACACCAATCTCCCGCACACATCAATATTTCAACGGTCTTTGGCGCTAAAGAAGCACGGTAGGTATCAATGACTCTTGTTCCGGCACTAAAAGTTGCTTCTGAAGCCACCGTGCTAATTGGGATGGCTAAAATATCAGCAGCCATTCTTGAAAGAATTTTGTACTTTGTAGCTTCCTTCCACCACTTCAATGCATCCAAAGTTGCAATATCAATCCCAACTGCATTCTCTTGGGTGAGTCGGCATCTTCAAAGTAAGCATCTAGCTCATTTTTTTGTGATTTACCACACTCAACAGAAGATAAATGACTTAGGATTGCACTCATACCCGTAGAACGAGATACCAAGGAATTGTTATTTCTATTTTGTGCATTTGAATTGCAGCTCACTATTTGAGAACTAGATGTCGAAGATGATGGACCAGATTTTTTAGAATACATCTTCTCATATTCAGCATATAGATCATACAATGCATCTCGAACAGTCCTTATATTTTTCACAACTTCATGCGGCACATAAATTCTCGGAAAGCAATGTTCAATTACCAATATTTTAAGACGAGGATCCAAAACTGCAGCAATGGACATCAGCAAGTTACACTCACCCCAATACTTATCAAATTTTAGCTTCATCTTTTCAACCATATCCCAAATAAATGTATCTTCATCCATAGCCTTGCCATTTAGAAGCTCCTTAATCTTACAAACCTCCACAAGATACAAATTCGAAGTTGGATATTCACTACCAGAAATCACATGAGTAGATTCCCAAAATGCTTGTAAAACAGTACATACCTTCTCTACCTTTTCCCAATCTTCATCACTTGGGCATAAAGTAAATGTAACCTCTCTTTCCGAATAAATAGTGAAGCAATCTTTGAACTTTAAAGCACACACTAACATCTCAAAAGTGGAGTTCCATCTAGTCTTGCAATCATACAAAAGCACCCTTTCTGGCAAACAAGCTCGCTCAACTGCTCTAGCAAATTCCAAACGCCTAGCATCATTATTATTGATGAAATCCACTGCAGCCCTAATAGTATCAACTATATCCTTAATCATACCAAGACCATCTTGAACCAACAAATTCAGAATATGAGCACAACACCTCACATGAAATAGCTTACCTTCAAGAATAAAGAAAGAAAAAGGTAAGAAATGGCCATAATACTAAGTTGCTAACAGAGTAACGAAGTTACAAACAGGACCCCAGCAGAAAAAAAAAACACTGCAAAGTTATCCAGAATCAGGGCCGTTATGAGTTTCTTACCCACGTTTACGCATTTAATGCCTTAAAGTAAGGGTTAATTAACAAAAGTACCCTTGAGCTGACTAATTACAAAGACCCAATTAACTTTAAATATTACAAAAAAAAAAACCCGGATTTGGTCTAGTGTTAGAATTAAGGGTCTGACTGTAATATTTTTATTAACATGAAGGAGGGGTCTTAATTTTTTGTTGCTAATGAAGAAGCTTAAATGAAAGACTAAATAAAAAATATCCGGCACTTTTTGTAATTTTAAAAGTTAGCTGGGGGTTTTTGTAATCACGTCAAATGTCTAGGGTACTTTGTGTAATTAACTCTGAAACTTGAAAGTAGTCCACAAAGTAGCTGGGGTTTTTTGTAATTTTAAAAGTTAGCTGGGGTTTTTTGTAATCACGTCAAATGTCTAAGAAATAATTTTCTATAGAACAACCCAGTGACCAATATACTAATAGCAACAAATAACTTACCTTTAAGAAGTAAGGACTTGGTTCTGGAAAAAGTATCCTTCAAGTGCTTTATGCATGTGTCGTTGTTTCTTGCGTTATCAACAGAGATGGTGTAAACTTTGTTCTCCAAGCCCCAACCCCTTAAGCATTTAATATTTCATCAGCAATGGCATGGCCTGGTCGAGGGGGAGGGATGTGAACAAAATTCAATACTCTCTTGTGTAATCTCCAATTGGTGTCAATCCAATGCCCCGTTAGCACCATATACTCAATTTTCTGATTTTTTGACTTCCACAAGTCAGTAGTCAAGCTGATTTTCGAAACTTTATGAAACACTTTTTTCAGCTTCTCCTTTTCTCTTTCATACACAACAAAACAGTCATTTTTAATGGCTTTCCTACTTATATTGGTCCACTCAGGCATCCCTCTTTTCATCATTACATTGAAGCCTTCCTCCTGAACAATCATAAATAGGTGCTCATGCATAACCGCCCACTCAGCTGCACTTTCTTTCATGGCCGCCATATCAAACTTCCCCGAGTGAAGATAAGAGTGCCCCGACATAGTAGAAGTACCCTGTGGAAAACTAAGCTTCATTTGATTTGCTTTAGCCTTCTCATTTTTTTTTCAGGCTCGGGCATTTCTCCAAGTGTCGATTCATAGATGTCGTGCATCCACTAGCATAACATTTTAGCTTTTGGCCGCAATGGCTACACTCCAATTTCATCACTTTTACAGAACCTTCAACGACCTCAGTCTCCGTAAAAGATTTCCACACCTTAGATTTTTTCGTCTTTTTGGTCTATGTGCATCAAGACCATCTCCACCAGCATTCTCACCTCCAACTGCATTCTCACCTCCAGCTGCATTCTCATCAGTTTGCTCATTTTGGGCATCATCTTTCATGTCTTCTATAACCTCATCATCACTACCTATTGTTTCATTTCCAAGTGATCCCAATTCTAATATATCATTAGCATAATCATCAATTTCCATACCACTTCTGGTTTCTCCTAAAATGTGGACTTGCGAATCAACATCTTTAGCAGAGGTATACGAAGCCATTTTGACACCTTATAAAATTTATCAAATGGTTAAAGAAATAAATGAATTTACAAACAAACTGCAGCTACTTTATTTGCATAAAAATAGATAGTAACAAATTGCAGCTACTTACGGCAACAATGGATTCACAGCGGAGACGAACGGAGCAGAAGTCGCGGCGGAGATGTACAGAGCAGAAGTCGCACGATGGATTAGGGCTGGAATGGAGTGGAGCCGATGATAGATGCATCGACGGAGATGGAACGGAGTAGAGCCGATGATAGATGCGTGATGCGTCTCAGGCTTGAAGGTTAGGTTAGGCGATGGAATGGAGAGGGAGATGGAATGGAGTGCACTGTGCAGAAAATGAGTCGCGGGCTGCTGCTTCTTAGCTTAGGTTAGGTTAGGACCGGTTATTACTTATTATATATATAATATGATATATATAATAGAGATGTCAAAAATAGATGTCCGATGTCAGGGCTGGGTTGGGATGTGATTTTCCAAGCTCTAACAGGACAGTGCCTTTTGCCCCACACGGTGTTAACTGATTTTTTAGGTACGGGTGGGATTGGGCTCCATCACTAGCGGTCCAAAGGAATTTTGGCCTGGCCGGGAAATCTGTTGTAGCCCAACGACCCAATATCTGTGCAGCCCATCAACAGCTGTAATATATATATATATATATTATATATATATTATATATATATATATATATCAATGTTCGCGAACAGTTCGCGAACACCCGATCAAAGTATAAAATGTTCGATGTTCGGTTCGAAAATACTCGAACATGTTCGCGAACATGTTCGGTTCGGTCAAATCGAACTCGAACTGACCGTTGATCGAGCTTTTTCACGAACAGTTCGCGAACATTCGGTTCATGGGCCACCCCTAGTGATGATGATGTTTTGAGAACCCTGTGTACTGTGCGAGATGTGAATTTTGGTAAAGTTATGACGATAAGATTACATTGGTCGTATTCTAATTTTGTATTCTCATTGGTATGTAATTATTAATGTGATGTGACAGTTATCATCGTTGGATATTATGGCTGACCCCATCGTGGTCTTTCTTTTTAGGTTCTTGAGATATCGAGCTTGTAGCGGTCGTGGAGAGATGAGCTTCCCGGAGGATACTGGCTAGGGCATGTTTTTATGAACTAAATTCCTGATCAGTTATTGTTTTCCGCTGCTGGAGTAATTTTACTTGGTTGTCCTCTCCGCTGCGTGAGTATTTTAAATGACTTCTTGATATCTAGTAACTTGAGTTACTTTGGAAATCATTTTCTAAACTATTGAGTTCTGGCCATTGGGCCTTTGCCATTTTCAAAATGAGGTTTTACGGCGCTTTTGATAAACGAGTTTTATAACGTCTTCGAATATTTTTAAAGATAGTACTGTCGTTAGCCTCTTGGGCATTTGTAAATATTTGCGAAAATTTCTTTTAGCCTTGTGGGTTCCATCTCGGGGCCCAGGACGCTGTAATATTTCCGGTTAAATCTGGGGGTGTTACATTGCCCTCGTATCTTAGATGGACTCAATGAATGTTCAACAAGTAAAGACACAATTGCACTTATAAGAGACAAAGCCGTGGTATCACCAACATGAACAAGTCCAAGAAATCGTTCCACTATCTTTCCCATTTTCCTCTCAACATAACGCAAATAAAGAGCTAGTTGTTCCTTTTGAGACACATCACTCGACTCATCGGCTAATATAGCAAAATAGTCATCACCAAGCTCCTCCAAAATTCTCTTAGTTTTTTCTTTAGCACAACAATTGACAATATATTTTTGAATTTTTGGAGATGTCAATTGGCAATTACCGGGAGCATTTTCCAAAGTGACATTTGAAACAACTTCATTATGTGTCTTTAGAAATTTCAAAAGTTCAATAAAATTTCCCCTATTGAGAGATTCTTCACTTTCTCTTTGCCCACGGAATGCCATCCCTTGTCGCAATAGACAACTCAAACAAGAAATAGAAGCTATCAAGCGAACATCATACTCTCTTTTCATCACATTTGTGGCATTGTCAAAAGAAACAAGAATTGTTTTTTTTTGCCATCTCTTAAGTTCACATATTTCTCATAAACAAGATTGTGAACACTTTTAACTCCACCAACAAGTTCCAAAAATCTCTCCGGTTTATTCCACGACTTAAATCCTTCATTCACAAATGCATCACCCTTCTCAATACTATATTCAAGCTAATCCCATTTTTCAAACCAAGAAACACTAAAGCGGCGCAAACCTCCACAATCTTTTTGAGGAAAATCATGAGATTTTGGTTGACAAGGTTTCTTAAGTATATAAGCTCTCCTAACCGCATCTCGTTGATGTGGAGGATAATCCATTATGCTTATTCTTTTTCCCGGATATTGCGAACGGGGTTTTCAGGAACGCGCTGGAAGTGGCGCCCATTTCAGCGAAAGTTAGGGAAGGGAGATTGAGATGGTTTGGCCACATCCGCAGGAGGCAGGCATCTGCTCCGGTGAGGAGGGTCGAGAGTTTAATGGTTGTCGGGGAGAGGAGGAGAGGCAGACCGAGGAGGACGTGGGAGGAGCAACTGAGATTAGATTTGAAGGCCTTAAACCTTTCCGAGACCATGACTGTTGATAGGTGCGCTTGGAGGCGTCAGATCAGAGTTGTTGATTCTTTTGTAGGGAGCGGTGCTGTAGTTGAGAGCCTCAGGGTTGGGTTGTCTCGGTTAGATTTGACTTAGAGCATTGCATTTTTACTTTTATTGTATATTTTATCCTATTGTCTTTGCGTGTGGTGTATTTTTGACAGGGAGCTGTGCGCAGAGCCAACCTCTCTTTTGTTAGAGCAGCGTTCATCGGGAGTGAAGTAGCCAAATTCCGCTTAGTTAAGTCCCATGTTGATCAAGCCATGGGCTCAGGTATGGTCTCGAGCTTTTTCGAATGATACGTTTTCCTTTGTATTTATCACACAAGATTCTGCTGTGCACTAAGCTGGGGGTTTTCACGGAAATATCCTCCCTACCGTAATAAGTAGGGGCATGGTCTGCGTACATCTTACCGTCCCCAGACCTTGCTCTGAGCGGGATATACTGGGTATGTTTGGTTTGGTTTGGTTTGATTTTTTCCCGGATCATTAGGAAGAAGTTCAACATCATAAACAAATTCTTTATCCTCTAATGACACACTACTATTGCTTGAACCAACATTTGATTTAGGTGTTTCACTTTCACTTGTCATTCCTATATTCAACACACGAATACAAGAGTTCTAAATCTACTAATTAACACAAACAAATTCGCATTTAAATTATCAAATAAGCAAAAAAACAATCAGCAAATTATTTGAGAATTTTAAACCTAATTTAGAAAATAAAGCATAATGGTATCTTGAAATTGGAACAAGGAGAAAGTGAAATTGAATCTTAAAAGTGGCAGCAAAGCAACCAAAAATCGGGAAGAAATCTCTCTTTTTCTCTTGCCCCCTAGTGCGTTTTTCTTTTTCTTCCTTGCGTTGCTTCTATTCTGTCGTGAGTGTGTAATGCGTCCGATCCTTTCTTTTTCTTTTCTTTTCATTTCTTTTTGAAATTTTTTAATTTATTTTATTAATATAAAGAGTGGTCAAAGCATGCAGTGCAATATTAATTTTATTAATTTATTTTACTAATAATTTTATTATAATATTATTATGAATATTTTATCTGTAAAGCATGCGGTACAGTACCCATAAAACACGGGGTGTGTATGGGGTGCGGTTCAGAGTATTGCCCTATCACCCCTCATTAATAATTCTTAATATTTTTATAATAAATAATATATATAACTATTTTTTTTTTTTAATTTTGGGGGTACAGCTGTACCCCCTTGTCCCTATACTCGTCCGCCTCTGTTACACCTGATTCGAAAAGTTACATAGAACTAAAAACCAGGAAGGAAACACAACCCATTTTATTTTCCCATAAAACTTCATACACAAAGACAGAGAACTTCGAGGTTGATTAATTCCTCTGTGCAAACAAAAAATTCAGACAGGCTCTTGCTTTATTGTCTTCCTGTTTTTTTTTTCCAACAGTCCATTAATATACTAATTATGTGTATTGCAGTTCTTATTAATTTGTAGTATTATATATATTAAGCCAAAAGGCCATGATTTTTTCCTCTGCATTCCCTCTCTCTCTCTCTCTCTCTCTCTCTCTCTCTCTGTTAGTAATGCTGATATACTTTCTTACTGTATTGGTTATTTTATGCTATTCTTTACATGCATGCAACGCTCGAAGTTTTGGTACTGTAATTCACAACGGCCCAGCAACAGATTTCGAGTTTCCATCGTCTACCAAGGTAATTAGCTTGCCATGATAAAATACATAAAAGAACCCCCGGTATTTAACTTAATTGCATCAAGGCCCGCTATGTTTTATAAATTGAATGAAAATTCCATTGTATGGTAAGAAAGTTTGCACATAATGTTCTTTTCTTAAATTTCCGTCAAAAAAATTGAAGGGCGTTAAGAAGATAATAAAAATAAAAAATTATTTAAAAAAATCCGGACTTGTTTTTAAATCTTAAATTTTGATCTAGAAAATCAGAAAATTAAATGAAAATTTTTATTCTGTAAAAAGTGATTTAAAAATTATTTAAGAATTTAAAAAGTATATGTAAGATATTATATTTGAACTTCTTTAATTTTTTAAAGGAATTCCGTTATATTTATGAAGTAAGTACATTATTTGAAACTCAGAAAATAAAAAAACATTGAATTCCTTTTAGAAATTTAAATAATTCGGAAAATATAAAAAAATCAGTTATTATGAATTTTTTTATAGAATAAAGTTAAATTTCTAATATTTTAAATGAACTCTTAGAATTTAGCAATAATTACAGAGTTTTTAAATAATTTTGTAATTGTTAAATGTTTTTAATATTATTTTACTTTTCAACCGAAAAATTAACGATGTTAACTTTTTTAACGGATATATTACGGTTGCGGATGCACATAGTTTGTGCAGACTTTCTTACAACACAGAGGAATTTCGTGCAATTTATAAAACATGAATGATTTGGTGCAATTTTAGTTAAACACAAGGGATTTTTATGCATTTTTACCGTGATTGGCCTATATAATATAGGAGTAAGTTTTAATAGATTTATATATATATATATATATATATATATATATATATATATATACTGTTCGAATATCATCTGTACAGGAAAATGACGAGAGGCTGAGTCATGGTATAAGACCTGAGAGGAAATATTCAGTACTACCAGATGGGTCGCCTGATCATGATGACCCGAAAAAGGGTCCGACTGTCAAGAAGACTTGGAAAGTGGATTACAGGAGAAATGGAAATCAAGAACCAGGGCTTATCATTGATCTTGATTATCTTCCCCCAAGAACTCATCCTCCGGCCCACAATTGATAACGTTTGCTTGATCCAGCAGCGGAGACGGAACATTTACTCTATGGGAGTTCCGATTATATACATATATGGAGTTTGCTGGGATCGATCGACGATCAAGACAAAATATTTTCTGAATGCAGTAAGAAATTGACGCCGGGCCGAAGGGATTTCGGGAGACGCCCCACAGGGACCACCTCCCTCCCTCCGACACTGGCTTGATCAAACGACAAGGGAGAAAACTTGCATGTGCTCGTATATGAGATACGATCCGGAGTCAATTATTGTCGAGAAAAACACAATATTTTCCGCACAAGGGTTAATCTCTACATGTTGTGTTTGTATATTTGAGAGGGTTATTTTTTTTTTTTTTGGGAGATATTGATGAACATTGTTCTTATATTTACTATTATCATGGTTCTTGATCCATCGTCACAAACTTGATTGAGCTTAATTCATTTATATGAATAATCTATATTTGTACATATTTTTTCATTGGATCTTGACACGTTTAGTAAAGAGAAAGGGACATAAATGTGTAGATATGAAGTATATGTTAAGTTATTCGATCGAGCTCGATTCATCCCCGAGTCACTTAAGTTGTATATTCTGATAAACTTTATAATAATACTACTGACTGCACAGACGGATACATGCCTAATTTAGTGCTGCTTGTGCACTGTGCTCCACCAAATTCTTTTAGAAAAAGAACCCCAAATTTAGGTTTGTAATTAATAATATTACAAAATGTCCTAGTTTGGTCCTGCGTGTGCACCACCAAATATGTTAAGTTATTCGATCGAGCTCGATTCATCCCCGAGTCACTTAAGTTATATATTCTGATAAACTTTAATAATACTACTGACTGCACAGACGGATCCATGCCTAATTTGGTGCTGCGTGTGCATTGTGCACCACCAAATTCTTTTAGAAAAAGAACCCCATATTTGGGTTTGTAATTAATAATATTACAATGTAATGTAGTAAAATATAATCCCAAGTCATAAGTATATATAAGGGTGGTTTTGTAGTTTCAAAAGTTATATGGAGTTTTTTTTGTAATTACACCAAACTAGTGGGGAGTTTTGTAACTATTCCAACACTTAATTGGATGGATTATTACTATTTCACACCACAATGATTGTGAGTCTGTGACTAATCTTCAACTCAATAGTTTCAATCATTTCAATGTCACCGTTAATAATATGTGTAGTTAAATACTCGTGTAGTATTGGAGCAGTCAAATTTCGGATATATTGGCGCTAGACGTTTGGATAACTAATGCTTAGCGAACAAAAGTTTATTAAGAGATTAAAGGGATTTTTTTATTTTATTCACTTTATTTTAAAAAAGTATATATATTATAATAGTTAAAAATGGCTGATGTTTAAATCATTTAAATATACATATAATCAGTGACATACTAATTTTTTTAAACATTCATATGTATAAAATAATTCATACTGCACACCCTATGTGTTGTAATTTATAATACCATGAACAAGAAAAAAGATATCTAAAAATATATTTATGAGCAACCACTCGAACCATCCAATTATTTTAATACTTAATTAATTTCTCTATCTTCCATTTCATCAATGTTCATCTCAATTCAACCATCTCTATTTTTAGTAGTTTATCAATGACAGTTCAACCATCCAACCACCCAACCACAACATTATTTAATTATTTTTCTATTATTTTTAATTATAATAATGGTTTCAATATTGATAACACTCATTTTACACATATTTTTATAAGTTTTTTTCTAGATTTTAAGATCGTTTATGCTCATATTGTGTTTATTGGACTCGATCACGCTTGAGTACGTTTTATTGATTTTATAGGTGTTTTAAGGACATTATCAAGTAAGAACGAAGTCTCAAACCCCAATACATATCAAGCAATGCGGAAACGAGAGTTCGAGCCGAAAAAGGAGGAAAAACGGAGTCAAAAAGGACCAACACGGGCTCGGCCGTGTCATTTGACACAGGCCGTGTCACAGGCTTGACCGTGCCAAAGTGACACGGTCGGGTTACATATCCAGGCGATGTTGCCTAATCCGGACGACTATGACACGGGCTGTGTCGTTTGACACGACCGTGTCACTGGCTCGACCGTGTGATATGACACGATCGGGTTCCTTCGCCAGAAGCAGATGCGGGTTCTAGAGCAGTATGACACGGTTCGTGTCACTTTTCCGTGCAAAATTACTTTTTGATATTTTTTACAAGATTTGAACAAGAAAAATAGTATTGTGGCTTTATAAAAAGGACCTTTGGCTGGACTTATGTGGATATCTTGATGAAGAGAGTCTTGGAGAGTTGGTGAGGGAAGAAAAACACAAGATTAATAAAGAAACCTACCAAAAGAAGGAGACTTGGAGGAAGAAAAGGAAGAACTCTTGAAGAACATTTTGAAGGCTTGATCCTACATCCACTCAAGACACCATCCGAGTTTTATCTTCTCCCTATCTTTTACTTATTTTTTTTGTTTTATTTAGCATCAACATGATCAACATAATATTTATTGAGATTTCCTTCATTATCATGTCCGGCTAAACTTGTAGATTCCGGGCATGGGAGTATGTTGATTCATGTTGTTTTTGAGGGATTGATGATTATATATATATATAGTGATTTCTTTATCAAATATTTAGTTTTAATTCATGTTAGAACACTTGATCAATGTTTTTACATGTTTAACTTAATTACTCATAATTCGAGAGAAGAGGGCATTAATAGGTTTCGAGTATTTGACATAGTAAATTACGAGATAGAGAAATCGGCGATGAGCTATGATGATGTTTAATCTTATGAATATTTTGGATTAGATAATTTATAATAGACGAAGACATTGTTATAGGTTGTTTAATTTACGTTTTAATGCATCTCGAGAGAGACTTTAGAATATTATTGTGATTATCATTTTGGAAACACACTTAGAACTTTTTGGAACCAATCCCGACTAAACTTAGTAATCAACGGAAACCTAGCCTTGGAATCTACCTTTCTAAACTCTTGAAATTCTCTTTAATTCGGATATTTTCTTTTATTGTCATCATTTTATTTTATTTCATTAACCATCCATTCACCTTTCGATCGTCTAGATAAAACTGAGAATATTATAATCTAATACTCAATACAATACGAATATTTAGTCTCTGTGGAATACGACCTTGCTCGCCGTTTTCTACATTTACTCCGTACACTAGCAGATTGTTTAAAAATATAGCGAACAAGTTTTTGGCGCCGTTGCCGGAGACTAATTTATTTTTATTAGTGTTGATATTACGATAAGTGTTTCTAGTCTTATTTTAGACATTTTCTTATATTTGTTACATAACTCATGTTGTACATTTTTAAATCTTACTCAGGGAGTGCATGAACACTCGTTCATCTCGAGTGCCTTTAGAAACTTTCATCCCGGAAGTAGAAGCATTTGCCCGAAGAACAAGTGCTACCTCAAGGAAACTAAGAAGGGATCTTTTTGAAGACATGGAGAGAACGGGAGACAACGTGGGAAGGGACAAAACAAACGATAATGCAATAATCCACGACAACGAGGGCGGAAGGATTGAAAATCCAACAACTAGGGTGCAATCAATTCGGGATGGATTCCAACCAAAACTAGACCGAAACTTTGGAGGAATCACTCATGTTCCAATCAACGCCCTAAATTTCGAGTTGAAGCCCGCCTTAATTTCAATGGTTCAACAAAATCAATTTGGAGGATTCGCTGTCGAGGATCAACATGCCCATTTCACTCATTTCATGCAAATATGCGATACTATCAAAATGAATAGAGTCTCGGATGATACAATATGCTTACGATTGTTTCCATTCTCTTTGAGAGAGAAGGCAAGAAATTGGCTTGTAACTTTAGCTCCCGGAAGTATAAAGACATGGGAAGAATTGAGCGAAAAATTTTTGTTCACATTTTTCCCACCCAACAAGACAATGAAGCTAAAAAGTGAGATTACTCATTTTCATTAACTGGACTCCGAACTGTTATATGAAGCTTGGGAACATTTCAAAGATCTACTAAGGCGATGCCCTCGACATGGTTTCCCCAAAGACCAACAAATGTGTTTCTTTTACAATGGTCTTATGGGAGAATCTAGAAATTTTATTGATGCTTCCGCGGGAGGGGCATTGCTAGCAAGGAGCGCTGAAGAATCTTATGGATTGATTGAAGAAATGGCTATGAATAGCTATCAATGGCCGCGCAAATGCTAGAGTAAATATTAGAAGGGTGGCTGAGATATCCGACTCGGATCCTATCAAGACACTAACCGCGCAAATGACGATGTTAACTACTCAATTGGGAGCTCTAACAAAAGGAGGTGATTCGAAGATATCTTCTCAAGGAAGTTCAAGTTCACTACCGTACGATCTATTGGAGGAGGCACATTACATTAATAATCGGAATTACAACAATTTCCGGAATAATCCACCACCGGGTTTCTACCATCCTTCCAACCAAAATCATGAAAATTTTAGCTATGCTAATCAAAAGAATGCCTTGCAACCACCGACCGGATTCAAAGTGGCAAATGGTGAGATAATTGAAGAAGCAAAACCGACGTCAAATCTCGAGAATATTCTAGCTACCTTTATGAAGGAGACAAAAAGCCGATTTAGTCGAGATGAGGAAAAATTAGACAAAATCAAAGGTTATGTCACTCAATTATCTACCACCATGGGAGCTCAAATGAAAAGTCTCGAAACTCAAATTGGACAATTAGCTAAAGTTTTCGGGAGTCAACATCACCGGGGACAATTTCCGAGCAATACCGAAGTGAATCCAAAAGAGTCTTGTCAAGCTATCACCTTAAGAAGCGGTACGAATTATAAAGGGCCAAAGATGCCAATGGTCCAACAAAAAGAGGGAGTCAATGAGGATCAAATCGAAATTGTAGAGGAAGAAGGGAAGCATGATACATCCAAGGTGGCTGAGAAGCCTAAAATATTTTCTAACTCTACTTCTATTCCTAACGTTCCCCTCCCTTTCCTTCAATGTTTTAAAAGAAAAAGTTAGATGCACAATTCGCAAAATTTCTAGACATCTTCAAGAAAATTAATATCAATATTCCTTTTGCAGACGCTTTGGAACAAATGCCTAACTATGCAAAATTCTTGAAGGATGTGATATCAAGAAAAAGAAAGATGGAAGAGCATGAGACGGTTAAACTAACCGAAGAATGTAGCGCTATTATCCAACGCAAATTACCTCAAAGGCTTAAGGATCCCGAAAGCTTTACTGTTCTATGCACCATTGGAAAGGTTTCATTCAATAAAGCTTTGTGTGATTTAGGTGCTTCGATTAACCTTATGCCTTTATCTATTTTTAGGAAATTAGGTGTTGGAGAAATGAAAGCCATAACGGTTATGCTACAATTGGCGGATCGATCCATAACACACATTAAAGGGATTGTTGAAGATGTGCTTGTAAAAGTCGACAAATTTATATTTCCAGCGGATTTTGCCGTTCTCGATATGGAAGAAGATGAAGATCTACCACTTATCCTTGGACGTCCGTTTTTAGCAACGGGAACGGATATTATTGATGTTGAAAGGGGAGAATTAACACTACGTGTTAACAATGAGCATGTTCTATTTTCTATATTTAAAGCTATGAAATTTCATGACGATATGGAATATTACAATGTTATTGACCATATAAGCTCGTATGGCAAGAAAAAAAAATCTTACACTCATTGTCTTCGGATCCGTTAGAGTTTGCTCTTACGAACTCATGTTTTTCTAGTGATTCAACTTTGGAGTTTGAGGATTCTGACTTGTTTGATTATGTTTGTGAATTGAATTCTCTATAGGAAGAACTGCAAATCAATAAATCCTATAATTTTGACAAAGAGGAGCATGAAGTAGTTGCGGAAATCAAGCTAACAGACAACTTGACCGTGTCAAATGACACGGTTCAAAATTTTGGGTCTGTTACATCTCAATCGGATGTATCTCAACCAAGCTTGGACCTTAAAGCCCTTCCAGAACACCTTAAAGTTTGCATTCTTAGATGATAACAATACCAATCCGGTAATTGTATCCTCTTCACTTTCATCTACTCAACTAGATAAATTACTTCATGTATTGAGAGCATATAAATCGGCTATAGGATGGTCTATCTCAGATTTGAAGGGAATTAGCCCTTCCATATGCATGCATAGAATTTTGCTTGAAGAAATATTTAAACCTAAAGTGCAAAATCAACGAAGACTTAACCCCATAATGAAAGAAGTGGTGAAAAAGGAAGTGCTCAAACTATTAAATGCCGGAATGATATATCCAATTTCCGATAGTGAGTGGGTGAGTCCTACGCAAGTTGTATCAAAAAAGGGAGGGATGACCGTAACCAAAGACGAGAAAGATGAATTAATTACTATGATTGTAGTTACGGGATGGCGAGTGTGTATCGAATATAGGGCTTTGAACGCGGCTACTCGCAAAGACCATTTTCCCCTTCCCTTCATTGATCAAATGCTTGATAGATTGGCGGGGCATGAATTTTTCTGTTTTCTTGATGGATATTCAGGGTATAATTAAATATACATAACATCGGAAGATCAAGAAAAAACGGCTTTTACATGTCCTTATGGAATTTATGGTTATCATAGAATGCCGTTTGGTTTATGTAATGCCCCAGCCACTTTTCAGAGTTGCATGATGGCTACCTTTCATAGTTTGATCGAAAATATAATGGAAGTATTCATGGATGGTTTTTCGGTATTTGGAAATTCGTTTGATCATTGCTTGCATAATCTCGCTTTAGTTTTGGAGCGGTGTGAAGATACTAATCTCGTGCTAAATTGGGAGAAATGCCACTTTATGGTGCAAGAAGGAATTGTCCCAGGCCATAGAGTGTCCGCCGCTGGTTTGGAGATTGATAGGGCGAAAATTGTCGCCATTGAGAAACTTCCCCCACCGAAGAATGAAAAGGCAATTAGGAGTTTTCTTGGTCACGCTGGTTTTTATAGGAGATTCATAAAAGATTTTTTAAAAACCACTAAACCTTTCAGTAAATTGTTAGAAAAAGATACGGCTTTCATTCTTTCTAACGAGTGTTTGCAGGCATTTGAGATTTTAAAGAAGGCATTAGTGAGTGCTCCTATCCTCGTGGTACCAGATTGGTCTCAATCTTTTGAGATCATGTGTGATGCAAGTGATTATGCAGTCGGAGCCGTGTTGGGACAATGTCGTGAAAAACTCTTTCGGGCTATTTATTATGCAAGCAAAACATTGGATGGAGCTCAACAAAATTACACAAGAACAGAGAAAGAAATGCTTGCCGTGGTATTTGCTTTTGATAAGTCCCGATCATACTTAATTGGTACAAAGACGATAGTACACACGGACCACGCAGTATCAAGTACTTATTCGAAAAGAAAGATTCTAAACCTCGCCTAATTCGATGGATTCTTCTTTTACAAGAGTTTGACGTGGAAGTTCGAGACAGGAAAGGTTGTGAGAATGTGGTGGCTGACCACTTATCTCGCCTCGAGTACAAGAAGGAGGAGGAGCCCGAGATCGAAGGGATTAAAGAAGAGTTTCCGGACGAGCGGCTTTTTAGGGTAGAAGCTAAATTTCCGTGGTTTGCTGAGATTGTTAATTTTTTGGTCGCATGTGTGCTATCCCTGGATTTATCTCACTATCAAAAGAAGAAATTCCTCCATGATATCAAGTTCTATATGTGGGATGAACCACTACTTTTTAAAAGATGTGCCGACATGATAGTGAGGAGATGTGTGCCGCAAGAGGAATGGGATGAAATTCTTCAACAATGCCATTCTTCACCAACCAGAGGACATTTCGGAGCAACATGGACTGCTGCAAAGGTGTTGCAAAGCGGATTTTATTGGCCTACGTTATACAAAGTTTGCTATCTCTTCATTCAACAATGCGATAGATGCCAACGAGTGGGGAATATTTCAAGGCATCATGAGATGCCCTTGACCAACGTAATTGAGGTTGAACTACTTGACATTTGGGGAATCGACTTCATGGGTCCATTTTCCTCATCATTTGGGAATAAGTACATTCTACTAGCAGTCGAGTACGTATCTCGATGGGTCGAGGCAATTTCTTCCCCAACAAATGATGCTCAAGTAGTAATGAAATTTTTAAAGAAGAACATTTTTTGTTGATTTGGAACTCCAAGAGCGTTAATCAGTGATCGGGGATCGCACTTTGTCAATAAAATCATGGATAAACTCCTTCAGAAATATGGGGTCCGATCAAAAAAATCATTGGCCTATCATCCACAAGCAAATGGACAAGCCGAAGCGGCTAACAAAGAGATCAAATTAATCCTGGAAGAGACGGTGAGTACATCTCGGAAAGATTGGTCGTCCAAGCTCGACGATGCACTTTGGGCTTATCATACGGCCTACAAAACTCCTTTGGGAACATCTCCTTATCAACTCATATTTGGGAAATCATGTCACCTACCTTTGGAATTGGAGCATAAAGCGATGTGGGCGGTGAAAAGAATAAATCTGGATTTTGAGGCCGCCAGAAGAAAATATTGCTAGAGCTAAACGAGTTGAAAGAATTCCGGGATGAGTGCTACGAAAATTCTCGAATCTACAAAGAGAGAACTAAAAGATGTCACGACAAGATAATCGTAAAACGTGAATTTATGCCGGGGCAACAAGTACTTCTCTATAATTCAAGATTAAAATTGTTTCCCAGAAAATTAAAATCAAGATGGTCAGGGCCATTCGTGATCAAGAAAGCACTTCCACCCGGAGTAGTCGAGCTCATGAGCAGAGATGGAGAGCTATTTAAAGTTAACGGACAACGAGTCAAACACTACTATCATCTAAATCAAAAGGAGGCTGTGTCTGTAATAACTTTAATCGAGCCATAAGAACTTCCCGTTGAAGACGTCAACAAATGGTAATCGATGAATTTCTAGCAGAGAAATGGCCAGAGGTCGAGGACGAGGAAATGCCCAACATGGATGTGGTGCGGCTCAAAGGGGACGAGGAAGACCCGCAATGGAAATTGAGCAACCGACGAGAATACCGGCTCAAGGGGCTGTTGAGACGCCCGAAACTTATGGAATTAAACTCCCGCCAAGCCGCCTAGCACGGTGGGAGATGTTGGGGCAGAAAAAAATGCTCCCCACTAGATGGCCGGATGAGGAATGCATGACGGCCATCGGAATAAAAGATGGTGTCATGAAGTTGCTGGAGAGAATAAGTTGGGAGACGATGATGACACAGCGTTGGCCCACCTACCGATGCCTCACAATGGAATTTCTTAGCACGCTTACGGTTACAAGAGACCCGATCACTCATGAGCCGACCACTTTGGAATTCCGTCTAGACAATAAAAACGAAAAACTATCTCCCGACGAATTGGATACCATATACGACACTCGAAGGTACGAAGAATACTGAATCAATCGGTTCGAGTGTGAGACATATTGGCGGGCAATGGTTGAGTACCCGGGGAGCGAGGCACGTCCTTACATCCCTAAGTCGGCCAAAGGATCCTCTATTCGAAATCCTATCTTCCGCTATCTACACAAAGTAATTGCGAGCACTATCTTCGACCGGAAAGAAACATGGCCAATCACTCAACGAGAGTTGTACGTTCTATCTAATATGCTCGACGGGACGGATCCAGCAACCGGAGCTATATTAATGGATCATTTTGAGGATGTTGCTACTAAACCGAGAGGGGAGATTTGGATAGGGGGTTTAATTACCCCTATCGCATTTCATCTTGATGTATCACTAGACAACCGAACTCCCCTTCCAGGAAATATGCTCCTATCTGTGCAAGTCATGAAATTGATGAATATCCTGGATTATGACTCTCGTGTTATATTCCTGCAGAATGACGGCGATCATTTCCTACTCCCGAATACAACTCTGACGACGATTGATAGTATTCGGGATTTAGGGAATTTACAAATGGCCACAGAGGTGCATAAATTGGACTGGGAAGCAGCTGGATTGATCTATCCTGGTGATAGACATTTTGCTCGAAATGTTCATCCTAGGCATACAGAAAATAAGGATAGAGCTGAGAGAATGCGAGAAGAAGATAGAGCGGAAAGAATGGAGGAGGAATTTGCTTATGAGAGAGGCCCAGAAGAAGAGGAAGAGGATGAAGAAAGAGAGAGGGAACGTCCCGAGTCATCGAGACAGGCCGAATCAAGACATGCCACATCTCGTTCATCATTTAGAGCGGAATTTGAGGCTTTCCGAGAGGAGACCCGACAAAAACACGACGAAATCCGACAGAAACAAGATGAGCTTGGACAGAAACAATATGAGATGGGACAGAAACAAGACGAGATGCTGACCTTAATACGAAAAGTACACGAATGGCATGTCCAATAAGGCCACTACCCTCCACCAAATCAGTAGGGCCGGTTGTAAGTATTTCTTGACCTAAAGTTTTTATTGTTTAAATACTATACCCCCTTCGTGTGTATACTCTTTAATTCAAGTTTGGGGGGAGATATTGGGTCAAGAAATACTTATATTGTTTGTTTGTTTTTATTTTGACTTTTGGATTTTGGTTTGGATTTTGGTGTGATTTTTGTTTATTTGCGTTTTTGGTGTGATTTTTTTTCCGAATACTTGGTGTGTTTTGTTTTTGTTTTGAACTCGGTGTGTTTGGATTATCATGAACTTGAATGAAACTCGAAAGAATGAACTCTTGTCTTGGATACCTCGGGATTTACTTTGTTATTTTGATATGCAAATCGAGGATAATTTGAAGAGGAAAAATTGTAGAATTATCAAAAGGATGTGAAATTGAATAAATAGTTTAATACCTTGGAAATATGAGCAATTATAGCTTGTGAGATTTTGAGCCTTCGTACATCATTAAATATGCAAGTTTCATTGTCGAGTGTACCATTTATGTTTTAAGACTCTAGAACTTGCCTTGGTATCTTATTCGAAACTACAAGTGTGTGTGCAAATTAGTAAAAGTAATTTTAGGCGATTTTTTTGATTAGCCCTTCAAACTTTTTGGACTACCCGACAATTTTTAACTCCCTAGTTAGACAAATTGAGCTTAAAGCCTATTTCTTGTTACCCACATTATGAGCTTTCCGTCCCGGTAAATTCTTTTTTCCTATACTTGAGCTTGTTAGAACTAATTGGTAAAAGAATGGAATAATATGTGTGGAGACAAATGGGAAATATTATCATGGTTCAAGATGGAGTTGGTTCTAAATGATATATCAAAATAATTTTGAAGGAAGAAATGTTGTGAGGATGATGTTGTCCGCTCTATGAAAAAATCACACGGAGTTTACATGAATAAAGGGCAATAAAGAGAAAGAGGCGAAAAAAAAAATTAAATGGAGCAATAAGGAGAAATAAGGTTGTGATTTTCACTTTCAAAAGCGTTAAATGCAATTATATAAAAATCAAGGGGCAGAAAGAAACAAAGTCTGAAAAATTTTGAGCTTCTAAGTGAGCGAAGTGATCATGGGATTTATTTCTAATTTGCTCAAGTCAAGTCACTTTAGCCATACTTATCCTACCCCGACTAAAAAGCCTACATTACAACCAATAAAGTCCTTTTTGATTCACAAAATTTGCATGCACAAATAGTGGTAAAGATGTAGACGATTGGCAAGCTTATGGGGATTCTTATTTCATTGAATGAGTTTTGAGCGTACACATATCCCTTTATACACTTTGAGAATGAGTGAATATACTTGACCAGTGAGGTTTATATTTTCCAAGTATTGGCTATGATGTTAAGGAAGCACCCCAGAGATTTGAATACTTTATAGAACTCGACTTATTTATCTCTTGAGGTGCATTGATGCATTTTCAAAATGATCCTTTGAGGTGTGTTGAGGGATGAGTTCCCTTAAGAGTGGTTATTTTGAAGTGCATTGCTCGGGACGATCAACGTTCAAGTTTGGGGGATTTTGATAACACTCATTTTTACACATATTTTTATAAGATTTTTTCTGAATTTTAAGATCCTGAAATGTGTCGAATTGTGTCGTTTATGCTCATATTGTGTTTATTGGACTCGATCACGCTTGGGTATGTTTTATTGATTTTATAGGTGTTTTAAGGACATTATCAAGCAAGAACAAAGTCTCAAACCCCAATACATATCAAGCAATGTGGAAACGAGAGTTCGAGCCGAAAAAGGAGGAAAAATGGAGTCAAAAAGGACCAACACGGGCTCAGCCGTGTCATTTGACATGGGCCGTGTCACAGGCTTGACCGTGCCAAAGTGAGACGGTCGGGTTTCATATCCAGGCGATGTTGCCTAATCCGGACGACTATGACACGGGCCATGTCGTTTGACACGACCGGGTCACTGGCTCGATCGTGTGATATGACACGTTCGGGTTCCTTCTCCAGAAGCAGATGCGGGTTCTAGAGCAGTATGACACGGGCCGTGTCACTTTTTGGTGCAAAATCACTTTTTGACATTTTTTACAAGATTTGAACAAGAAAAATGGTATTGTGGCTTTATAAAAAGGACCTTTGGCTGAACTTATGTGGATATCTTGATGAAAAGAGTCTTGGAGAGTTGGTGAGGGAAGAAAAACACAAGATTAAAAAAGAAACCTACCAAAAGAAGGAGACTTGGAGGAAGAAAAGGAAGAACTCTTAAAGAACATTTTGAAGGCTTGATCCTACATTCACTCAAGACACCATCCGAGTTTTATCTCCTCCCTATCTTTTACTTATTTTTGTTGTTTTATTTAG
The DNA here is from genome assembly GCA_033398695.1 of Orobanche coerulescens. NCBI lineage: Eukaryota > Viridiplantae > Streptophyta > Magnoliopsida > Lamiales > Orobanchaceae > Orobanche > Orobanche coerulescens. The sequence goes on from CM065811.1 coordinate 173,047,736, forward strand.
CATGAACATGATGAACATAATACTTATTGAGATTTCCTTCATTACCATGTCCGGCTAAATTTGTAGATTTCAGGCATGGGAGTACGTTGATTTATGTTGTTTTTGAGGGATTGATGATTATATATATCTAGTGTGATTCTTTATCAAATATTTGGTTTTAATTCATGTTAGAACACTTGATCAATGTTTTTACATGTTTAACTTAATTGCTCATAATTCGAGAGAAGATGACATTAATAGGTTTCGAGTATTTGACATAGTAAATTATGGGATTGAGAAATCGGTGATGAGCTATGATGATGTTTAATCTTATGAACATTTTGGAGTTAGATAATTTATAATAGACGGAGACGTTGTTATAGGTTGTTTAATCTACGTTTTAATGCATCTCGAGAGAGACTTTAGAATATTATTGTGATTATCATTTTGGAAACACACTTAGAACTTTTTGGAACCAATCCCGACTAAACTTAGTAATCAATGGAAACCTAGCCTTGGAATCTACCTTTCTAAACTCTTGAAATTCTCTTTAGTTCGGATATTTTCTTTTATTGTCATCATTTTATTTTATTTCATTAACCATCCATTTACCTTTCGATCGTCTAGATAAAACTGAGAATATTATAATCTAATACTCAATACAATACGAATATTTAGTCTCTGTGGAATACGACCTTGCTCGCCCCTTTCTACATTTACTCCGTACACTTGCGGATTGTTTAAAAATATAGCGAACAAATATTAAATTCAAATGTGTACTAAAATAGAGCAAGATTTGTCTCTATTTATAGAAAATAAAAAAAATATAAATTTTGATATATATTTTAATTTTTTAATAATAAATTATTTAAAAGATATAATAATTTTATACATTTATCTAAATAAAATTTGCCTAGCCAATAAAAAGGAGACAACTATCTCAATTCTATTGGTTAGTCAATTTAGAGAGAGAGAGAGACCTACACCCCACCCACTATCCCATTCCTGAATCTACACCTTTTGTCCCCGGCGGGACTTGAACCGTCAACCTTTGGCTGAGGGGAATCTATCCATCGACTCCTGATACCGCTAGGTCCTTTGGTAGAAAGACTATGTGGTCTGTTATTTCATTTGCTTGACCACTTTATCCTCCATAACTTCCATTTTTTATTTTATTTTTAATTAGGCTGTTTGACCAGGTTGGTCAACTATAGACCGATAAACATGGTGTAACAGTCTAAGCGTATGCCAAACCAACACCACAATTTCACTTTGGGTTATTACACGCCACAGGACACACAAGGGTCCCGCCAGGCTGACGACACACAAGATTAAACCACAATTCAATACATAACAACCATGACATAATAGTCCAACCAAGGATACAAAACACAAGTTAGGCCTCGGCCGCGGCCAAAATAGTATATTTCAAGTCATCACTGAATGCAAGCATTACACGACAAAGTACAACTCAAAACCAACCATAATACAATATATAAAACTGACTCAACATCACAAATACAAAGACTGATACGAGCTCTCTAACATCCAGTGTGCTTGTCAACTCCGTGTGCGCCACATGGGGGCTCCTGTCCCTCGAGAATACCTGAAATGTACAAAACATTCCACCCCAACAATGGGGTTAGCCACAACCGCTAGTGCAAGTACAATATTACAATTATTTTAATCCACAGGCATTTCCAAATCATCTCAAAATCCCAAAACAGTTTAATTCACGATATTCCGGAATATCAATATCAATCACCAGTAAAAACACTCCGACAACCCTCGCGACCCGGTCCGGCCCTCAAGCCACCAAGTCCCTGTGTGCCCCGTCGAGCAATCCCCAGGTGAGGATGTCCAATCAAAGTATCTCTCGTGACCCGGTCCAGCCGCTAAGCCACCAGGTCCCCGTGTGACCCCGTCGAGTCAATCCCCGAGTGAGAGTACCCGAGAATAACCTTTCAACTCTCATCATTCTCTAAATCACCACAGAAATGCATGCCATAAACTAATGCAATAAAGTACTTGCCTGAACTTCTTACTCTCAAAGGAACAAACGACGAACAAGGCTATACGGTCCGAACTATCTTCCGAATCCCGCTCCTAACAAACATTGAGGCTTAATCGTTTACAATTTTGTTGGAAAACACAAAAATCCATCCTAAGTTCTACCCTTAGGACCATTTAATCGAGCCCTACGAGGGCATAATGGGTTTTGCTCGATTTACAAAAGGAGATTTGGGATTAATCCGCAAAACCTTAAGGAAATCATGAAATCATACCTATACAACCATTTTCAACCACAATCCATCATAATTTAGAGCTAAAACAGCTGGGGAAACGAGATCCCCAAAATCCCCAAATCTCCCCAAAGTTAGGGTTCTACGGGAGGATTACCTCAATTCCTTGGTAAATACGATGTAAGATTGATAGATCTTTACTTGAAGTTGAAAAGATTTGAATTTCAACCGTGCTCCGCCGAAAGCCTCGCCAACACCGCCCTGGAGTCGTCTAGAAGCTTGAAGAAGAGGAGAGAAGATGAAAAATGACGAGTGTTGACCGCAACACATGTATTTATATAAGTGCACCTTAGCGCACGCTAACGCTTACCGAATAGCGCGCGCTATCGGCCTAGGTCTACAGCCCAGACCCTTCTGCCCAGCCGAGTTGGTGTGCACCACATCCGATAGCGTGCGCTACTCAATCGAGTTAGCGTGCGCTGTATCGCCGAGTTAGCGCGCGCAGTTTCCGCCTTAGCGTGCGCTATCTGGTGTCCAGTCTAAGTCCAGAACCTTCTGCCCTGTTCAGAAACCCTTCTGTCCACACCGGTAGCGTGCGTTACGACCGAATAGCGTGCGCTACAACCGGCGAGTTAGCGCACGCAACGACCGTCTTAGCGCACGTTACCTGTTGGTCTGGCCAGAGTCCAGACCTCACTGTCCTTACTGTCCGGGTCACTTAGCGTGCGTTAACACCCAACAGTGGCGTGCGCCACTGCTTCCCCTAACGTGCGCCATCTTGTGATGCCTTAGCGTGCGCTAGCTCGCTTTAGTCCCACCCCGGTGCTCAGATCGCCCCCATGTCGGTTAGCGTGCGTAACCTATTGTAGTAGCGCGCGCTAGCCTACAACTTCCGTTGCGTACGCTACCCATATAAAGTAGCGCACGCTGATCCTGGGTTGCAGAAGCGATGCAAGCGGTTCGACACCACGATAACGGATATTAACGGAATATTAATAAGAAACACAACATACAGGCTCAATTTTGAATCAAACACATGATATCAATGTTCGAAAAATTTACGAACCAAACTACAAAGTTCATGAATTCATAATTATTAGCGATAAAAGGTACGATTATTACATTCTCTCCCCCTAAGAATAAGTTTCGTCCCGAAACTTACGAAGTGAATAATTCGGGGTATCTAGACTTCATATGCTCTTCTGTCTCCCACGTGGCTTCTTCCGATCCATGTCTCGACCATTGTACTTTGACCAAGGGAATAACTTTACGCTTAAGTTGTTTTACCCGACGCTCCAAAATCTGGATTGGTTTTTCCTCAAAGGTGACATCGGAATTTAATTCAATCTCCCCAAAATCAATGATATGCTTAGGGTCCGCACGTATTTCCTCAATCACGAAACATGAAATACATTATGCACATGACCCAGTGAAGGCGGAAGGCCCACTCGGTAAGCAAGTTCGCCAATCCGTTCTATAATCTCAAATGGCCCAACATATCTCGGACTGAGTTTACCTTTCTTCCCAAAGCGATAAACTCCCCGGGTTGGCGATACTTTTATCAACACATGATCGCCGACTTCAAACTCTAACGGTCGACGTCGATTATCGGCGTAGGACTTCTGTCGGCTTTGGGTGGCCAAGAGCCTCTCGCGAATCAAAGAGATCTTTTCCCGGGTCTCCACTAACATATCTGGCTCTGTCCCAATCAGTTCAGAGGAATCATCCCAACACAATGGTGACTTACATTTCCGTCCATATAAAGCCTCAAACGGTGCCATCTTAATCGACGCATGCCAACTATTATTGTAGTCAAATTCGATTAGTGGCAAATGCGACTCCCAGTCCTGCTTCCAATTTAGGGCACATGCTCGCAGCATGTCCTCAAGAGTCTGAATTGTCCGTCTGCACCGCCCATCGCCCGAGGATGGTACGATGTACCGAGCCTCGCCTGGCCCCTAAAGCTCGATGAACGGATTGCCAAAAGTGCGACACAAATCTACCGTCTCGATCGGAAATAATGCTCTTAGGAGTCCCGTGTAACCTTACAATTTCCGCGATGAATACACGAGCTAGTTTTTCGGGCCCCCATTTATCCTTGATTCCCAGAAAGTGAGCTGACTTGGTTAGTCGATCGATAATAACCCAAATCATATTCATTCCTGTTCGCATGCTCGGCATGTTGGTGACAAAATCCATCGTTATATCCTCCCATTTCCATTCTGGGATTGGTAGCGATTTAAGCAACCCCGCTGGCCGTTGATGTTCAACCTTGACTTGTTGACACGTCAAGCATTTTGAAACGAACTCTTCTACATCATTCTTCATATTGCTCCACCAATAGTTATTCTTCACGTCCTTATACATTTTGCTCGTACCGGGGTGAAGAGAATACGGTGTAGTGTGCGCTTCCCTCAATATGGTCTGTTTAAGCTCGACGTCTGCAGGTATACAAAGTCTACCTCTAAACCTTAAAACACCATCATCCTGAATCATAAATCCTGGAGCTTTTCCTCTCATCACATCCTTCCTTAGCTGGACTAGTAACGGATCCTCAAATTGCTTCGACTTGATTTCGTTGATCAAGGACGACGTGATCTCCAAAGTACATAATTGGCCCTGAACCTTCGGGAGCCAAATCTCTATATCATGCCTAATTATGTCTCGACGGATCTCGTGTTGAGATGTAAGCATACTCAGCATTTGGAGGGATACGGGTTTCCGACTTAATGCGTCCGCTACCACATTAGCTTTTCCTGGATGATATAATATTTCAAGGTCGTAATCCTTAATCAACTCCAACCATCGACGTTGTCTCATATTTAGCTCCTTTTGGCTAAATATGTATTTTAGACTTTTGTGATCCGTATAGATTTTACACGGGGAACCATAAAGATAATGCCTCCAAATTTTTAGCGCGAATACAACCGCCGATAACTCTAAATCATGGGTAGGGTAATTCATTTCATATGGTTTCAATTGTCGGGACGCATATGAAATCACTCTACCTCTCTGCATCAAAACACAACCCAATCCAAGTCCGGAAGCATCACTGTACACCTCGTAATCGTCGGTGCCCTGAGGTAACGATAACACGGGCGCCGAAGTTAATCGTCGTTTAAGCTCATCAAAACTATTTTGCCTCTCGTCTGTCCACTCGAATTTCTGAGATTTCTGGAGCAACTGAGTAAGTGGTCGAGCGATTTTTGAAAATCCTTCGACGAATCTGCGATAGTATCCGGCAAGCCCTAGAAAGCTCCTGGTCTCCTTCACATTCCTAGGGGGTTCCCACTCAACAATGGCCGCTATCTTTTGGGGATCCACTCGAACTCCATCAACCGAAATTACGTGACCAAGAAATGTCACCTCTTTAAGCCAGAATTCGCACTTTGAGAATTTAGCGTAAAGTTTCTCCACTCTCAAAGTGTTCAACACCACTCGGAGATGTTTAGCATGATCTTCCTCATTCCGGGAGTAGACAAGGATATCATCAATGAAAACGACCACAAATTTATCAAGATAGTCAATGAAAACTTTGTTCATCAACTGCATAAACACGGCAGGAGCGTTGGTTAGGCCAAATGGCATAACCACAAATTCGTAATGGCCGTACCGAGTACGGAAGGCAGTCTTCGGAATGTCAAAATCCCGAATCCTCAGCTGGTAATATCCCGATCGCAAGTCAATTTTAGAGAACACTGTGGCACCCTGAAGTTGGTCGAACAAATCATCTATCCGAGGTAAAGGATATTTGTTCTTAATAGTTAACTTATTCAATTCCCGATAATCAATGCATAGACGGAACGATCCGTCCTTCTTCTTAACGAAAAGGACCGGCGCACCCCAAGGCGATGCACTAGGTCGGATGTACCCTTTATCCAGGAGTTCGCCCAATTGTTTCTTCAGTTCTAACATCTCGGAGGGTGCCATACGATAAGGCGCTCGGGAAACAGGTGCTGCGCTTGGCACAAGATCAATAGGAAACTCTACTTCTCTAGACGGAGGTAACCCCGGTAGGTCATCCGGAAATACATCTGGGTATTCATTCACAACTGGAATGGATAATAAATCGGATTCACCGTCATTTGTGCTCATGGCATAACACCAATAACCAATACAATCTTGTTTTAACAATTTTATCGCCTTAACGGCGGAAATCACTCCACCTGAACTACCCGGTTTACGACCCAAGAAAGTGTGCTCGACACCATCTTCCGCTATTATAGAAATAGTTCGCGTTCTATAGTTCATGATAGCACCATGTCGATTTAACCAATCATCTCCGAGAATTACATCCTCTCCTTTCAGATCTACCACTATGAGGTCTGAAGGCCAATCTCGACTCCCGATATACACGAGATAATTTTTAATCTCTTGGTTCCCAATCAAACGCTCTCCACTAGGAGTACTTACTACGAATGGTTCACACTCAATCAAACACCCAAGACTCAAACGTTTCACACAATCAAGAGCAATGAACGAATGGGTAGCTCCCGAATCAAATAACACCGATACAGGTTGAGAAAGTATTTGCGTGATACCTGCAGCTACCGGAGCCTCTGTTTCGTCTGCACGCCTCATCTGGTACACTCTTGGCTGCACCGAACCCACACTTTATGTAGCTTGACGATCCAACCGACCTCGACCTCTTCCACGTCCCAGTGCATTGCGGCCGATTAGATGTAGTCCCCGGGTTCACATTCGGAGTTGGTGCCGAACTCTGTGTTTAACAATTTTGGTGGCGGCCTCGCAATGAGCCGCCCGATGACCGGCTTGGCCGCATGTGAAACAAATAACGGGAGGAAGTGGACACTCGACACCGATGGCCTGTTTGATTACAATTGAAACATTGTCCTCTACCAAAGGCGTAAGACCGGCCTGGCCAGAACTCGGAGCACTACCGGCTTGCCGAATGCATTTCCCGATAGCAGAGTGAGAAGCTTGGGATTTGTGAAACCCACCACTTTTGCTTCTGAAAACCACCTATTGCGTCTTTGTCTTCTTCATCTCGGTACCCGACCTTGACGCGGAAATGACCATCTCGATAGCCAAAGCACGATCCTGATATTCCTTCAACGTAACGCATCTGAAACCCGCCATAGCCTCACGAATCCTGGGCTTCATTCTCAAATCAAAGTAACGGATTTTATCCGCTTCGGTCCTTACTTGCTCACGAACATAGTTGAGTTGCTGATTATACGTAACAACGGCCTCGGTGACAGGTACATCCTGAGGTGTTGCCGTAAAGAAATCTGCAATTCGTTTTTCTCTAATAGGCCAAGAGCAATACTCTTCCTCTATCGCAGCTTTAAACTCGGCCCAAGTGGCCACACGATCCGTAGGTTTCGCAGCTTCCCACCAATCCGTAGCCTCCTTGTCAAGGAAATACTGTACAATAGGGACCCGTCTTTCTTCGGGGCACGCAACGGCGTCAAAAATTCTGCCAAACTGAAACAACCATCCTTCCCATCCTAACGTATCAGACGCACCAGTAAATCGAGGAGGTTGCATTTTCATCACCCCCTGAAGCCATTTACTCTCATCTGTTGGTTGATCACGATGTCCGGATTCATTCAACTTGACTAATTGTGCTGCTACCTGCTGGAGTATAGCAGCTATGCCAGCATTCACGTTAGTGTCAGCCGACGGTTCTTGACTTACAGTAGGATCTGTCTGACCGCTCGGGTTCGGAGAAGCGGTGTTCGGCTCCGTATGGGATGCCGAATCAGATGCATCATTAGAATGTGTGCCGGATTCGTTAGCGGTACCACGACCACGGCCTCTGCCGCGTCCACGTCCGCCACGTCCACTACGGCCTCTCAGCATACTGAGATATAGAAGGATTAAAATTATCAGAACAGCTCATAATTCAAGGAACTTAAATCTACCTTACTATGAAAGCGACAAGGCACAAAGAGAGTTAAGGAGTATTACCACCATGGGTCACACGGCTCGACAGCAACACACGGTGTTGAGCTCGATCAGTTTATACGACTCTTACGACTTGACAATCGAATGTCCAAAGGCCTAGGTATTTCCGAAACCTAGGCTCTGATACCATAAATGTAACACCCCAATTTCACTTTGGGTTATTACACGCCACATGACACACAAGGGTCCCACCAGGATGACGACACACAAGATTAAACCACAATTCAATACATAACAACCATGACATAATAGTCCAACCAAGGATACAAAACACAAGTTAGGCCTCGGCCGCGGCCAAAATAGTATATTTCAAGTCATCACTGAATGCAAACATTACACGACAAAGTACAACTCAAAACCAACCATAATACAATATATAAAACTGACTCAACATCACAAATACAAAGACTGATACGAGCTCTCTAACATCCAGTGTGCTTGTCAACTCCGTGTGCGCCACATGGGGGCTCCTGTCCCTCGAGAATACCTGAAATGTACAAAACATTCCACCCCAACAATGGGGTTAGCCACAACCGCTAGTGCAAGTACAGTATTACAATTATTTTAATCCACAGGCATTTCCAAATCATCTCAAAATCCCAAAACAGTTCAATTCACGATATTCCGGAATATCAATATCAATCACCAGTAAAAACACTCCGACAACCCTCGCGACCCAGTCCGGCCCTCAAGACACCAAGTCCCTGTGTGCCCCATCGAGCAATCCCCAGGTGAGGATGTCCACTCAAAGTATCTCTCGTGACCCGGTCCACTAGCTTAAGCCACTGTGTCCCTGTGTGACCCCGTCGAGTCAATCCCCGAGTGAGAGTACCCGAGAATAACCTTTCAACTCTCATCATTCTCTAAATCACCACAGAAATGCATGCCATAAACTAATGCAATAAAGTACTTGCCTGAACTTCTTACTCTCAAAGGAACAAACGACGAACAAGGCTACGGTCCGAACTATCTTCCGAATCCTGCTCCTAACAAACGTTGAGGCTTAATCGTTTACAATTTTGTTGGAAAACATAAAAATCCATCCTAAGTTCTACCCTTAGGACCATTTAATCGAGCCCTACGAGGGCATAATGGGTTTTGCTCGATTTACAAAAGGAGATTTGGGATTAATCCGCAAAACCTTAAGGAAATCATGAAATCATACCTATACAACCATTTTCAACCACAATCCATCATAATTTAGAGCTAAAACAGCTGGGGAAACGAGATCCCCAAAATCCCCAAATCTCCCCAAAGTTAGGGTTCTACGGGAGGATTACCTCAATTCCTTGGTAAATACGATGTAAGATTGATAGATCTTTACTTGAAGTTGAAAAGATTTGAATTTCAACTGTGCTCCGCCGAAAGCCTCGCCTACACCGCCCTGGAGTCGTCTAGAAGCTTGAAGAAGAGGAGAGAAGATGAAAAATGACGAGTGTTGACCGCAACACATGTATTTATATAAGTGCGCCTTAGCACGCGCTAACGCTTACCGAATAGCGCGCGCTATCGGCCTAGGTCTACATCCCATACCCTTCTGCCCAGCCGAGTTGGTGTGCACCACATCCGATAGCGTGCGCTACTCAATCGAGTTAGCGTGCGCTGTATCGCCGAGTTAGCGCGCGCAGTTTCCGCCTTAGCGTGCGCTATCTGGTGTCTAGTCTAAGTCCAGAACCTTCTGCCCTGTTCAGAAACCCTTCTGTCCACACCGGTAGCGTGCGTTACGACCGAATAGCGTGCGCTACAACCGGCGAGTTAGCGCACGCAACGACCGTCTTAGCGCACGTTACTGCTGGTCCGCCGCAGTCCGCACCTCACCGCCCTTATCCGTCCGGTCACTTAGCGTGCGTTAACACCAAAGGGCGCGGCGCTACTGCTCCCTAACGTGCGCTACCGTGATGCCTTAGCGTGCGCTAGCTCAATTTAGTCCCACCCAAAGGCTCTGGATCGCTTCTTGTCGGTTAGCGTGCGTAACCTATTGTAGTAGCGCGCGCTAGCCTACAACTTCCGTTGCGTACGCTACCCATATAAAGTAGCGCACGCTGATCCTGGGTTGCAGAAGCGATGCAAGCGGTTCGACACCACGATAACGGAATATTAATAAGAAACACAACATACATGCTCAATTTCGAATCAAACACATGATATCAATGTTCGAAAAATTTACGAACCAAACTACAAAGTTCATGAATTCATAATTATAAGCGATAAAAGGTACGATTATTACAGTCTAGATGCCCATCCAATCGTTTGGCAGCCGATTAATAGCCAAAACATCTTACACAAATGCCCAGGACAAAATTGAGGCGCTCGAGCACCGTCTAGCACCTAGACAGCCACCCATGCCGTTTTTTAGAAAGTGCTTAGACTATGTTTATCAGCAACTACTTCAACCACTCAATCATTGATGAGTCGATTTTTGATCATCTCATTCTATTCTATTGAGTCGTGCTTTTGTTTGTTTTTAAGTGTTTTTGTGCTTTTTACGCTTGGTATGTTGAGTTTTTATTTTGTAGGTAGACGGACGAAGATTATGGTGAAATATGTGCTTTTATGGCCAATATTGGAGTTTATGACGATCAAGAGCAAGTCGTGAGTAAGAACAGACTTAAACGATGAAGAATGAAGCAATGTCGGTCGTATTTCCTAATTTCCAGATTCATTACTTCGAATTAGGATGTTTTCTCTATATGTATGGCTTCCTCATGAAACAGCTTCGCAATGGTCTATTATACGCTACATTCCGATGTGTATTGAGAGAGATATGGCTTCTAGACCACGGCCTCACAACCCGGACCGCGATCCCAAATTCATACCGTGCGGCAGTTTATTTTGGTGGACACCCAGATCGCGATCCCTGTAATATCCGGGGGTAATTTTTTTTTCGTGTTACTGTTGAGTTGTACGTATTCATTTGGAATTGTACAAGTGTTGTTGTTTGGACCGATACAATGTATATTGTATTAGAATATTTCGGGATCGAAATATTTTTACTGGTCGTCGGTTTGGTTTCGTCGATTAGTTGTTGCTTGGCGAGATTGGAATTTTGGCTAAGTTTATAGCTATAGCGTACGCTACCTGTGTAGCATTACGTACGCTGATTTGTTGCGATTACGTACGTTACGCCCTGAGGTTACGTACGTAATGCGTGGTAGGTGGTGGGAAACTTCCTCGTGGTCAACTTTCGGGGCGAGGGTATCTTTGGGATATCATTTATATATATATATATATATATATATATATATATATATAATAAGTAACGGCTATGAGCTTTACTTAATAGCCCATAATTACCAAGAAAAAAAAAAGAAAAAAAAGCCATAATTCGGGGTCCGTCTTACACCTGGGGCTCGTTTGCTATGGGATAAAGCTAGATAAGATTAATTGGGATTTTTTATACAATATAAGAATGTAATATCATATTTGGTACGATGTATTAAATTCTATGCAAAATATAGATATCATGGTAGTTTATTGAATATATTGGTTGCAGTATTGTTTAATATCACCTAATACCACCTCTTAGGTGGGATACGTAATACCAAAAATCAGTATTATTTATACGGGCCCAAATTTTATCAAGGGCCCTGTACTTTATACCAAACAAGATATAAAAGTGTATAGATATATTATACACCTTAATCACACATAGCAAACAAGCCCTTGACACTTTAATTAGTCCTACTTTAATTTTTAAACATATTAATAGTTATAGTTAGTTCTATTGAAAAGTAATATTTAGTTGTATATTATCAAGTAAAAGGTACATTAAATGATGGTTGTTTATATTAATAGAAGTACGGTTTTTCTATTGTGTGTCCATGGGCACACAATAATAATTAGTTAATGTGCTTGAGCACATGATGCGAAACATTTAATATACTTTAATTTACTGAAAATCACAAATTATTTTATTGAAAATCACAATTTCTTTCTCTATTTCACAATTATTATACTAGTATTTAATATAATATAATGATGAAATTATGATTTTCGGTAAAATAATTTTCAGTAAAGTAAAGCATATTAAATGCTTCGTATCATGTTCCAAATCACATTAACTACTTCTTATTATGTGTCAATGCGCACACAATAAAAAATTCGATACAAATATAGTTGAAAATGAAAAGTTTTTACTATATAAAAAAGAATGGGATTTATTTAGGACGGATGAAAAGAAAAATGAGACTAGTATTGTATATTTTGTTGTGACCTTTGGAATTAGGATAAAAATTGGGAATCAAGTATAAAGCAAAAAGTTATTAAACATCTAGATAAATTTTAGAATTTATCTAAAAAATCAAAAACAAAAAGTACTGTAAAATTTTCCTAAATTTTTGTATCCAAAAGATGTGCGACCTACATTCATGCATTTTAAATAATATTCTAGGAGGAGCTGTTTGGAAGCAGTTCGCTTAAAATTTGGCTCGAGCTTGAGACGGCTCAATTCATAGTCGGGTCGAGCTTGTGCCAGCTTGTTTCATAGTCGAGTCAAACTCGAGCTCTCTTACTAGCTTCATGGTCCATCAAACCGATCGATTCAAATAATATACAACTTTGTATTATTATTTTTTATTTGTCATTTTTTTAGTATAAATTACTCCGATGAGGAGTTTCAAGTACAACACACCCAGGAAATACAGAATACATGTATATTTTATATGAAGATAAAATATACAACACTGAATAAAATGAATATCCAGACGGAAATCTGCAGCGGAAATAAAATGAAGAAACATGAATGATTGAAAAGGACTGGGGCCCCTACTAGTATCACTGGGACTCCTCGCCGTCAATGTTCTCTTTCCATGCCTTTGCCTTGCCATGACCTGAAAACAACATCCCAAACGGGGTCAGTTACACAGAACAACAATCCTCAAGAGTTGAATAAACACAATAATTATATATCATAGTTATGAAATTAAGCTGAAGAGGGGCATCATAGTACGCCCGTTATGGGACGTGCAAGTGCACAAGACGAGTGTCCGGACACACCCGCACTTGTACCTAATTAGTCTCACGGAGGCACGTTACCGTGTGCATAGTCCATTGTGTCGGTGAACCCGCCACATGACTATCGTGTGCCCGACTAAAAATTCCACACATAACCACCCGGCCACGCAATATGAACCCAGAAGGTCACAAGAACAAAAGTGACCATGATGAATATTAATGAATAACAATCCGACAATGGTCAAGAATGACTCACCGAGATGAAATAATAATGAAATGAATGATAGCTCACTGAAATGATTGGAACCGTCGTTCCTCGTGAATGGAATGATTAGTTTGATAATTACAAGTCTCGACATGAATATTATATCATGAATGAATTATGAATATGAATGAACAACAACGAAAGGAATGAATATCCTTTTAACTGAGTAAGAATTAACTTACACAAATACTGGTAATGAAATGTCCTTCCTCGAACAAACGTCCTAAGGAAAATACCGGTCGCTCGAACAACCTTGAATAACATAATTACCAACAAACGCTTAATATACGTATCAAGTACGATTACAACCAACTCAAAGGTCGATACAACAATATCCAAGACTCATTGGGGCATTCGAACAAATACGTTGCAAACATCCTTCCATTAATTATAACCAACACCAACAATATCGAAACCAACCTCCAAAAGTAGTTCAATTCCAACAAAACATCATCAATACAAACAAAAAATCTAATAGGAATACTCCATTCGAGATTACGACAACATATAGTCAAAACCCCAAAAAAATCCCAAAGTCAACCCTTAGGGTGTTCTTGAATAAATCCCCAAATACTCAACAAATCCGAAAATAACACCAATAAATCCGTAGGAATACATGCATCCAAGGTAGATAATCCATATCTAACATATTCCAACATAATAGCAAGCTAACTCGAAGAAATAGGAAGGAAAACACTCAAATCTCAAAATTCTAGATTCAAGAAATGTTTACCTTGATTTGATGAGTTGGAGAAGATAAAATGATGATTAATCCGAATTAGAAGCTTGAAGATGTTGATAGGTGATTGCAGCTCGAAGAGATCTTCTCAAATCGTCCAAAATCGCCCGAAATCGCCCAAGGAATGAAGTGAGATGTGAAAATGACGAATCTGGACTGCACTGTCCAATATATAGTAAACCAAGCTTAGAGCGCGTTAGATCCTATTCTTAGCGTGCGCTAGCGGGTATACTGGGTAGTCCAGTACCCGCTGGGCCACTGTCTGCATCACTAGCGTGCGCTACGTACCTTGGTAGCGTGCGCTAACGTCTCTTTATTAGCGTACGTTAACCTTATGTTAGCGTGCGTTACCTGATAGTTTATGCCCAGAACATTGGAGTCCAGAACCTACTGTCCTATGCCTTGCCCGCGTTAGCGTGTGCTACACCTATAACTTAGCGTACGCTACTAATACCATTAGCGTACGTTATGATCCACTCGTAGCGTGCGCTATGAATTATTCCAATACAGCCCAGTACCCACTGGACTCTACCTGCTCGACCTTAGCGCGCGCTACACTGATGTTCAGCGTGCGCTGTCAATACCACTAGCGTACGCTATATCCACTCTTAGCGCGCGCTATGAATAACACCAAATTCCGTCCAGTACCTACTGGACTGTCTGTCTCCAACACGTTAGCGTGCGCTAATGCTGAGAGGTAGCGTGCGCTACCAGTACTCAATTAGCGCACGCTAAAGAGAGTATGTAGCGTGCGCTACTCCTCACACACAGTCCACTACAACGATAACAATGATGATAAACTCGACTCGATCCTCCGACCGGATTGAAAGGTGAATGACAACTGATATACGATTCAAAATACGCCGAACGGTGAACACATGAATGAATATGAATGATGAATGATTATTAATGAGTGAAAATTACTGAGTGATAATTTACTGAATGATAATGAATGAATTTACAACCGGGTATTACACCATCGGACCCTCCCGGAGTGAGCAAAGCACACACATAATATACATCACCATTTCATGTTAAGCATAAAGGTTTCCAAGAGTACTTGCCTTGAGTAAATAACGACGAAACGAACGAAACAGAGAATCAACCACGATCGCTAGGAACCGACAACCATGAACCTAACGATTTGAAGAATACAATCACAACCAATTCTACACGAGTACGAAAATGGAATACGCCGGAAAATCCACCTACGATTCATGTAAATTCGTACAAAAACAACAACGAGGGCGGATCACAACCGAACCCTCTCGATTTCACAAATACCACCAAATTTACCATGAACTCATAGGGAAAACATGAATACCACTAAGATTAATCACATACATCATGGATTAAGCAACACCACGGAACGAATCGGACAATAAATCGAAAATCTCTAAATTTCCCAAAAGTAGGGTTCTAAGAGATTTTACCTTGATTCAAAGATGAACAACGGATGATTTAGTGCTAGGTTGATGTTATGATGCTAGAATATACTTCTATGATGGAGTTTGAGTGAATATCGTACGAACCCTCGGCTAGAGAATCGTCCCCATCGCGAAGAGAAGGGAGAAGAATGAAAAATGAGGAAAAGTCGGCCGCTGCCAGTTTATATACTGGCAGATGTTACGGCCGTAACATCACTCACATACGGGCGTAACTTGTGAACACTGCGGCCGTAAGTGTATCACTTTACGGCCGTAACTGGCCCTGGGGAAGGATCTGGACAAAACAACGAAGCTCACTTATGGCCGTATAGCTATAAGGTTACGGCCGTAACATCTCTTACGGCCGTAACTTACGAATATTACGCCCGTAAGTGCCCAATGGATCAAATGCAGAAAAACGAAGTTAGGTTACGGTCGTACAAGGAAGAACCTACGGCCGTAATTGTAGAACATTACGGCCGTAACAAACCTGGCTTACGGCCGTAACGTGCCTCTCGCAGCAGGCCAGATATGCACGACGTCTCGACGAAGGTCGATCGGAGGGTACAAAGGTGTACCAACGGATACACTAACGATGAGTTCGAGTCAGAAACTAGAGCGCTAAAAGAAGAAGCGATTCCGACCACCCAAAGGTTCGGAAACGGCAAAGATAGTAATTACCCTATAAGTTTGGGAAATTACAAAACAACCCAAAACATCTGAAACACATGATACACGATCGAAACACCAAACAAAAGCTCACAACACGCATAATAACATAAGGTGGATTTACGGCAACCCCGAAACGGCAGTTCCGAACAACGATTACGAGAATCGAACCAAATAGCGACGGAAATGACATAAAACGTGGAATTGAGTAAAACAAGTCCGAAACAAGCTCGGATGATAAAAAGTCCAGCATTAAATATTCTCAAAATATCAATACGGTTACAAGCGATTTACTAAAAATGAAAAATACACCAAAATGAAAAATACCAGAAAAAAATAAACAAAAAAATGTGGATATTACAGAAGAAGTCTGAAATCGACGGCTAGGGCTTGGTCTGGAGATGCATTTTGGCGGCGGCCGATTGAGTGGCAGACGGCGATGGCTAGGGTTTGCAGAGAGAAAAAAAATCGATTTATTTTTCGGAATTTTCAGAATTTTTTTACGGCGTATTTTTCTTGCTCTATTGGTGAAGTACGTGCTGATAACGTGTTAAAGTAAAAGCAAGCAAGACAAGAATTAGGGCAGAAGATGTGTATATTCTCATTGACATGGTCCCTTTAAATAGAGAGAGATTACATATTTTGTAACATTCTAACAGGCTAGCCTATACTAACTAGGAGAAACTCATTAACCTGTAGACTAAGGTACACATTGTGTATTTACTTTAATATTTTATAGCATTTTGCAGTAAACATTTCATGTTTTCATACCAAAAATCAGTATGCTCGTAAACAATAGAGATTGACTTGAAATTGGGATCTAGAACCAAGTTGGTTGGTGAAAAAGTTAACACAAAATATGGAATCATATTTTCGTCCATTAATACAAGCATAACTTATTCTTTATAATATATAAGGACGAACGATTGAAAGTTTTGAAAATTATACTTTCGTATCTTTCCATCTGTATATTATGCATATAATCATGTACCGTTTGAAGTTTTTGATTCAGAATTCTCTTGATTGGAGGGAGAAAACAAGGCATAAATCATACCATATGGCATGAATTATGATGCAAAAATACGATAATAACTAGGGGCGGAGGCCCTATGGGGCCTTTAGGGGCCAAGGCCCCTGGGTTTTTTTAAAAAAAATAGTAGAGCCCAGTCAGGTATAATTAAGTAAAGCCCAGCCCACACAAGTTATAACCTCTTTTTGGAAAAGGAAGATGGACTTCTTTCCCACTCCAGCGCCTTCAGTTCGTGACCAGGAAGGAAGCACAACGACCATCGTCTTCATCCAGAACTGCAGCGGCCTCCAGCAGTCCAGCAGAAAGAAGACGTCGATATCGATTAGGTTTTGCCCTCTACTCTTTCACTCTTTGTCTTTTTATTTTGGGATTATTTTGTAGCCTGCCCTAGTATTTCTTTTTATGAAATTATTAATACTTTGATAGTTCAATTGATTTAAAATGTGATAAAATTGTTAATTTTGTTTGACATGTAGATGAAGAAAACTCAATCTATCATTCATGAGTTTTTTAAAAGAAGACATGTTAGTTCTTCTTCTCAAGATGTCGAAGAGACAACAAATCTAGATGATAATACCCCGGCTTCACCTAGTGTCCGGTTACCGAAAACCCTTGCAAAAAAGCTCAAATAAATAGTAATAATATTGATCTTAGTGCATTAGAACGAGACCCTCGCTTGCGTCATCAAGTTTATGATTATCCCGTCAATCAAAAAGATACAATTCGACGAGCTTATATGAATCTTGGTCCTCTTCAACCAACACTTTCCGTCTTTCTAAATGACTAGTTGGTTTTGTATATCGAAAGAGAACTTGCTGAAAAGATTACTTCGGATGAAATTATAGAAAATTTCAAGGCCGCGAAGGATCGACGGGTTCCACTTTGATGATGATGTTTGGTATTTTTATATTTAACATCTAGCTTTAATGTTTTGTTATTTATAATTTTGGATGATGTATCTTTTGTATTTTTAAAAATATATAAGATATTAACTTCGGCCCCCACGGTTGAGAGGCTTGTGATCCGCCCCTGATATCTATATATATATATATATATATATATAAATATGTTGTCAACTTTTGATTCTCTCCCTCACGTGAATCCCTCTCTCACTCCCTCATGCTATATATATATATATATATATATATATCATCACTCTCTCTCCCTGTATATGTATATACATCCCCCTCACCTCTCTCTCCCTCTCGCCATCTTCTCTCGGCTCTCGTCCCCTCTCTCTTCTCTTCATCTCTCCCATTTTTCCGGCGAGGTAGAGCCTGAGGACGGGCAGCGGCTTCTTCATTCCCGGCGACGGACTGGAGTTGATGACCGGAGTAGAGGACTGACATCTCCGGCGACGACCGGAGCTCGGCGGCGGCCTGGTCGGAATTTCCGAATCGGAAGGCTGCAAATCCGGTCGAGCTGTTCCGGCATTTTCTTTTTTTTTTTCTCTTCCGGCGAGGCGGAGCTCAGGCGTCCGGCGTTCTTCATGGTTTCCGGCCATGGACAGAGCTCCATTAATTCCGGCGACCGGAAGTGGTTTTTGTCCGAAACGGACGGCGGAACGGAGGCTTGACAGATTTCCGGCGAGGAGTTACAGGCGGAGTGGTGAAAACCGGCCATGGACGGAAACGGGCTGGAGTTGGACGAGGTCCGGCGGGTCAGTTTTTCCGGTGGCCGAGTTTTGTTTTCTGACCGGATTCCGGCGAGGGTTGCTGGCCGATCGGCTCTGGTAAGCATGTGTGAGTTTTTTTTTTCGGTTATATATATATATATATAACGTGCTGTTGTGTGGTGTGTGTTGTGTATATATATATATATATATATATATATATATATATACAAATTGTGATAGTTTGTGTGTGCATGTGCACAGTGTGTGTGGGTGTGTTGAGTGTATATATATATAATGTGTAGAGTGTGTGTGGTTGGTGTGTGTATATATATATATATATAATGTGTCCGGTATGGGTTTTGTGTATATATATATTTAGAGATATAGATATAAATATATATATATATATATGTGTGTGTATTCGGGTAAATACCAGTATAATATGTGTTCGTGTTGGAATCGGAGTATCTATTATATTGTTTTCGGTCGATATCGTGTTATCGAATGAATTGTATTTCAATCAAGGTTGTTCGAGTGCTTGTGATTGTCGGAGGACGCCGTTGATCGATTCGTGGTAGGACGTTGATCGTGGAAGGACTTTCTCGCCTTCGGTTTGAGGCAAGTTTTATACTTGTACTGGTCAATGAGATTAATGTTATCATGTATGTGTATGAATGTGTGTATCATTTCGAGATTTGGTCTCTTTATGATTTTGTTGATATCAGGGGATTGTTTGATACGATACCCTTCGGAAAATTATGCCAAATATTATTGTTGTTCGTAGATGGCCGATCCAAGGCATTGCGATACTTGTTGGTAATATTGTTGTCGATAGCCGGTTCGCGGTATCGATATATCGATTGTTATTGTTGATTGATGTTCCTTTGAGATATTGTTGTTGATAGCCGGTTCGCGGCATCGACGTATCGATTGTTGTTATTGATTGATGTTCCATCAAGATATTTTTGTGAATCGTCGTTATTGATATCAATGTTTTTCTATTGATGTCGTTTTGGCCGATTGAAGGCATTGACGTATTCGATTATCATCTTCGTTATCGGTAACCGATTAAAGGTGCCGAGACATCCGTTGTACAATTGTTATCGGTTAACCGTTCTGAAGGTTATCGATATATTGAATTGGGATTATCAAAGATAATTCCCATCCGTTGTATAATTATTATCGATTGTCCGCTCTAACGGTAATCGATATATTGAATTGGGATTATCAAAGATAATTCCCATCCGTTGTCAAAGAGATAATTCTCATCCGTTGTATAATTGTTATCGATTGGCCATTCTACGGTAATCGAAGTATTGAATTAGGATTATTAACGATAATTCCCATCCGTTGAATTATTATTGTTGTGTTGACCGATTCAAGGCAGCACACTATTATTCTTGTGAACTCGGTAATTTTGTGATCGTTGAAGGTTGAGGATTTCCCGAACTGTTGTGTTGTGATCGTTGCTCGTGTTAATCGGTCCTTAGGGATTTTGATCCCAGGATGGTTGTTTTGAATATTGTTGGTCGTGTCGATCTTTCATTATTCGTGTGTCATCGTTCACTTGGTGAGTCGTATGATTTGTATTGGATGTGTTATCCTTTGAGTTTCGTTGTCATGTTGTACCGTGACATATCCGGAATCATATCTGCGTTCCGATTGGTTATTGTGTAGGATTTTTAGCCAGGCACATATATAGTCATTGGTGGATATTATTCTGCATTGGACTGTGCACATGAGACGTAGTTTCGTGAGGCTAATTAGGTACATTGTCCCACGTATATTCTGGATTCCATATACGGGCGGACATGTGCACGGACACATTTCCGGATCGGGCGTCGTGATGTCCATCTTTGAGCCGCACAACTTTGATCGTCCATAGTATTGGATGAGTTTGACGTTTTGTGATTGAGCGTTCATACGCCCGAGGGGTATGTTCGATACCATGTTTGTTTCTTTGAAATCAGATTGTGATGATTTACAACAATGTGGTTCGCTTTCGTGCCATCGTGATATTTTGGCCTTTCGGCGTTTCGCTTTCAGGCCATCGTGATATTTTGGCAGCTTCGGCTGAGGGCTTTCAGGCCATTGTGATGTAACGGTATTTCTGTTGGAGCCTTCGGGCATTGTGATTCTTATTTATTTTAGCGTTGGTTTGGTTTACCTTCGGGTAATGTATTGTTGTGTTCTATATTGATGATCCGCCGTTGGGCACTTATGTTCTAACCTATTGAGCAGGTATTGATCGTATGCCATGGGCATAGTATTCCACGAATGCTCGATTCTTACTTTGGTTTGTGAGCATCTCGTACTACCATTGTTGTACTGTTTATTCTGCCTTTCGATGCATATCATGTTGTGCATGTATTTGATATTCATTATTCTGGATGACTGACCCCGTGGGGACGGAACATGTTTTCATGTTTTAGGTACTTGCGAGGAGAGAGTTGAGACACAGGGGCATGACGATGGCGACGAGGCATTCGAGCGATACTAGTCCGAGATATTTTGGGTTCATGTCGGTCAGACAGTTGGAGTACTCCATTTTTGTTCAGTCGTTGTCGTTTTGTATTATCCGAGCAAGGCTCGGGGATGTTGTTGTATTTTTATTTTGGCCATGTAGGCCATTCTTGTCGTTGAAATTCCATATCGGAATAGTATGTCGGACGTCATAGTAGGGTCTGTGATTTCCCATTTTGGTCAGTTTGTTGTATTTTAGTTGTGTGCGCCTGGTGGATCACCTGATGTGGGGTCCACGGCACTGTAATAACCCAATGGGATTTGGGGGTGTTACAGAAGATGGTATCAGAGAATTGGGTTGTGAGATACCCTGGCTTGTGTGTTATGTGGCTCTACCAAGGCGGTAGTAGCGGGCAAAAAGTTATGACAATCTGGACAGTCGGGTTTTGTGAGTCGTGATAGTTGGACGACTGTATGAGTCATTCTTTCATCGAGTCGTCGTCAGTGAAGACTAGTATCGCAAGACCTCGAAGCTTCGTATGACCTGTGTAAGGACTCTATTCTCTTTTATGTGCATACATTCATTATGTCATTGATTAAACCTGTTTTGTTGACACTTGTATGTGACGATCGGGTGCGATTGATTTATGATTATTTGCTTTGGAGCGTGTGGGCTCTGTATCGGCTATGATTAGCGCGATCGATGTGATCGTTTATCTGTTGAGTATGTATACTCGTGTTTTGCGTTGACCTAGCATTCTGGCCGTTGAGGCGTATTTGAGCTGTGGTCATGATTGAACGTTATTCTTTCAGTCTGGAAAGAGGACGTGACAGAGGGGATAGAGGCCGCAGAGTGGGCCGAAAACCCGAAACCTCGTACCAATACTTTGGTGGCTGGCTAATCATTTTCGGAGTCGTGCTCGATAACCCACCGATCGTGATTGTGTTTGGATCGAGTTCAAGACTCTCATGTTAGAGAGGTATTATCCGACTCCACTTCGTGAAGCCAAGTTGTCGGAGGTTTTGAACCCCGAATCCGTCGAGAACGAGGGTGTTATTGTTATTGCTGAAAAGTTTCAAGGACTTCTTCAGTTTACTTCATCTGTTATCCGTAACGAGCGGATAAGATCAAGTATTTTAACAAGAGGTTGAACCCGCAGTTGAGGATACAGTTGTTCAATCACAATTGTAACTCACTTGGCGAATTCATCGAGAAGGCTCTTGGAGCAGAGCTTTCGATCAAAGAGCTTACTCAGAAGGATCCTTCAGTTTCTTCTGGTGAGAGGACTTGGATGCCGATTCGTTCAGAGGGACATCGAGCTCCGACGTCCAAGAGGTCATTTTCTAGTCGGCTTCGTGCTGGGAAAGCATCTTCTTCTCAGGCGACGAGTTCGACTGTTGTTTGCTTTAATTGTGATTCAGCGGGGCATGTGAGTACTTGATGTACGGTGCCAGCTATTATTTATTTTCTGTGTGGGAGGCAGGGACACCTTCGGAAATACTGCAGGAGTTCTAGTGCCAGTAGGTCTCGAGAGAGCTCATGGGCCTCGAGAGATTTTGTCACTTCAGTCCGTACTTCACCCAAGGGGTCATATCGGGCTTCGGGAGCCAGAGGTATGGACACCCGAGGGGGAGTAGCGAGTTCAGATTTGTGTTTTCCTCGAGTCGATGGGATCGAGGAACTCGATGATCTGGAGGATGTTGATTCCGGGTACATTTGAGATGTAGCCTTGATTTGTATTTTCTTTGTCTTTCGGATTGATGTTTGACTTGGTCTGTATTTTAGTATTGTGGTTGCGAACCATTTATGGTTGATCTATCTTGTAATCATTGTATCTGAGAATCTTGACACTTGAGTCATTTGATGTGATTTTCTTTCCTTTTGGTCCTGTACCCGAGATTTTTGTGATGATCTGGGTAATCGTTCATTGTGATTCGAGACGTCAAGTCATGAGGACTTGGGCGTGCGGTTGATATGGTCTCGAGGACTATTCGTGCGTTGTTATTTTTTTGTGGTGCGAGTCCGTGTTTACATGGGCGTTCGATGCTGACGAGAACGGGAAGTGTACACCGATGATCGTAGACATGTACAATGGGCGGTATTCGCGGGGCGTGTACGCCAGTGTTACTAGTCATGCAGTTGGTGCGACTTCCTGGCTAGCCTCTAGCGGGAGAGTCATGATTCGGCTAATCTCACACTTGATTGAGTGTCTTTATCACTTGATTTTTTTCGCCTTGTTCAGGTAGAGGAGACGTGGGGACCCGTGGGGTCGGTCCAGTTGCTCAAGCGGAGTTGCTCGTATTGAGGAGTATTCCTGGAGATGTTGTTTTCTTATCCTGATGAATAGTCTGTGCCCCGAATTGTGCACCCTGAGTTTCGGGGACGAAACTATTTTTAAGGGGGGGAGTATGTAATATCCGGGGGTAATTTTTTTTTTTCGTGTTACTGTTGAGTTGTACGTATTCATTTGGAATTGTACAAGTGTTGTTGTTTGGACCGATACAATGCATATTGTATTAGAATATTTCGGGATCGAAATAATTTTACTGGTCGTCGGTTTGGTTTCGTCGATTGGTTGTTGCTTGGCGAGATTGGAATTTTGGCTAAGTTTATAGCCATAGCGTACGCTACCTGTGTAGTATTACGTACGCTGATTTGTTGCGATTACGTACGTTACGCCCTGAGGTTACGTACGTAATGCGTGGTAGGTGGTGGGAAACTTCCTCGTGGTCAACTTTCGGGGCGAGGGTATCTTTGGGGTATCATTTATATATATATATATATATATATATATGTTGTCAACTTTTGATTCTCTCCCTCACGTGAATCCCTCTCTCACTATATATATATATATATATATATATCAGATATATATATATATATATCATCACTCTCTCTCCCTGTATATGTATATACATCTCCCTCACCTCTCTCTCCCTCTCGCCATCTTCTCTCGGCTCTCGTCCCCTCTCTCTTCTCTTCATTTCTCCCATTTTTCCGGCGAGGTAGAGCTTGAGGACGGGCAGCGGCTTCTTCATTCCCGGCGACGGACTGGAGTTGATGACCGGAGTAGAGGACTGACATCTCCGGCGACGACCGGAGCTCGGCGGCGGCCTGGTCGGAATTTCCGAATCGGAAGGCTGCAAATCCAGTCGAACTGTTCCGGCATTTTCTTTTTTTTTTTTCTCTTCCGGCGAGGCGGAGCTCAGGCGTCCGGCGTTCTTCATGGTTTCCGGCCATGGACGGAGCTCCATTAATTCCGGCGACCGGAAGTGGTTTTTGTCCGGAACGGACGGCGGAACGGAGGCTTGACAGATTTCCGGCGAGGAGTTACAGGCGGAGTGGTGAAAACCGGCCATGGACGGAAACGGGCTGGAGTTGGACGAGGTCCGGTGGGTCAGTTTTTCTGGCGGCCGAGTTTTGTTTTCTGACCGGATTCCGGCGAGGGTTGCCGGCCGATCGGCTCTGGTAAGCCTGTGTGAGTTTTTTTTTCGGTTATATATATATATATACTGTTATATATTTATTGTGTGTGTAGTGTGTGGTGTAAATATATATATATAACGTGCTGTTGTGTGGTGTGTGTTGTATATATATATATATACAAATTGTGATAGTTTGTGTGTGCATGTGCACAACGTGTGTGGGTGTGTTGAGTGTATATATATATATATATAATGTGTAGAGTGTGTGTGGTTGGTGTATATATATATATATAATGTGTCCAGTATGGGTTTTGTGTATATATATATTTAGAGATATAGATATAAAAATATATATATATATATATGTGTGTGTGTGTGTGTGCTGTATATATTATATATATGTGTATTCGGGTAAATACGAGTATAATATGTGTTCGTGTTGGAATCGGAGTATCTATTATATTGTTTTCGGTCGATATCGTGTTATCGAATGAATTGTATTTCATTCAAGGTTGTTCGAGTGCTTGTGATTGTCGGAGGACGCCGTTGATCGATTCGTGGTAGGACGTTGATCGTGGAAGGACTTTCTCGCCTTCGGTTTGAGGCAAGTTTTATACTTGTACTGGTCAATGAGATTAATGTTATCATGTATGTGTATGAATGTGTGTATCATTTCGAGACTTGGTCTCTTTATGATTTTGTTGATATCAGGGGATTGTTTGATACGATACCCTTCGGCAAATTATGCCAAATATTATTGTTGTTCGTAGATGGCCGATCCAAGGCATTGCGATACTTGTTGCTAATATTGTTGTCGATAGTCGGTTCGCGGTATCGATATATCGATTGTTATTGTTGATTGATGTTCCTTTGAGATATTGTTGTTGATAGCCGGTTCGCGGCATCGACGTATCGATTGTTGTTATTGATTGATGTTCCATCAAGATATTTTTGTGAATCGTCATTATTGATATCAGTGTTTTTCTATTGATGTCGTTTTGGCTGATTGAAGGCATTGACGTATTCGATTATCATCTTCGTTATCGGTAACCGATTAAAGGTGCCGAGACATCCGTTGTACAATTGTTATCGGTTAACCGTTCTGAAGGTTATCGATATATTGAATTGGGATTATCAAAGATAATTCCCATCCGTTGTATAATTATTATCGATTGTCCGCTCTAACGGTAATCGATATATTGAATTGGGATTATCAAAGATAATTCCCATCCGTTGTCAAAGAGATAATTCCCATCCGTTATATAATTGTTATCGATTGGCCATTCTACGGTAATCGAAGTATTGAATTGGGATTATCAACGATAATTCCCATCCGTTGAATTATTATTGTCGTGTTGACCGATTCAAGGCAGCACACTATTATTCTTGTGAACTCGGTAATTTTGTGATCGTTGAAGGTTGAGGATTTCCCGAACTGTTGTGTTGTGATCGTTGCTCGTGTTAATCGGTCCTTAGGGATTTTGATCCCAGGATGGTTGTTTTGAATATTGTTGGTCGTGTCGATCTTTCATTATTCGTGTGTCATCGTTCACTTGGTGAGTCGTATGATTTGTATTGGATATGTTATCCTTTGAGTTTCGTTGTCATGTTGTATCGTGACATATCCGGAATCATATCTGCGTTCCGATTGGTTATTGTGTAGGATTTTTAGCCAGGCACATATATAGTCATTGGTGGATATTATTCTGCATTGGACTGTGCACACGAGACATAGTTTCGTGAGGCTAATTAGGTACATTGTCCCACGTATATTCTGGATTCCATATACGGGGCGGACATGTGCACGGACACATTTCCGGATCGGGCGTACTGTGATGTCCATCTTTGAGCCGTACAACTTTGATCGTCCATAGTATTGGATGAGTTTGACGTTTTGTGATTGAGCGTTCATACGCCTGAGGGGTATGTTCGACAGTCATGTTTGTTTCTTTGAAATCTGTATTGTGATGATTTACAGCTTCGGGCTGTTCGGCTTTCAGGCCATCGTGATATTTTGGCAGCTTCGGCTGAGGGCTTTCAGGCCATTGTGATGTAACGGTATTTCTGTTGGAGCCTTCGGGCATTGTGATTCTTATTTATTTCAGCATTGGTTTGATTTACCTTCGGGTAATGTATTGTTGTGTTCTATATTGATGATCCGCCGTTGGGCACTTATGTTCTAACCTATTGAGCAGGTATTGATCGTATGTCATGGGCATAGTATTCCACGAATGCTCGATTCTTACTTTGGTTTGTGAGCATCTCGTACTACCATTGTTGTACTATTTATTCTGCCTTTGGATGCATATCATGTTGTCCATGTATTTGATATTCATTATTCTGGATGACTGACCCCGTGGGGCGGAACATGTTTTCATGTTTTAGGTACTTGCGAGGAGAGAGTTGAGACACAGGGGCATGACGATGGCGACGAGGCATTCGAGCGATACTAGTCCGAGATATTTTGGGTTCATGTCCATCAGACAGTTGGAGTACTCCATTTTTGTTCAGACGTTGTCGTTTTGTATTATCCGAGCAAGGCTCGGGGATGTTGTTGTATTTTTATTTTGGCCATGTAGGCCCATTCTTGTCGTTGAAATTCCATATCGGAATAGTATGTCGGACGTCATAGTAGGGTCTGTGATTTCCCATTTTGGTCAGTTTGTTGTATTTTAGTTGTGTGCGCCTGGTGGATCACCTGATGTGGGGTCCACGGCAATGTAATAACCCAATGGGATTTGGGGGTGTTACAATCCCAAATGCCCAGATCGCAATCCGCCCCTGCTGTGCATAATGTGTTCTGCGTTTTTTTGTGATTTTTGTGATGGGTATAAAAGGGAAACCCTAGACACAAATAGAGAAAGCCGAAATACTCGATCTCAAGCTCAGTTTTTATCAATTTTGAGTGTTCTAAACATCTAGAGAGACAATTGTGAGTGATTTTTGTTCATTGTATGGAGATTTAACAAGAATTGAAGGAAGAACATCAAACCTTCCTGGGGAATTCGATTTCATTTTTTGCAAGGAAAGATTTCTACCATGTTTTATTCTATAATTTTTGCTATGAGTAGCTAATCTTATCATATGGGTGTTTAGATTGAACCACACACATGTTGTTAATTGTTATTTTTGATTGATTTTCTAGGTAAGAGTTTGGGATTGTTCCTCTTTCTTTGTTCTTTGTAATCTTTCGGCATTCTTGATGATATTTGTGCATGAATATTATTTAAACGCAAGAGAACTTATGATTTAGATCATCAAACCTTTTTCATATTTGTTATTATTGTCAAAATCGAGGTTTTTATCGGTGTTCGCCATCAAACGACCCGATAGAAGTGATTGTGAATGTTCTAAACCTTTTCCCGTTATCTTTTAGCGAATTACCCCATCAAAGGTATTTAGCGAGTCGATTGTTAGTAGGAATTTATCCCCATCAAAGGAGTTTCTCTTGTTTTTGAAAAGAACAATCGCGATTTTTAGAATTTGCCACCATCAAACGGATTTCTTTTAATTGTGAGCAATCGGAAATTCCAAACCTTAAATTCTTTGACAATCGAAGCTAATGATTGATAACGTGTGTGTCGGTGATTCTAAACTCCCATATCATTCTCATAATAGTAATCTCTAGATAATCCTTACCATTAATTCATTCATTTCGTATTTATTTAATTTCCTACACTCGTGTTCTCTATTATACCTCAATCGGATTTTTCATTGCGATTTGTTTCATGTTGCTATCTTTATTCTAATTCGACTATTTGCCAAACATAATTGCATTTCAATCCATTTCCAACTCCTTGTGAGATCGACCTCAGAGTTACTTGCAGTTCTTACAAAAGCGATTCGTACACTTGCGAGTTTTTAATTTGTTCATCAAATTTTTTGGCGCCGTTGCCGGGGAGTTGGCGTTTAATTTTTAGTTTTGTTTTAATAATGGTTGAATTATTTATTTTCTATATTTTTGGCCTGCATTTATTATTTATTTATTTTTGCTTTATTTATTTTCTTTGTTTTTATTATTTTTGTTTCCTTTATTCTCTAAAAATTTTGTTCTAACTCTTTGATATTGCAGCGCTCGGTAGAAGATCGCTGAGAATCCGCTTCTACCATTGATCGACAAATGCTATACAGATGGAACAAACCCAAAAAGAGTAACACGTTGCGAGATGGACTACGAGAGGAATTACAGTTATCGGGATTGTGGAATGAGTTATTATGATCAGAATTTTAAGGAATTTGAACATCAATGAAGAAAAGTTTGCTATGCATATGGAATGAACGGGCATGGAGCTAATGTCTGCCCATATAGCTATGACTGCGAGCAAGAACCGGAGCAATCTTATTGGGCTATGAGGCATAATGAAGAAACACCTGAATGGGAAGATCGGAGGAATGACTACTGGAACGATTATAGAAACACTCCTCCACCAAACGAGTATCATATGGTGCTAAGAAACCACCTAAACTATTCGCGGAAGAACAACAACCCGATCCCCTACAACATCGACACACCGATCTACTATAATAGCAACTTTGACTTTCAAAGCGAACTTGCGAAGGAACAAAGTACGATTTCTCTTGAATAAAGGTTGGCTTCATTCATCCAAGATAGTAAAGCAAGCCGAGAGGAAGTCGAAAAGAGGATGAACTCGGTTGAAACCTCAGTGAAGAACATAGAGATTTACTTGGAGCAAATAGCGGCACATGTACAAGAACTTGAGAAAGAAAAATTGACGAGTCAATCGGAGAAATCTATGACGATTGAAGAGGATGAGTCGAACGAGGAAGAAATTCGAGAAACTGCTGCTCAATCTTACGAGACTCGAATTTCTTGGGAGAAATCTAAAGATCCAATCGAGAAGCCAACTGAAGAGAATAAGAGCGAGCCAGTCGAATCAATGCATCGAAAGGAGGACCTAGAAAGCTTTGACATGGAAGTTCTTTTCGTATAGAAAGAAGTTCCCACCGCGAACTTAGGAGCGGATATTAATTTAACGCATAAACCAATATACTCGCAACTAGGTTTGGGGGAGGTGATATCCCCGATGAATTTCGTGATACCAAACATAGAATAAACATCACCAAAAAAAATCACGTCACTTATTCTTCAAGGAAGACATTTCATGGTGACAATCATAATGAAAATTGAAATGGTGACAAAAGCGCTCACAATGGAATCCATGGAACCAATATCCATATCCTGACGAAGGAAAACGAGCGAAAAATAACGAGCTATGTGGATGGACCTGATACGTTTCCATTTAATCCAGGATAGAAGAAGCTGAAGAGTCGAGTTGAAGACTATAAAAAGCGCTGCTTGGGAGGCAATCTAAAAAGAGGGAGTTTTTAAATTTTTATCGCTTTTATTATTATTAATATTATTATTATTGTATTGCTTTTATTTATTTTGTCTGTGGTGTGTGTAGGTAATCTAAAAAAGAGGTATTTATGGGAGGAAGAAGCCTAACATATTGAAAGTTGAGACCCGAGCACAAAAACATGGTGCCCCACGATGAAAAAACCACACTTCTTAATCCAGTAGTTTAATTTCCTTTCTTTTTAATTTGCATTTTAGCATTTTTACCAACTTCTTTCTTTTTGCTTGATGACAAGCAAATGTTTAGGTTGGGGGGGGGGGGGGGTGAACTTCGTTGATTTTCACTTGTTTTTAATTTGCGTGATTTTTTTTTGATTTTTTTCGTTTATTTTCTTTATTTTATCTAGCGTGATGTAGTAATTGGATTGTAATAACCTCGTTAACTGTGGGGTATATGGATGATTAGTTGTGTTTGTACTTGACTCGTGAAGTTTTATAAATCTAATTGATTGTTTGACCTTGCGTGTGAATGTAGTTTTGGTAACTTGATTTGATGTGTAAGGAATGAGTGTGGTAGTCCAAAAGCCGTGCGTTCTTATGCCTAATTGAACCGTTTACTTTTAGCGGTAAAATTCTTTCATGTGTGATTTCTCTTCTTATGGTTTGTATTCTTTAGAACTTGCATGATTCTGTCGGGTGATGTGTTGATATTTACATACACGAGAAATAATTAGGGCTGCCCATTCTTTGTCTTGAACCTACTTATCTAAAAATACCCACCATTTCATATCAATATCCTTTGCTAGCCCCGTTGAGCCTTTAGCCATATTTTTATTCGAAAAACCCGCACCTTATAGCTCCATATCCAAAAGCCATAACTTACCCAAGTGTTGGTCCTCGTAAGAGCATGAGAGAGTATATTTGAAAAACGAGGGTGTGCAAAGTTTGTGGTGTATAGAGGCAAAGATCTTCTCTCCCGTTCCCCTAAAAATAATGAGCCCCACTAAAAAAAATAAAAAATAATAATATTAATAATAGTGGGCTAGAAAAGAAAGGGCATGAGATGGGTGAGCCTAAGAAAAACAAAAGGGAAAGTCGTTGGGTTGTAAGAACTAGGCCAATATAAAAAGAATTGCGCTTAACAAGGCCTAGAATTGAAAAAAAATATATATATATATATACAGGAGAATTGAAGTAGAGTGATCGATCTTGCTTTGAGTGTTTATTTCATACATGTGAGGATCGCATATGCTCTACTTGGACTGAACTTGTAACTAGCCAAATTTTTCCAACCTGAGCCACAACCTCGTTACAACCAAAAGTAAGACCCCATGACTCGTGTTTTGTGAATATTGATGTGATTGATGAGAGAAGAAGTGCAAGCATATAGTAGAACTTTCCATTCGAATCGAGCTAAGCGTATTGACCTATCTAAACACTGGAGAGATGAGTGAATCGATAAAATTCTGTGAGGGACTACTAGGACTTGTTTTCTTGCATGTTCGATTAAGTACCATTGATGTCCGTTCATTTGTGAGTTTAGGCTTTCATGACGAATTACGAGACTTTACGATACTTTTACATTCCCGGTTGATTGTATGTATGCCCAATGATTAACTTGATTACTCAATCCTACTCATTTTCTTTGTCGTGTGTTTTATTTGTTTCTGCTTGGGGACAAGCAAAGGTCTAGGTTTGGGGAGATTTGATGATTCGATTTTTGATCGTCTCATTCTATTCTATTGAGTCGTGTTTTTGTTTGTTTTTAAGTGTTTTTGTGCTTTTTACGCTTGGTATATTGTGTTTTTATTTTATAGGTAGACGGACGAAGATTGTGGTGAAATAGGTGCTTTTATGGACAATATTAGAGTTTATGACTGTAACACCCCAATTCACAAATGGGACATTACACGCCGTAGAACCCTCGTGAGGTCTACCAGGCTAACACATGACACATAAACCACAATGAAATCCCAAATGATGCACTCAAAAAGTAAGTAAGGCCGTGGCCTCGGCCAAAACATTTTAACGGAGTACATGAAACATAAGTTAAATACCAATTCATTACCCACGCAGGGGACTTAAACCAAGTTTAAAAGTAAACAGTCTAACTCCAGTACTCGACAATGCAATGACAAAACATAAAAATACAGACTCGAGCCACATCATCATGCCAGCCCATCCTTTGCGTGCGCATCCCGTGCCAGCTCCTCAGCTCGACCAGTACCTGAAATGCATAAGACGCATTTCTCCCATTTAAGGGGTTAGCATTCGAATAGCTAGTGCAAGTACACAATTACACAACATTATATACATACACGATTCAACGCGAATAAATCATTCGGAAAGATCATTTTGAGAATCAATATTCCGGAATATCACATTTACACCAAAACGGTAAATAATCAAGTTTTCCACATCACAAATATCCACGCTTGGTAACTCGCGACCGTACCCATTAGTATCGGCCCCCAGAGGTCCCGTCGAACCGTCCCCATATGAGAAACCACTTCCGCGGCCGTACCCTTTAGTATCGGCCCCCAGAGGTTCCGTCGAACCGTCCCCAGGTGGAAGAACATCAACACACGCACCCAAGTCCACTTCCGTGGCCGTACCCATTAGTATCGGCCCCCAGAGGCCACAGGCCATCCCCAGGTGGAAGAGTAACAATCACATTCATTCAATAATACAGTTTACATCATTCGCATCAAAAGCGTACACATAATGAAATATAATACATGTACTTGCCTGATTAATACGACGTGAAGGAAAACGGTGAACGGAAAGGTTTTGGCCCGAATAATCTTCACAAATCCAATCCTAACACAATAACGATGAACAGCGAATCTTAAAACTACAAAAACGTTGGAATACATCCTAGTTCTACCCGTTGCAACCATATGTCGAACATAATTTGGGTATCGTCGACTATAAGTGACGAACAATGGAAAACTTGGAGTTTAAAACCACAAATCCTCAATAAAACGAAGGATTACAAGTACATGATCGAAGTCTAGCAATAATCCAATGATAATTCAGGCTAAAAGAGTCAAATCCCAAGAAATCCCCAAAATTTCCCCAAAATCTCAAAACAAGGGTTTCAGGGATTCTTACCTTGATTCGGATGGTGGAAAGTGATAAGAACTTGAAGAATTCACGCAAAGAATGCACGGATGGTAGTGGATGATGATATTCAGTCGGAATCGGCCCTAACCCTCGTCTGGAATCACTCAAATCCGAGAAGGATAAGAAATGATGGAAAAATGACGAAGTTGACTGCTGCTGTCCTATTTATGTTAAACAGGCTTAGCGCACGCTACGCACAAGCATTAGCGTGCGCTAACGGGGTGTGGAAGAACAGTCTGCCCACTGTCCTCAAATTAGCGTACGCAAGCTAACATGATTAGCGTGCGCTAATGCTAGGAATTAGCGTGCGTTAACGCTGAATTAGCGTACGCTATCTGGTCCAAGATCAAATATCGAACTCATCGGCCCGTATCGGCCGAAATCGTTAGCGCACGCCACGAACCCGTGTTAGCGACGCTAACCACACAATGATAGCGCACGCCAGTAAACCCGGAGTAGCGTGCGCTACTCAGCAAAGATCGATCTTGCCGATAATCACGCTAACAAAGACAAAAATATCGAAATGTGAAGCAAGACCAGAATCTGGAAACATAAACATGGAATATTCAAGACGAAAAAGCTGAGCGTTGAAAGAGAATATAATCCCGATCACCGGGGAGTCCGTAATGTAACAAACAAAGTAAAATTCCCTAAACTTATGGAAATTACAAAAATGACCCAAGTGCCCGAAAATCGCGATACGACGTCGGATTAACAAACCGAAAGTTTCAACACGACCAACTCAACCATACAAACTTATGCAAACCAAGAAACAACAAAAACGAACGAGTTTTACGAGAATCGAACGTACATGCGACAAGATATAATTCAAGATGAAATTATACAAAAACATCCTCGAAACTCGTCCAAACGGAAAATCTCCAAGAACAAAATAGGTTCAGAATTTCAAAACAGTAACAAGCGAGTCATTCGAAACGAACATACACCAAAAATAGAAATTACCAAAAATAGAAGGTACAGATATTACATTCTCTCCCCCTAAAAATAAGTTTCGTCCCAAAACTTACAACGCGAATATCTCAGGATATCTCGACCGCATACTCTCTTCCGTCTCCCATGTGGCTTCCTCGGATCCATGCCTCGACCATTGAACTTTAACCAAAGGAATGGTTTTATGACGAAGTTGCTTCACCCGACGCTCTAAAATCTGAATCGGCCTCTCCTCGATGGTATTGTCGGGTCCCAACTCGATCTCTCCAAAATCAATAATATGGCTAGGGTCCGGTACGTACTTCCTAAGCTGGGAAACATGAAATACGTTATGCACGTGACTCAAGGACGGCGGCAAGCCTAACCGATAGGCAAGATCTCCAACTCTCTCTAAAATATTAAACGGTCCAATATATCTCGGACTAAGTTTACCCTTCCGACCGAAGCGGTAAACTCCCCGTGTCGGCGACACTTTAAGCAAAACATGATCTCCCACCTCAAACTCCAACGGCCGGCGATGCGTATCGGCATAAGACTTCTGCCGACTCTGGGCCGCCAACAATCTATCGCGAATCAGAGCAATCTTCTCTCTCCTCAACTACCATATCGGGCTCGATACCAATCAGCTCGAACGCATCGTCCCAACACAACGGCGATCTGCACCTCCTCCCATACAATGCCTCAAATGGTGCCATTTTGATCGAGGCGTGCCAACTATTGTTGTACGTGAACTCGATCAACGGCAAGTGCGACTCCCAATCATCCTTCCAATCTAAGGCACAGGCTCTCAACATATCCTCCAATGTCTGGATCGTCCGCTCTGACTGTCTGTCAGTATGAGGGTGGTAAGATGTACTGAGTCTCAACTTAGTCCCCAAAGCTCGATGAACATCCTACCAAAAATGTGATACAAACCGGCCATCTCGATCTGAAACAATACTCTTAAGAGTCCCATGCAATCTCACGATCTCTGCTATAAATACTCGTGCCAGCCTCTCCGGCCCCCAAGTGTCCTTAATACCCAGGAAATGAGCTGATTTGGTTAGTCGATCAACAATAACCCAAATCATGTTCATTCCAGTCCGAGTCCTAGGCATCCCGGTAATGAAATCCATAGAGATGTCTTCCCATTTCCATTTCGGAATCTGAAGTGGTCGTAACAACCCCCGGGGCCGCTGATGCTCAATCTTAACTTGCTGACAGGTCAAACACTTTGCCACAAACTCGCTAACATCCGTTGTTGCTACCCAAAATATTATCCGGAGATAGATATTGCTGGAATGGATGGATAGCAATCAAATGCGAGAACACTTCCGTGAGAAAGATAAATAACACAAGATTTGTCGGGGTTGTTAGTCCCGGGCTTGAATGCTCTCGCGAGATATTATTAATACTAATATTCGGGGATACAAGTACTAATGTAAGAATACAATTACAATGAGTGTAAAGATTCTTGTTATCTTAGCTAGTGAGCGTGTAGATTGCCGGAAGAACCAGATATGATGCTCTGTGAGTTCTTGTAACAAAAGAGATGAACAGTCGCGGCGGCGAGAGATCGACAGTCTCTCACGGCGAGTATTTTGCTGGATGCTTGGGCTCCTGAGCTTATGAATCTCTTGGAATCTGTCTAGTGGAGACTTCCTGCCTCTGCCGATCGTATTCTGGGCGAGAGATTCGGAGAGAGAAGTCCTGAGATGGATTCCGGCGAGAAAGCAGGGGGCTTGATGGTATGTATGTTCTATTGTATTTCCGTGAATGAATTCGGAATGTAGGTGAATGAGTTGTGAACGTAAGTAAAATGAGTTCTCAACCGTAGGTCAAATGAATTTCGAACCTTTTTCCAGTAGGAGAAGTCTCTCTATTTATAGGACTTGGATATGCCGGGCGATCGCCTTTTCCGTATTATAATAATCGGGCGATCGTCTTTTAGCACATGGGCTTGTTCCCTTAAAGTCCGTGGCTGCTGCTGGCAGCCAGCTGTATGGTCTAATGGGGATCCTGCACGCGTCCTGAGTTGCTGTCACGGGTGGTCCCAGTGACAACTTTCGGCACGCCTGCCGGTAGGTGAGGTAGGTGACAGGCTGTGGTCAAAGGTCTTGTCTGTCAGCAAAAGATCTTGTCTGTCAGCGCCTTTTGTGGATCTGCACGTGGGTGCTATTCTGAGATCCAGTCCTCGATGACTTTGACGGGCGATCATCTCTGCTCGGGGCGTAGGTCGACCGTCCTTAGCCGGGCACTAGAGTCGATCGCCAGATGCCAAAGGGCGATCGCCTTAGGAGTAGATCGCTAGGTACTTGATGGTGGTCTGATATATTCGATTAAGCGAGCTAGCCATAGTTTGACTGGTGTTGACTTGGTCGCTCGGCCTTATAGTCGATCGCCTGTCGGGATGGATAAATCTTGACACAACATCCGTCTTCAAATTGCTCCACCAATAGTTACTCCTCACATCCTTGTACATTTTGCTCGTACCAGGATGTATGGAATAAGGCGTAGTATGAGCCTCACTCAAAATATTCTGCCTCAACTCAATGTCATTCGGTACACACAATCTGCCGCGAAATCTCAGAACGCCATCATCCTGAACTACAAATCCAGGGGCTTTCCCCTTCCTCACATCCTCCCTCAACTGGACCAAAAATGGATCATCATACTGTTTCGCCTTGATATCATCAGTCAAGGACAAAGTGATCTTTAATGCACATAACTGACCCTGAACTCTCTGAACCCAAACCTCGATATTCTGACAAATAAAATCTCGTTGGATCCTACTCTGTGGCATAAGTACCTCTAACATTTGTAACGCCATCGGCTTTCGGCTCAACACATCAGCCACTACGTTAGCCTTACCTGGATGATAAAGTATCTCGAGGTCGTAATCTTTAATTAGTTCTAACCACCTGCGTTGCCTCATATTCAACTCTTTATGACTGAAGATGTACTTCAGACTCTTGTGGTCCGTAAAAATCTTACACGACGACCCATAGAGATAATGCCTCCATATCTTTAAGGCGAAAACGACCACAGCTAACTCCAAATCGTGCGTGGGATAATTTACCTCATAAGGTTTCAATTGGCGGGACGCATAAGCAATCACCCTGTCTCTATGCATCAAAACACATCCGAGCCGAAGGCCCGAAGCATCACTATACACTACGAAATCCTCGTTCCCCTAAGGCAATGCTAAAACGGGTGCGGTAGTCAAACGTCTCTTTAACTCGTCAAAACTATCCTGTCTGTCTGCAGTCCACTCGAACTTCTGAGTTTTCTGGAGCAACTGAGTGAGTGGTCTAGCGATCTTAGAAAATCCCTCAACAAATCTACGGTAATATCCGTCAAGACCCAGAAAACTCCTCACCTCCTTCACATTCTTAGGCGGCTCCCAAGCCATCACTGCCCCTATCTTCTGGGGGTCTACCCGAACCCCCTCTGCTGAAATCACATGCCCGAGGAACATCACTTCCTCGAGCCAAAACTCACACTTAGAGAACTTCGCATACAACTGCTCAACTCTCAAAATGTCTAATACAATCTGGAGATGTAAGGCGTGCTCCTCCCGACTCCGTGAATTGATAAGAATGCTATCGATAAAGACGACTACGAATTTGTCCAGATACTCAATAAAAACTTTGTTCATCAACTGCATGAACACTGTTGGGGCATTGGTTAGCCCGAAAGGCATAACCACAAACTCGTAATGGCCATATCTCGTCCGAAAGGCAGCTTTCGGTATATCGATGTCCCGAATCCTCAACTGGTAGTAGCCCGATCGCAAATCAATCTTCGAAAAGACTGTCGCCCCTGAAGCTGATCAAACAAATCGTCAATCCGGGGCAAATGGTATTTATTTTTGATGGTTAACTTGTTTAATTCTCGATAGTCGATGCATAAACGAAGCGATCCATCCTGAGCTATCTGAGCAAGTTGGGCTACTAACTGCTGAAGTACGACAGTAGCCCCAACGTCGGCATTATTACCCGACGGCACTGAGTGAGAGGCTGAGTCCGCAGAGGACTGAGAAAGTGAGCCTTCTTCATTATCATTAAATGCCGAAATACCGTATTTACCGTACCGAAAAATTACCGAAAATACCAAAAATTTCGGTATACCGAATTTTCGGTACGGTAACGGTATGAAACTTTTTTATTTTCGGTATTTTGGTATATACCGAAATACCCAAAAAAATCGGTATTGCAATATATATATCGGTATATCGATATTTTCGGTATTTTACTT
Source organism: Orobanche coerulescens (assembly GCA_033398695.1). Lineage (NCBI taxonomy): Eukaryota > Viridiplantae > Streptophyta > Magnoliopsida > Lamiales > Orobanchaceae > Orobanche > Orobanche coerulescens. The sequence goes on from CM065811.1 coordinate 173,086,106, forward strand.
GTTCGGTATTTCGGTATATATCGGTATATCAAGATTTTTTCGATATTTTGGTAATTCGATATTTCGATAAGTTCGGTATATACCGATACCGAAATAAAATTCGGTATACCGAAATTTCGGTACGGTATCGGTATGGACCGAAAGCCATACCGAAATTTCGGTATACCGGATTTCGGTATACCGAAACATTCGGTACGGTATCGGTATGAATTTTGTTTTACCGAATCTTTCGGTACGGTATACGGTATTGGGAAAAAACTTCGGTACGGTACGGTATACCACCACTAATTATCATCACCTCGACCACGGCCTCGGACGCGTCCCCTAGCTGGTCTACCACGACCTCTCAACATACTGAAGAAAATATGAAAAGAACAAGATCAGAAAGATTCACACTTTACAAGGTTGGCATCACAATTCACAATTCCAAACAACGCAAGAGAACGAATTATAGAAGTATAAGAGTTTGAGGAGACTTACAGCCACGGGTCGCACGAAAAGACGGCAACATGATGATATTAAGCTCAACGACTGACTCTAACGACACAACTAACAAACCCAAAATTTACCGACAGCCTAGATATTCAAAACCTAAGGCTCTGATACCACAAATGTAACACCCCAATTCACAAATGGGACATTACACGGCGTAGAACCCTCGTGAGGTCTACCAGGCTAACACATGACACATAAACCACAATGAAATCCCAAATGATGCACTCAAAAAGTAAGTAAGGCCGTGGCCTCGGCCAAAAAATTTTAACGGAGTACATGAAACATAAGTTAAATACCAATTCATTACCTAGTACTCGACAATGCAATGACAAAACATAAAAATACATACTCGAGCCACATCATCATGCCAGCCCATCCTTTGCGTGCGCATCTCGTGCCAGCTCCTCAGCTCGACCAGTACTTGAAATGCATAAGACGCATTTCTCCCATTTAAGGGGTTAGCATTCGAATAGCTAGTGCAAGTACACAATTACACAACATTATATACATACACGATTCAACGCGAATAAATCATTCGAAAAGATCATTTTGAGAATCAATATTCCGGAATATCACATTTACACCAAAATGGTAAATAATCAAGTTTTCCACATCACAAATATCCACGCTTGGTAACTCGCGACCGTACCCATTAGTATCGGCCCCCAGAGGTCCCGTCGAACCGTCCCCATATGATAAACCACTTCCGCGGCCGTACCCTTTAGTATCGGCCCCCAGAGGTTCCGTCGAACCATCCCCAGGTGGAAGAACATCAACACACGCACCCAAGTCCACTTCCGTGGCCGTACCCATTAGTATCGACCCCCAGAGGCCACAGGCCATCCCCAGGTGGAAGAGTAACAATCACATTCATTTAATAATACAGTTTACATCATTCACATCAAAAGCGTACACACATAATGAAATATAATACATGTACTTGCCTGATTAATACGACGTGAAGGAAAACGGTGAATGGGAAGATTTTGGACCGAATAATCTTCACAAATCTAATCCTAACACAATAACGATGAACAACCAATCTTAAAACTACGAAAACGTTGGAATACATCCTAGTTCTACCCGCTGCAACCATATGTCGAACATAATTTAGGTATCGTCGACTATAAGTGACGAACAATGGAAAACTTGGAGTTTAAAACCACAAATCCTCAATAAAACGAAGGATTACAAGTACACGATCGAAGTCTAGCAATAATCCAATGATAATTCAGGCTAAAAGAGTCAAATCCCAAGAAATCCCCAAAATTTTTCTAAAATCTCAAAACAAGGGTTTCAGGGATTCTTACCTTGATTCGGATGGTGGAAAGTGATAAGAACTTGAAGAATTCACGCAAGGAATGCACGGATGGTAGTGGATTATGATATTCAGTCTGAATCGGCCCTAACCCTCGTCTGGAATCGCTCAAATCCGAGAAGGATAAGAAATGATGGAAAAATGACGAAGTTGACTGCTGTTGTCCTATTTATGTTAAACAGGCTTAGCGCACGCTACGCACAAGCATTAGCATGCGCTAACGGGGTGTGGAAGTTCAGTCTGCCCACTGTCCTCCAGTTAGCGTACGCAAGCTAACATGATTAGCGTGCGCTAATGCTAGGAATTAGCGTGCGTTAACGCTGAATTAGCGTACGCTATCTGGTCCAAGATCAAATATCAACTCATCGTCTGCATCACGAAATCGTTAGCGCACGCTACGAACCCTGTGTTAGCGTCGCTAACCACACAAAGGATAGCGCATGCAAGTAAACCCGAGTAGCATGCGCTACTCAGCAAGAATCGATCTTGCCAAGACATCACGCTAACAAAGACAAAATATCGAAATGCGAAGCAAGACCAGAATCCGGAAACATAAACATGGAATATTCAAGACGACAAAGCTGAGCGTTGAAAGAGAATATAATCCCGATCACCGGGGAGTCCGTAATGAAACAAACAAAGTGAAATTCCCTAAACTTATGGAAATTACAAAAATGGCCCAAGTGCCCGAAAATCGCGATACCACGTCGGATTAACAAACCGAAAGTTTCAACACGACCAACTCAACCATACAAACTTATGCAAACCAAGAAACAACGAAAACGAACGAGTTTTACGAGAATCGAACGTACATACGACCAGATATAATTCAAGATGAAATTATGCAAAAACATCCTCGAAACTCGTCCAAACGGAAAATCTCCAAGAACAAAATAGGTTCAGAATTTCAAAATAGTAACAAGCGAGTCGTTCGAAACGAACATACACCAAAAATAGAAATTACCAAAAATAGAAGGTACAGATATTACAATGATGATCAAGAGCAAGTCGGGAGCAAGAACAGAGCTCAAACGATGAAAAATGAAGCAATGTCGGTCATATGTCCTAATTTCCAGATTCATTACTTAGAATTAGGATATGTTCTCTATACGTATGGATTCCCCGTGAAATCAGCTTGGCAACGGTATATTATACGCTACATTCCGAGGTGTATTGAGGGAGATATGGCTTCTGGACCACAACCTCACAACTCGGACTGCAATCCCAAATTCAGACCGCGCAGAAGTTTCTTTTGGTGGACACCCGGATCGCAATCCGCCTCTACTGTGCAGAATGTGTTTTGCATTTTTTGTGATTTTTGTGATGGGTATAAAAGGAAAAACCCTAGACGCAAATAGAGAAAGCTGAAATACTCGATCCCAAGCTCAGTTTTTTATCAACTTTGAGTGTTCTAAACATCTAGAGAGACAAGTGTGAGTGATTCTTGTTCCTTGTATGAAGATTTAACAAGAATTGAAGGAAGAACATCAAACTTTCCTCAGGGATTCGATTTCATTTTTTGCAAGGGAAGATTTCTACCATGTTTTATTCTATGATTCTTGCTATTATTGTTGAAAATGTCATGAGTGGCTAATCTTATCATATAAGTGTTTAGATTGAACCACACACATGTTGTCAGTTGTTATTTTTGATTGATTTTCTAGGTAAGAGTTTGGGAGTGTTCCTCTTTCTTTGTTCTTTGTAATCTTTCGGCGTTCTTGATGATATTTGTGCATGGATATTATTTATACGCAAGAGAACTTATGATTTAGATCATCAAACACTTTTCATAGTTGTTATTATTGTCAAAATCGAGGGTTTTTGTCGATGTTCAGCATCAAACGACCCGATAGAAGTGATTGTGAATGTTCTAAACCTTTTTCCGCGATCTTTTAGCGAATTACCCCATCAAATGTATTTAGCTAGTCGATTGTTAGTAGGGATTCATCCCCATCAAAGGAGTTTATCTTGTTTTCAAAAAGAACGATCGCGATTTTTAGAATTTGCCGCCATCAAATGGATTTCTTTTAATTGTGAGCAATCGATAATTCCAAACCTTAAATTCTTTGAGTATCGAAGCTAATGATTGATAACGTGTGTCGGTGATTCTAAACTCCCATATCATTCTCATAATAGTAATCTATAGATAATCCTTACCATTAATTCATTCATTTCGTATTTATTTAATTTCCTACACTCGTGTCCTCTATTATACCTCAATCGGATTTTTCATTGCGATTTGATTCATGTTGCTATCTTTGTTCTAATTCGACTATTTGCCAAACATAATTGCATTTCAAACCGTTTCCAACTCCTTGTGAGATCGATCTCGGAGTTACTTGTCGCTTCCTACAAAAGCGATTCATACACTTGCGAGTATTTAATTTGTTCATCAACCATCCAACCACTTCAATATTTAATTAATTTCTCTCTCCTCCATATCATCAATATTCATCCCAACCCAACTACCTCCATATTTAGTAGTTTATCAGTAACCACTCCAACCACCCAACCACAATATTATACTATCTCTATTATCTTATAATTGCAAACATCCAGACTTTCAAGCTTGTCATTGCACATCTTTGACTATAAATATCTTTACTTATTTATTTTTTAAAATTATAAAAGGTTGATATTTTGAAAGTATATTTTGAGATGAATTTAACAAGATCCCACATGACTATATTTTTTCATATGTATATAACAAGATCCCACATGACTATATGTTTTCATATGTATAAATCACAAAAAATGATCAAAAGAGAGAGAGTGTGAATACTCGCCGAAGTAAAGATGGAGAAGAAAATAATGATTTCGTATACTCTACGAATAGGATTGCAAGCCTAGCGAGTTCTATGAGAACCAGGTCACAACTGTAACACCCCGAAGATATTTGGAGTATGTCACAGCGCCGTGAATCCCCTCTAGGAACTCACAAGGCTAAAATATACGACATCCACAACAAAAACATCAACTCTCCATACATTTATCCATAATTTTCACAAAACAAAATCCTAAAATAAAAAACATAAAGACGACAAGTTCGATGTGACCAACCCCAAAAGAAATGACTCCTATAGTACTCGAGTACCGTCTATTAGTTTAGGAAGAATATGGAGTTTTACATCTAGACTCAAAAAAAATTAAGACATCTAGACATTCCACAGTATCACGCCTGCCCGTCATCGTCGTACTGTCCCGGTGCTCGTCCAGCCCCATTCTTTGAACATGAAATACATGAAACGTATTTCCCCCAAATGGGGTTAGCCTTGGAATAGCTAGTGCAAGTAACACAAACGAATTCTAACATCTTACAATATCAAAGCATATGCATCGACAAATTTCAAACACATAAGATAATGATTTCCGGAAATGCAAAATCTACAATGTATCACAAAACACAATCCTCCCGATTAACCATGGACCCGACCATGTGCGAATCCCTCCGAGGCCCCGATAGACCCTCCCGGAGTGGTTAACCCAAAAGTTCATGAACCCAACCATGTGCGGATTCCCCCGAGGCCCCGTCGGACCATCCCGGAGTGAACATAACTAAGTAACACAAACGAATTCTAACATCTTACAATATCAAAGCATATGAATCGACAAATTTCAAACACATAAGATAATGATTTTCGGAAATGCAAAATCTATAATGTATCACAAAACACAATCCTCCCGATTAACCATGGACCCGACCATGCGCGAATCCCTCCGAGGCCCCGATAGACCCTCCCGGAGTGGTTAACCCAATAGTTCATGAACCCAACCATGCGCGGATTCCCCCGAGGCCCCGTCAGACCATCCCGGAGTGAACATAACTCTCTCAACCCAAAAGTTCATGAACACAAACGATATGAATTATCCTACTCACGATCTGGAGTTGGCTGCAGTGGTGTTTGCACTAAAGATCTGGCGCCACTATCTATATGGTTCACCGTGCCGGATTTATACCGATCATAAGAGCTTGAAGTACATCTTCAGCCAGAAAGAACTGAACATGAGACAGCGTCGCTGGTTGGAACTAATAAAGGACTACGATTTGGAGATCCTTTATCACCCAGGGAAAGCCAATGTTGTGGCAGACGCACTGAGTCGAAAACCGGTATCACTCCAGATGCTTGAGATTCTCACGCCACAAGTGAAGATTCGACGGGAACTTATTGAATAAGGAATCGAAGTTTGGATTCAGCGAGTGCAGGGCCAGTTACGTACACTCGAGATTACTTCGTCTTTGGTTAATGACATCAAAGGGGGGCAGAGTAATGACCCGATGATCAGTCAACTGATGGCAGATACAGAAAGAGGGGAAGCCCCCGGCTTTTTGGTTCATGAGGACGGTAGTTTGAGGTTTCAAGGGAGACTCTGCATTCCGAATGATTTAGACATGAGACAGAGAATACTTCGAGAAACTCATGCTACCCCTTACTCTATCCATCCTGGAGCGAGTTTTTAAAGATGTATAAAGAATTTCTGGTGGAGTAATATGAAAAGGGATGTTTCGGAGTTTGTAGCACGGTGTTTGACGTGCCAACAAGTCAAGATTGAGCATCAGAGGCCAGTCGGACTGTTGAAGCCGCTTCCTATTCCCGAGTGGAAGTGGGAAGACATTTCCATGGATTTCATCACCGGGATGCCGAGGACGAAGATCGGGATGAATATGATTTGGGTGGTTGTCGACCGATTGACGAAATTGGCGCATTTTCTTGGTATCAAGGATACATGGGGACCGGAGAGGTTAGCTCGAGTATTCATAACAGAGATAGTGCAGCTACACGGTACGCCTAAAACTATCGTATCTGATCGGGATGGTCGTTTCATCTCGCATTTTTGGCAGTCAGTCCATCAGGCTTTGGGCACCGAGTTGAGATTGAGTACATCTTTTCATCCGCAAATGCGGTCGATTTAAACGGATGATTCGTATATCGAGGATATGTCATGGGCTTGTGCTTTAGATTGGGGTAGTGAGTGGGAGTTGCATCTGCCGCTGATCGAATTTACTTACAATAATAGTTGGCACGCATCGATCAAAATGGCGCCTTACGAAGCATTATACACTACTACAAAAAATACATTTTACTACGGTTATTTCATACATTTTACATCGGTTCTAGAACTGATGTAAAATGTACCGTCGTAAAATAGGTGTTCAATCTACATCAGTTTAAAAAACGATGTAAAATGTCACATTTTTACATCGGTTGTATGCTAACCGATGTAAAAAGTGCAGATTTCGTACATTTTACATCGGTTCTGATAGCAATCGATGCAAAAAACGATGTAAAATATTGCATTTTTACATCGATTTTATTATTAACCGATGTAAAATGTCGTTAAAACTACATCGGTTACAATATAACCGATGTAAAATGTATACATTTTATTTTTTACATCGGTTTTAAACAACCGATGTAAAATGTATATATTATATCGGTTTCAAACAACCGATGTAAATTTTTTTTTTTTATTATTTCACCTGTTTTTTCCGATTCCAGCCTGTATTTTCAAATTCCTGTTTTTAGCAAAACAACTGAAAATCCTAAAGACGTCCAAACGGAAAGTAATCAGCTGTTAAAACAACACATTCCTAAAAGACGTCCTAAAAAGAAGTAACAATGAGTATAACATAAGACAAGGAACCCATTAACATGTTCAACCATACATTCAGAGTTTTTTATCAAATCACAACATTAATTAACAATCTGACTACCAAAACCTGTTCAACCAATAGGTTTGTTAATATCAACCAATAGGTTTGCTAATATCAACGTGGCCAGATTATTCATTTTTTTTAACAGCAAAAGCAAAGCTAGGCAACGAGCTTCGGCATGGCCATCGAACTCTTGGCTTGCTCATCTTTAATTCCAGTCGAGCAGAATCTGGAAGTATGACCGGTCTGAACGAGAGAGAATGTGGACAGATTGGTGTGAAGAGCATACATGGAACATTCGGATGTACCTGCACATGGAGATGGGCCTACTTTAGCAGGATCAACTACAACTGACAGCTATATAAGCTCCAGTAAGGTTGCATCATTAATCACAGTCTACAAGAAAGCCCAGACATCATTTCAAAAAAAAAAAAAAAAGCCAAGACACCTAAAACTCATTCTATACTTTATCATCCCTGCCATTTCCCGCACTTTAAACAAGTATGCCTAAATGTGTGATTGCATGTATATACCGTGCTTAGTCTCTCACTAGTTTTCTTATCCCGTTAGGATCAAATTTCTTTCAACAGACAACTTTTTATCCAAAGAATACAAAGACCCACACACACCACAAGGGGAAGCAGATTTATCATTTTTGCAACAATAATAGAACTTTGGCAAAAATTCATATGAGACCGTCTCACAAAATGCCTAATTTTCAGTTTTTAGTTGTTGTTTTCCAGTTTTTAGGGGTGGTTTCCAATTTTAGTGCTTTTAATTTTTCCTAGGGGTTTTCAGTTTTCTAAAGTTTCTTTTGGTTTTTTTACTTCTCAATTTTTTTTTCAGTTTTAGGGTTCGATTTTTAATGTTTCGGTAATTTTAGTTTTTCCAGAGTTTGGTTGGGGCGGGGGGGGGGGGGATTTGCTCAGCTCCATAGAGTATTAACCGCTCCACTCGACAAAGAAAGTTTCGCTCAGATCCATTTCACATTTTCAGAGCATTTTCAGTACGGTACAATGCATTTTCAGTTACCAACACATACATTATCCAGAACCTCCTAACCAATTAAAATAAAAAACACGGAGAAATACTGGGAGAGAATCATCATAATAAGTTTCCGATAAATGCACCAACATAACCAATATTTGGGAAGATAGAAGGGAAGGATAGTAGAGCATGAAGTTTGGCATTAACCAAAGAGGCATAGCCAACACCCTCTGATCTATCTTCCTATTGCTCTTTCGACAGCGAGAGTGTACATATTGGTCGGAATTGTCAGTAATCAGTAGGGCAATTGCTCATACATTTGTTCGATCAAGTAGTTGGTCAAGTCTTCCCTTAAGGTTAAAGGGGCGCGGGATATCGACGTTATTCTAGTAGAACATTGGGAATAAGACTATGATTCTGCTTTTGTCTGATCGTAGACGGCCATTAAGGTCTCACTACTGTCAGCCCAGAAAGGCAAAGAAAGGAGGGTGGTTAGAACAACACTTTCTACTTCCTATTAACAGAGAGTGGTTCCACATATAGTAAAGAACAGAGAGTGGTTCCACATATAGTAAAGAGAGGGATGACTCAACAAGTTTGAACAAATAGACTGCCAGTATTGTAAAGTCGTATCATCATATCATCTCCAACAACAACAAAAAAAGTACATACTCATCTGTTATATTCCAAAAAATGTCTGGCCCACTGAGTACGGATCTCTTCAATGCTCGTTTGAGGAAGTGCACTAGTGTCATTAAATATCTAGAACATAGAATAAAAAAATAATGAAGAATAGTAGAATAACCAAATAAGGATTATAAAAGTTGTGGCTATTTTAAAAAAAAAAATACCTCTTGCCAACTGTTCTTGACACTCGCTCGAATAATAGTTAACATCCAATACATAACATAATATCCGCATTCCCAAGATCCGACTTGTTTATTACACTACAAAATTAAATTTAAAGTTGAATTTAAAAAAAATTACAGCATCATGTAAAACTATTTAAATTGAATCTAAAATGACTTACTTTTGGATAAAGCCAAATAAGGTTATGCTTCGATTTGTTCTTGTGTATACCACCAAGCATTTTAAAAGGGCTCACGACACTGATTTTGATGACAATTCTCATTAAAGTAATTTACAAATACAAACAAATTAAACTAAAAATACTAAAATTACATATTAAACTTACCTATGTACTATGGCTTTCATAGCGGCGTCTGGCCTAGCATGTAGTGAACAAAGCCACACAGCCAACGCTTCGTTAGGAATAATTATTAAGAGTTGCCAATGATTCCTACATTACAGTAAAATATTTTTACAAATGAAATATATAAACTTTTTACTATAATTAAATTGTTTATGTGGTGATCGTACTTACCCATGATGATAAGCTCCTAAGTAAATCTTTTTGTTTGATTCCTACATATGTTTCAGAATATACTTGGAGACTTCATTTTCTTTGTTCCCCATATATTGTATAGATTGGGGCTCAAGAAATCCGTACACATCATCATTCCCCATATCTATACTTAACTTATGTAGCAACCTAATGTGTTCAAATAAATTTTACTTAAATAATATTGCTATCATAAATTGTAAAAGCAATGAATTACCTAATAAAACTTAAAAGTTTAGAACTTACAAGATCCAGAACTGTATAATCGATATGCTCATCCACACATTGCCGTGTAATATCCCCAAAACGTCATTGTGGGAAAGGTATAATGGAACATCATGCTTGTAATATCCGACTGTAACTTTTCATTTTTACCTGTCATTGTATTATTCGGATAATCTGATTATCAGAAATCGTTGCATTTAGTATTATGTTGAGGTATTATAGATTTGAATATCATATCGTTGTTATTTCATATGTGATGATTCGATGTTATTAGAGTGTTGCATTTTCGAATTTTTGTTAATGTAGCGTACGCTACACAGTACTATTAACGTACGCTAATCATGTGACTTAGCGTGCGTAAGGTTTCCTATGTTGCGTACGCTAAGAGGGAATCTGGCAGCAGTTGACTTCAGCACGTGAACCCTTTTAACCGTTAGCATGCATGAGATCTAAATCTGAGCTGGCGTGTCGGTGAGAATCTACTTTTATTAGCGTGCGTAACCCATTTCTCGTTAGCGTGCGCTAGCGGCCTGCGATAATTCAAGACAGTAGCCACTGTAAGCCGTTTACGTACGTAATATCGACCGGATAGCGTACGTAAGTTCATTAGCGTACGCTAATCTGTCCCGATAGCGTGCGCTAAGTATGCCCAGTCTATTTATAGGGCCAGTCTGTTTTTCATTTCTTCACAACTCTAAACCGATTCTCTCTCCATTTATCGTCCCTCTGCACTCTAAAAACGATATCAACCTTCACCAACTTGTTTCTAAGCCTTGAATCTTGGAGTGGAGCTCATTCCATTGGAGAGTTGGAGTTGTTTTTGAGCTTGGAATATATTCTCTCATAGCATTGAAGTTGTTCTTCATTTTTGGAGGTAGGTGTGCTTTCTTCTCTGCATTAATTTCTTATGTTGATGTTAATGACGAATTATACTTCACCTAGAGTTAGATTAAGCAAGTAAAACATGGTTATAATTAAACTCTTTAAACACTTCTTGATGAATATGATAAATGAGGGTTTAGCTTAGAGGAGTTCTTGATATTGTAGTAATGGTAACCATGTTTGTAGCTGTCATTACTCATCTTCTGGACGAATTTAGCTCAGTAGGACATTGTTGGATCGGTTAGCTTCATCATAACTGGACTTAGTCAAGAACTTGATATCATAAAGTGATTAAACACCATTTTAGGTATTTACTTACCTTGAGAAGAACTTGATAATGTTAAAGATGAGATTAGATGATCTAGTTCAGAAATCTTAGAAGCTTTAACAAATCATATTTGTTCAGTTTCACAAGTCTTTGAAGAATGATAAGGATCTTACAACAATAACTTTTCATCAATCTATTGTGTTGATAACTTAGAATGTAGTTCATCATCATGCTAAATAGATAGTGTTCTTAAGTAAGATGATGCTGTTTATGAATAATACTATCATGGTATATTGAGTATCAAATTCATTATGACTGTCCTTTTATAAATAAGAGATGTTGTAGAACATAAGAATTTGATTTAAACCAATTTTATTGGCAAATTGTAGATGTTTTTGTTAATGGAATAACAAGAGAATTTCAAGACACTTTTGGTATGGTAATCCGATTTTGGAGGATGAATTAATCGTATTGAAACCTTTCATTAATCGTTAAGGTATTCATCAAGGGGGGATGAATTATTCGAGTAGGTTGCGGGTGTCGTTTTCTACGAATTGATATTAATATTATGTGAATATGTTATTGAATGAATTACGTTTCATTCAAGGTTGCTCGTTCGATTGAGTGTTTAACCGAGGATACCGTCCGTTTGATCATTTGGAGAAGGACTATCTTTCACTTACGTATTTGAGGCACGTTATCTTGCTTGGTTATAATGATGATTAGATTCTTCTGATGGTTATATTTTTCATATGTGTGAATTGTTCATGAAATGTTTTGTCGTGATTTGACATTGTCCTTGACGTTATTCCGTTTTCTCCATGGGGTTGCATTCCCAAGTATGCCGTTTTGAATCATTGATCTCGTTGGCCTTATTTTCACTTCGGTGAGTGTTTCTTGATCCTTAATCGGATATGTGATTTGTTGAATTCGTTGTCATGTTGTATCGTGACATATCCGGAATCATATCTGCGTTCCGATTGGTTATTGTGTAGGATTTTTAGCCAGGCACATATAGTCATTGGCGGATATTATTCCGCATTGGACTGTGCACACGGGACGTAGTTTCGTGAGGCTAATTAGGTACATTGTCCTACGTATATTCTGGATTCCATATACGGGACGGACATGTGCACGGACACATTTCCGGATCGGGCGTACTGTGATGTCCATCTTTGAGCCATACTGTAAATCGTCCATAGTATTGGATGCTTGTGACTGATCATTTCATACGCCCGAGGGGTATGATTGATAGTCGGAATGATTTCTTTGAAATCTATATATGTGAATTGTATATGTCAGAAGAATTGATTATCATGTATATCTGACCCTGTGTTGGGCGAAATACTTGTATTGTATTTTAGGTCGAGGCAAAGGCAAGGCACGGGAAGAGCATGTCGACGGCGAAGGGTTCGAGGGATACTAGTTCGGGGGGCCCCCACACCTCTTATTGTCCGGTTATGTTAAACCGTGTTATGTTATTTCCTGTTTCATTTAAATTGTTATTTGGTTGTATTTGACATTTGAAGTATTTTCCATCCCCATATGGTTTATACTTGTTTTTGGATCATGTGTATTGTAAGGCCGTTGGCCATGTTTTAATAAACTCCTAATCGGAGTAATAACTATTCATTGTGGTTCGGTATCACAAATAATATTTGTTTAATCTGTTTTGAGTATCGCCTGGTGGGTCCCAGTGTGGATTCACGGCACTGTAATAGCCGATTTTCGGGGTGTTACAATGCTCAACACCAAAGAGACTCGAATCCCACACCACCTGCATAGGGTTACCATAAATGGATGCAGTAACCTTAAGCAATTCAACAATCGGGTTATCTATAAGCGTTGGTCCCTCAACTTTATTAACCCGCTTCTTTTGTCGCTCAATATCCTAAATAATAAACATGTCAACAATCAATCTTTAATTCACACATTTATTATAATAACCTTTTAGTGAAAAGAAATAGCACCTCGCTAGATATAGCCTTGACAAGACGTTTCGGCCATGCAATAAAACCATCTAGGGCCTCTCCCACTATGCTAACCTCTGAAGTGGAAATAGGGACCTGAGCATCAGCATCTCGAACATCCTCAACTGTCACCCTAACCAAATCATCAGAAAAGATCACACCATGTATGGTTGAACCACCCTCGAGAACTCTCCCTAGGGCCACTAGGCGGAGGGGTTGACCATCAATATATAAACCACACTGGCCATTGGCAGTGTGAGCATCTCCTAAAGAGCGATCATTAGGAGCAGCACAACTCCCGTTCGTGCTAATATGTCCAAGAGGTGTAACTGAAGGTGGTTGTGAATTTGCTCCTACGGATGCCAACGCCGGACCGAATTGCTTCATCAAATTCTGTGTAACCTCCATCGTGATCTTCTGTGTGAGGCTTTGCAAAAACTCAGGATTGATTGACTGGGGTCTGGTCGACCCACATGAACGTGATCCAAAATATTCTCGAATCCCTATACCAGATCCAACACCACGAACACGACCTGGGTGCTCTTGTCGCCCAATTGCATTACTAAGAATGTCATCACGTCCATGGGGAACAAATGAACCTTGTGAACACTCCTCCTCCAAATCATCCTACACCAACATTAAAACAACAGTAGCATATTTGAAAAAACGCTACAGACCTACGCAACGCAACTGAAAACACTGATCACTGCGAATATTAAACTAAGCATATTTGAAAACTTACAATCCTCTTTGCAATCTCACGTGCTGCATCAGTAATCATCTCGCCCGATTTTCTTATGCGGCCTCGCTTCCATCTCTGGTGTCGAGTAGGAGGAGAAGGAGGATCAACAACATCGCAGAACCAGATTGTGATGCTTCTTCTTGTCGTTTCTTTAATTTCTCGGCCATGATCTTCTCATCCACCAGGTCATAACCACCACGAGACATAGTGTGAGGGCAATTGTTCAATTTTTGAATTTCTTGTGCCTTACTTCTCTTTATCTGTAATAATTATAAAGCACAAAATATATTATTTACAGCATGAACAACACTAAGTTATACTACTTCATGAACAACACGTTGGATATTATTTGCGGCATGAACAAGATTGTTAGGAGACATCATTTTAGGGATTAATGTAATTAGTAATGGATTTGTCTCTTTGGGAGCTGTCAGATGGTGAAGATCACTTGTTCTGTAAGTGGATCACTTTTATAGAAAGCAATTAAATTAGGGATGTATATTGGAATTCAACTTTTTTCCATCTCAACATTTCAATTAATGTCAACTTGCAGTTAACTTTTGGCCTTTTCGTTTTATGCATTTCTGAAGCCTTTGCTGGAAAATTACCTTTTGGTAAAAAGCAAGCAGGTAGGCTTTGTTAGATGTTATATTGGAAATAATGGTCGGATCATTATGGATGTGTTATTACAGCCTTTGGTTCTTTCAAACATTGAACAGAGAGAAAGCAGTACGATACATATGCCTGCTGTCCTACCGGCTGATGGACTTAGTGAGAAGAAACTAGAATCGAGAAATTCAGAATATAAGGAGAAAGTAGAACAAAAGAGATGCATCAATCAGCTGAAAGGAAATGAGAGAGAGAACGTGCTTGTAAAACTTAAAGAGAGGAAATTAAATCATTCCGGGCAGGTAACTTGAGATCAGCTATCCTCTTCTCTTGTCTGCTCTACAATATTATGCGTTTCTAAAGAGATATCATTCGAAAACCTTGTTTCATCATGAAAATTAGACACTTATTATCTCACTTAATTAGTTGTTACAGCCATCTCACTTATTAGTTGTTACATCTCTCTCTCTCCCTCTCTCTCTCTCTCTCTCTCTCTCTCTCTCTCTCCCTCCCTCCCTCCCTCCCTCCCTCCCTCCTCCCTCTCTAAGGTCTGATAAATTGTATTATTAGTTAAATCTTTTCCGTACAGTACAGTAATTTTTTTCACAAACTCTAACCGCAATGGCGTACTTAGCGAGCCCAATAAATTGGGGTGGGTTGAAAATATTATCAAAGTCCATGAATTTAACACTCTTGGACGGAGACGAGGCTGGACCGAGTGAATATGCTAACAACTAAGTGAAAAGAATAAATCACAATCTTTTCCAGACCAAATAGCCAAAAAAATAAAAAAATTACTACACAACTCAGACAACAGGCTTATCTCAAGATATATAATTATTACTACAGAGTTATCTAAGAAACTAATATTGACTCGGATGAGATTTAATTACTTACCTCCCAGTTCGGGTCTAATCGACTTTTTTTAAATTCATCCCAGTCATCCGAAGAGATATTATACTTCAAACAAGGATCCATGTTCTTGTAACCTCCGAACACCCATGCCCTAGACAGGTATGATTTAAATTGTCTCCATTTTACGCCCACCGACTGTAGAATCTTTTCCTTTCTTTGTTTTTCGTTCGCGATATCGAAGTTGTTCTATATTTAATAAAAATATATAAACAGAGAATGATTGGATATGAAACAAATTATTTTCAATTGTAACTGAAATATTCGAGGAATAGAAATTACCAAAACATCCAGCCAAATCATCTCTTTATCATGATCGGGTACAAGTCTCCATGTAGGATGTAAAATGGAAATATGTTCTCGAGCAAGTTTCCCCAAATAACTTGACAACTTCACGTTATGAGTCCTTTTTGTTTTTCCTGTGACCGTATCGATGTCAAGCGGTAACTTATTCCCATTCATACGTGTTTTAGTCACATCCCTACATATTGTGGGCTTCCTAATCATTTTTGATGAGGTCTGTGGAGGTGAAGTGGAACAAGACCTAGTGGAAGAATCAGACCTCGGTGGGGTAGCCATCATGTGCCTGTTCAGACAAAACATAAAATATGGAGCATAAAAGGAGACTTAAGGAGGAATATGGTTAGTCTTTTTTTACAATTTAGCAACTTTATGTAACTGGTGTAAAATGTTCATTTGCGTTATGTTAAATGCTTATATAGGAGCTGAACCATAGACATTAGTTCATAAAAAAGTTATACTACTAAACTATTCACCTTGCCAAGAAAGAAGTAAAAATAAATAGGAGAAAGGAGCCTTCCCAGTACAAATTCTATGAATTTCCCATTAATGCAATTTCTTTTTATCATACATATGTTGTGTGCTGGATAGAAGTCAGCGAAGAGTGGGAAAACGTATAAATATAATAATCCACTTAAGCTTACAAGTGTCGTATATGCAAAGAATCCAAGTTGAAGACAGAACAGTAAACATACATTTTAAGGTAAGCCATTATTGTCAAGAAAATAATACCTTTAGTTATATTAAAACATGATGAAAACGTTGTTTATGGTTATGTGCAGATGCTACTTGACAGCATTGGGTAAGCCATTTTTGTTAATTCACAATCATTATTAGAAATTTAAGTTAATATTTTTATTTTTTTTATCTTGAACTGAAACTTAACAATACTATTTTTTTTTGTTGTGCAGCTTGGTTTTTTGTCGGATGATAATGGAAAAAACAACAGTAACATCCAATCTTTTTACTATGGGCTAATTGTAGACAAGACATATAGTTCAAAAAATAACAACCCTTGCAATTCAACAAGATAAATTAAGGAAATGCCGATAGCAATCAAGACAGAAAGGCCAAAGTCTCAACACTATGAAGTTCCAACATCTTTCTTCAAGCTTGTTCTTGGAAAGCATTTAAAATACAGGTAACGATCGAGCATGCATTTGTATAATTGTTGTATACAATCTGTTCGCTTATTGTTTTAAAACATCTGAAAAGCCATATCATCTCTCTGGGGCTTTTAAAGAGAAGAGTGTTGGCAAACACTAAAATAAGTCCGATGGTTTGTTGGTTATTTTAGCCATTGTTTGGTTGAAATATCCATTTCAACTTACTTTCATTTACGGAGGGTACATTTCTAGGATCCCTGAAATGTGTTTCTCCACTAAACATGTTTTGGACTAGAAATTATTTATGGGATCCTAAAAATGCTAATAATTTAAGTCAAAGGGTTATAACTCACAATTTACTCAAAGCGCCAAAAAAGAAAAAAAAATTGTTTCTTTTTAACGGATGAATGATCATTTTGCTATATTAGCACAAAAGGTGATTAGCGAGGTTTAAGCTGGAAAAGAGATTTTTTTGATATTAGTGTCTACAAATGTCTGTTATTGCTTTTGCTCCTATTTATTCGATTAAAATCTAAAAATTTGGGTGAGGTGCTTGATCTTGGAAAAGTGTATTCTTGTAAAATAAGATGAAAGTTACTTCTTACATTCTTATCCCTCTAATTTTAAATCATAATACGAAATTATGCAGTCGATTCTTGAACACCCATATCATTATATAGGTTTTCTCTATCTTTCTATTCAAAAAATACTTTTGAAAGTACTTCATAAAACATTTCATATGATAGAATTTTTTTGCCTCAACAATACACATCTTCAAAAAAAAAACAGATCAAAATAAAATATTAACAACATTAAATGAACGAAAGAAAAATCGACTCCCCAAAACGTTGAAAAAAGTAGGGAAAGAGAATGAAGATTGGCCAAAACTCACCTTGGATTAACAGACTGTCGAGCTCAACTTCTGGGTGTGCTACCGACGGCAAAGAGAATGGAGATTGGCCGATGAAATCTCTCTGAAAATGAAAGCTCTTGTTGCTGCAAATTCCTAGCCGCTGCTGCAAATTCACAGTGGAGGTTGGTTGACGATGATTCGCAGGGTGAGGGATGGTTATCTGGTTTTAGGGTTCAGTTTTGCGCAAAATAATTAGAAACTTTTAGTTAATAATAAAAACTGGAATTTTAATACGGTTCTAAGAAACAGTCGTAAAAAACGCTGCTTCTCAATTGGTTTTACGTTGGTTAAAAACAACCGATGTAAAAAGGAATAATTTTACATCGGTTTTCCAGAAACCAATGTAAAATTAATTTATATTCAACTTTTACATCAGTTATTTTGAACCGATGTAAAAGAAGGAGTAATTTTACATCGGTTTTCCTCACAACCGACGTAAAATCATCAACATTTTACATCGGTTCACAAGATAACCGATGTGAAAGTTCTGAAATTTATTATTTACATCGGTTTTCACTGATAACCGATGTAAAATCGACGCATTTCTTATTTTTACATCGGTTTTCTGTAAACCGATGTAAATTGAGTGTTGTAAAAAGCATATTTTGTAGTAGTGATATGGTAGACGGTGTAGGTCTCCACTTTGTTGGGACGAGACCTCGGAACTGGTGGGAACAGAATCGGATATGTTAATGGAAACTAGAGAGAAGATCTCGATTATTCGAGATAGACTGTTAGCTGCTCAGAGTCGACAAAAATCGTATGCTGATGTTCGCCGTCGAACTTTGGAGTTTGAAGCAGGGGATCATGTGTTACTCAAAGTATCGCTGACAAGAGGGGTTTACCGTTTTGGGAAGAAGGGGAAGCTCAGCCCGAGGTACATTGGGCCGTTTGAGATTCTAGACAGAGTCGGTGAGCTGGCTTACCGGTTGGCATTACCCCCAGCCCTTAGTCACGTTCACAGTGTGTTCCACGTTTCTCAATTGAGAAAATACATCCCGGACCCGAGCCACATCATCAATTATGGGGATATCGAAATAGCGGAGGATGTCACATTTGAAGAAAGGCCGGTGAAGATCCTTGAGCATCGTGTCAAGCAACTCCGAAATAAGACCATTCCGTTGGTTAAGATTCAGTGGTCGAGGCATGGAATCGAGGAGGCGACTTGGGAGACCGAAGACAGCATGCGCGCTAAATATCCAGAACTTTTTACCTCTTAAGTTTCGGGACGAAACTTATTTCTAGAGGGTGAGAATGTAATAACCGTACTTTTCTTATTTTGGTAATTTCTATTTTTGGGGCATTTTCCATTTTTAGCGACTCGCTTGTAACCGTTTCATTATTTGGAGAATGTTTAATTCTTTACGTTTTGTCATCCGAGCTTGTTTTGAGATTGTTCTACTCGATTTTGTATTTAGTCTTGGTATTATCCGTTCGTTGACTCATTCTGTGCATTTGTGGTGCGAAACTGTGGTTTCAGATTCGGTGTGAGTCCGTTTAATGTCGTTAGGTGTGTTGTAAGTTTCGGCATAGTTGTTTGTTTCCGTATCGTAGTTTTCGGCCATTTTGGGTCGTTTTGTAATTTCCTAAAAGTTTGGGGCAATTTAACTTTATGGTCTTTTTCCTAACCATCGGGTGATTGTGATCGTGATTCCTTTTAGTGCTTAAGTTCGTTGTCTCGAATCTTTCGCAAGTTACTCTTGTTTCGTAATTTCATCGCCTCGTGTTTCCACCGCACTCTTTATTTTCAAACTGTTCAGAATCTGCCCTGGAACTATATTACGTACGTAATCATTAGAATTCTTACGTACGTAAAGGTTGTTACGTACGTTAAGGCCCCGTCCTTACGTACGTAACGATTTTCGAAAGATTGGTACAGGGAGTTTTGCATTTTTCGTTACGTACGTAACGGGATAAATCCTTACGTACGTTATGAGACTTACGTACGTTAATCCTTAATACCCAGGAACAGACCGAATTCGTCCACTTTTCTTTCTTCTTCTCCTCCTGTGCGACTTAGGCGATTTTGGGCAACCCTTGTGCGATTTTGAAGTCTTCCATTATCTAGTAATCATCTTCCTTGGAATTGTGGAGTAGTTTGGCATCACCAAATCATCCTCTTTGTCTTCTATCCGAGGTAAATCACTAGAACCCTAGATTTTTGGGGAATTTGGGGGTTTCTTTGTAATCCTTCAATTTTAATCGTGATTTGGGATTAAATGAGTTGAGTATAATTTTCCTACCACCAATACATGTTTTTCCTACGAGATTATGGGTTATACTTGAATCATTGAGGATAGAGGGGATTGGAGTTGTGATCCGCCCTCGTTGAATATGATGTTGGTATAATCGTGTCGTAGGCGGGGTTTCCGAGCGTAATTCCATTTGATTTTTCCGATCGTATTGTTGTTGATAATTATTGTACGACTTATTTAGGTCCAAAGTCTCCGAAATCCTTCGTCGGTGGTATTTACCTTCTCGAAACAATTCGTCATGTCTCAAAGGCAAGTAACTCTTAGTGTATATGAGCGTTGAGAGAGTTATGTTCACTCCGGGATGGTCCGACGGGGCCTCGGGGGAATCCGCGCATGGTTGGGTTCATGAACTTTTGGGTTAACCACTCCGGGAGGGTCTATCGGGGCCTCGGAGGGATTTGCGCATGGTCGGGTCCATGGTTAATCGGGAGGATTTTGTTTTGTGATATTGTATATTTTGCATTTCCGGAAATCATTATCTTATGTGTTTGAAATTTGTCGATGCATATGCTTTGATATTGTAAGATGTTAGAATTAGTTTGTGTTACTTGCACTAGCTATTCCACGGCTAACCCCATTTGGGGGAAATACGTTTCATGTATTTCAGGTTCAAAGAATGGGGCTGGACGAGCACCGGGACAGTACGACGATGACGGGCAGGCGTGATACTGTGGAATGTCTAGATGTCTTAATCTTCTTTGAGTCTGGATGTAAAACTCCATATTCTTCCTAAACTAATAGACGGTACTCGAGTACTGTAGGAGTCATTTATTTTGGGGTTGGTCACATCGAACTTGTCGTCTTTGTGTTTTTTATTTTAGGATTTTGTTTTGTGAAAATTATGGATAAATGTCTGGAGAGTTGCTGTTTTTGTTGTGGATGTCGTACATTTTAGCCTTGTGAGTTCCTAGAGGGGATTCACGACGCTATGACATACTCCAAATATCTTGGGGGTGTTACAACAACTTCGTAATAGATAAGCTCACAGTGCTCTGTTACATAACTTCATCGAGCATATATGGCAAAAATTCGGTGACCGTAAATGAATGCTTAGTAATGATTGTTCAATTTCAATTTTAATTTTCCATTGTTGTAATTTATGTTCTTATTTTGTTGTACTTTCAATTTTTATTAGTTGGTTATCTTTTTGAGTATTTACAGATTTTTAATTATTTAATTCAAATATATATTAAAATAATTATTACAATTTAAAATCATAGAAAAAATAATTTTATACTTCCTCCATTCTCTTATTATTGCAACGTGTTGACTATTACACTATTTGTCTCTATCCATTGCAAAAGAGAGAAATTTAAAGGTGTGGCAAAATAGAGAATTATGGAAAGAGTTATCACTACTACAAAACTGGCCTTTAACAGCGCCACTTTAACATCGGTTGTTCAAAAACCGCTGTTAAATTGACGCAGTGGCATACCCGTAAATATTGTGTAATAAATTAACAGCGGTTCTTTTTAAAAACCGCTATTAAATAACCGATGTAAAATATTTCCAAAAAAAAATTGATTAACAGTGGTTCGTTTTAGAAACCGCTGTTAAATAATTCTAAAAAAAAAAGTTAACATCGGTTGTTAACAACAACCGATGTTAATGCAATTAACAACGGTTCGTTTTAGCAACCGCTGTTAATGAATTGTGAAAAAAAAAATTTAACATCGGTTGTTAGCAACAACCGATGTCAATGTGTTGTTGATTAACAGCGGTTGCTAAAACGAACCGCTGTTAAATAATTCTAAAAAAAAATTAACACGGGGGACACGGGCCGTGTCATTTGACACGGTCGGGTCAGGTGGGCAGACGTTTTCTTCACTTTCTGGACAAGTTTGACACGGGCCATGTCAACTGACACGATCGGGTCAGTAATACAGTCGTTTTTCACTTTCTAGACAAGTACGACACGGGTCGTGTCATTTTACACGATCGGGTCAGGTGGTCATGAGTTAAATAATACTAAAAAAAATAATAAATTAACATCGATTGTTACAACAACCGATGTTAAAGATTGTTGATTAACAGCGGTTCTATTTAGAAACCGCTGTTAAATAATTCTAAAAAAAAAATTATTTAACAACGGTTTTTAATGGAAACCGCTGTTAAGATCACTTTAATTACATAAAAATGAAATGGAGCATATAGAGAGCGGACATCCAGTTTTCCCATTGGTAGGCTGCGGCATCCAGTTTTCCCTTGTATTCTGGTTGTGGTTAAGAGTTGCCTAGATCCCCTCTACAGGACCGAAGGTAGTGAAGGGACTCATCACCACTCCATCGCAAAACACCACCAAAGGATCCTGAGAAAACTCCGCCGCTTCGCCGGCGACCATTTCTGCCGTGCCACTAACTCCTTCACCGGGAGTCAACTAATAAAAATGAAACGGAGCATATAGAGAAAGCAAGTCAGTCTATTCTAGTCCAAAAACGCTGCCCACTCCTCTGCCATTAGCCGGAAGTTCCCGAACCGCTGCCCCCGTTGCTATCCGACCCAACAACTTAACTCCTCCACTAGATTCATAGCCAGCTTCGACCTATCCGGTCGCCGACCTATGAAGAACGGTAACCCTCGTCTCCTTGTTCTAGATTTTTATACCTTAACTTTGGATTAGTTTCTTATTTGTGGTGTGAATTGTTATTTACTTGTAGCTGTTTTTTCGTCTGTTTATATATGTGCGCGCGTGGGGTGCCGATGGTGGTCGTGGTTTGGGGGATTTTTTGGGGATGCAATTTAATTCATTCTTGTGTATCACCTAAATTTTTAGAACACTGACAAAATATGGGGTTATGTATTTATTGATGTTTTTATTCGCTTGAGCCTTGATGATTGTTGATATATAAGGGAGTCTTAGTTGAAAATGATTTGGGAAGAAAATTTAAATTGTAAATTTATTTTGGGATTGATTGAAGTGTTTTAGAACACTGGGAATGTCCATTACAAAGTGGTTATGTCTTTATTTTTGGGATTGATTGAAGTGTTTTAGATGTTAACTTTCGTCTTAGTAAAATAGCACTAACTGTGGTTGGTTCTAACACCCGTTACAGGTGCCATGGGATACAGCTTCCTTGGCTGTGGTGGTAATGACGTTCCCTTGTACATAAGTTACAATGATCTTTTGGAAATCATTCAAGACAAGCAGTGACTTAGGTTATCGATTCTACAGTTTTGGACTTTGTATGTAATTCTTTACATGCATATTTATGTATATTTATCAAAAAATTCATAGTTTGGAATGTAAATAAGATATTAATATTTTGTTTAACAAATTAGATACTTATAGAAATTAAACGTGGGCACGATGGACGAGGATTTGTATAGATATTTTGATCCTCAATCCATATAAAATATGGGAAATAAGGGAGAGAAGGCCTCCGGATACATCACTTCGCGTATGTCAGATGCCAAAAAATAGATATACCTTGGAGCTTACCATCATGAGTAAGATCTAACATTCATCTCACTACTCTCTTTTTCTCTTTAAAAGTCTTAATATTTTTTTCTTGTCTTTGTAGATTTTTATATATTAATAATTATGTAAGCATATGTATTTAGATTGGTTATGGAAAAATTAAATATCCCAGCCCTCTCCCCACTTGTAATACGTTTGTTAATGCAGTGAGCATTGGCAACTTTTGGTTGTTATTTCGGCAAAAGGAGAAGTTGTGTGGTTTTGCTCACTACACCGTAAGCCCGACAATCGCATTAAGGCCGTAGTCCAGAAGTAAGTTTTAACTTGTAGCATTTACTTGAAAAATATATATTACACTTTCATTTCATAATACATTAGTACTTCTTTCGAACAGTGTCGTGACCGCGTATAAGGTGATGGGGGGTATGCATACAAGTAGATCCAAACAGACGATTACTTGGATATATCCCAAAGTAAGTAATACATTCAGTCACTTGGATATATCCCTGTGTGTGTGCAGTTTATGTGTTTGTGTGTGCAGTGTGTGTGTGTGTGTGAGTGCAATGTGTGGAGTGTGTGTTTGTGTGTGCAGTGTGTGTGTTTTTACTGTGTGGCAGATAGATATATTAGCTATATATGTATATATATATATATTATACATTATATAATTGAGCAACATATTCTTTTTAGTGTAATAAATAAAACGGAGGTTGGGAGTGCGGGTATTACGTCATGCACTGGATATCGACTATTATCCGAGCTCGTATTACCGACGGATGGATGGAGGTGATAAACTTTTATTTCAGTTTTTTAAATTATTTAAATTAATTTCAGTTTTTTAAATTATTTCAGTTTAAAAGTGATTCGTTTAAGTTGATGAGTTTGTTAATTTATATATATGTTTATATGTACATATGTTTGATGATGTTGCAGCACTTCCTGTAGATAGAATTCGTGAAATCCGAACCGAATGGGCAACATAATTTTCGGAGGTTAGGAACCGTTTATATGCGTAGACATTTGACATTTAATTTTGTAAGAATTACCGTTGTTTTGTTTAGTTAGTTCTTGAATTGTGTTGTATTTATTTTGAATTGGATGGAACGTTATTGTATTTGATGGTCCGATAAAAGTTGTCTAGTTGGATTGGTGAATGGATGAAAGTTGTGTTCTTGACGTTTTATTTGATGTTTTGTGTTTGGATGCTGTTTTCTGTGTATGTTTAGCAGGTTGGGAAATTAAAAAAAAAACGAAATTGGAATAAAAAAATAGCATTAACAGCGGTTCTTATAAGAAACCGCTGTTAAAATCCTCTTTTAGTTTAACATCGGTTGTTAAACGAACCGCTATTAACTGTCCAGTTAACAGCGGTTTTTTGTTGGAACCGCTGTTAAATTAACGGCGGTTCTTTACGGCAACCGCTGTTAACTGTCCAGTTAACAACGATTTTTTGTTGGAACCGCTGTTAGTTTAACAGCGGTTCTTTACGGCAACCGTTGTTAAATGTACAGTTAACAGCGGTTCCTTCTAGAAACCGCTGTTAAATTAACAGCGGTTTTTTTGGAGAACCGCTGTTAAATTTAACAACAATTTTTTAAGGAATCGCTGTTAAATTAACAGCACTACCTTTAACAGCGGTTCCAGAACCGCTGTTAAAGGGGCTCCAAAACCACTGTCAAATGCCAGTTTTGTAGTAGTGTATTGTCTCTACCCATTGCAACATAGAATAATTGAAATTTAGAGAATCATGGAAAGAGCTATGGCCTGTTTACTTGGACAAGTATTTTTTAATTTTCTATCTCAGATTTTTCTCAAGTTTTTGAAAATTTTCTTTTATGAAAATTACTGAAAATTGAGAAAACATGTTTCAAAGCATGTATAGTTTTTTATCTAAGAAAAGTGGAAAACATGTTCCAGTTGAACTATTTTTCTAAATATAAACATATAATTTATACATTTATTTAATATGTGTTCATTTTAATAAAATTTATATATTAAGTAGTCATATAAAGCTTTTAATTATTAAACAATCTTCATTATATAAGTCGCATATACAAAGATTTGCTTCGACTAAAAAGCTCAATTCATTGATACCTTATACTACTATTTATTGTCTAAATTAGCTCATTTTAACTAAGCTTAAGCATTCTCTTGATATTAATTGACAGAGACAATGGCAGTAGCAATGTTGCATCCAAGGTTTGCAGAAACAGTCCAGCACGCAACAGCTAGACATTATCATGCTCTGCAATCATACAAATTTATGTATCTCTCTAAAACAATTGAAACTATAAATATGAAATATTTTCAGAAAATTTGCAAGTCCAATAAATTTATTTGAGTAAATGTTTGCAAACAACTGAAAACAGAACACCTAAATGTGAGGTGTATCATCAGCAAACTTATGTGCTTACAGGCACAATATTTTATTTGACACTCAAACTACACTAGGAGTTTCGTGTGCGACGTCTTGCATCATAATGATTCCATAATCTGTTAGAATTGCTTCTCTAACTCGAATCATTTCATCATGATTTGTCATGTCCAATGTATGACCTTCTTGAACAAATAATGTCCATATATAGTAAATAGATTATCAGCACGATCTTCCATTCTTATAAAATTATGCAACACACAACAAGCATGTGGAATCAGCATTTGGCGCCTTAACGGATAATTTGGTATATCCTTCAAAATATGAAATCTAGCTTTTAATTCACCAAATGCCCGCTCAATCACATTACGAACCGATGAATGTGTGTAGTTAAATAACTCTTCTTTTCCTCTTATACACCACCACTTTGAAAACCTCTACGATAATATCGTTTACTATGGTAGGGAGCTAAAAACCTTTTAGATTTGGATAACCACTATCGACAACATAGAAGTAATTTGTACCAAAATAATGCAAAAAAAAAACTTATAGTCAGCAACATAAAATACATTAAGTTTAAGAAATAGGTATTCAAAAAAAATTATAAAAAAGCCTTACCACCATTGGGAACATGGAATTTATTTTCTGGCCTAATCACAACATCATAAATTACGCGAGAATCATTAGAAAATATAGTTTATTATAAAGTCCCGTGTTTTCTAGTTTTTTAAGATTAGAAAATTATTTTTTAATTTGAATGGGAAACAGTTGAAAACAACAAAAATAAATTTTCTGTAATTTTCTAAAATCTAGTTATAGTTTAGAAAAACTTGTTTTCTTGTTTTTCGTATTTTCTATTTGGAAAATAACTAAATGGAACACGTTTTCAATTTTTTCTTGTTTTCTTAAATTTTTTTCTAGAAAACTAGCTAAGTAAAGAGACATTGTCTCTATCCATTGCAAAAGAGAGAAAAATTAATAGATATTATATGTAGAGAGAAAAGAAGAGTATTCAAAGGTGTGGTAAAATAAAGTAATATTGGTCTCTATTTATAGACAATGAAAAAATATAAATTTTGACATATTTTTTAATTTTTAAAAATATATTATTTAAAAGATATAATAATTTTAATTATTTATTTAAACAAAATTTGACCAACTAATAAAAAAAAGACAAGTGTCTCAATTCTATTGGTCAGTCAATTAAGAAGAGAGACACCACATGGTCTCTTGTTTAGGGTGGTCGAACACTTTCATATTGCCATTTAAATTTTTTTTATTTGATAGTGGTCGAAATATTGGCCTTTTTTGACCGATAAAGATGGTCTTATAAATCTTGGACTCAATCTCAACTACGCTAAAATAAAAGTAGCGTTTCAATCAAATTTAGACCAAATCGCAGCTTGATTTCCTATATTGGCTTGATGGATTCAATTAGATCTTTTGACATTTGTGAATACAAATACCCCGAAATAATATATATATATATATAGTGTAACTTTATTTTCAGAATCCTGTTAAGTGCGAGAACTGCGAGAACCACCTTTTATACTCCTAATAATACATAATGTACATCATGTCAATGCATACAACCCCTACTGATCATAACTCCTATTATATAGTAAGGGTTATAGATATAGTAGGGGCTATTATATTTAATAAAAAAAATTCAAAAAAAAATATAAAAATTATATTTTACTATAATACTCTTTGAATTAAAAATATTTTTTAATATTTAAAAAAATCTCATTGGTTTAGAAGAGTTTTTGCAGTTCTCGCACTTAAGAGAGTTCTGAAAATAAAGCCCCTATATATATATATATATATATATATATATATATATATATATAAAAAGAAATCTCAATTTGATGGCAAAATTCACTCAATAAGTTAAACGATTCAAGCATACATCGATGCACATACTTGATAGAAAAAATAACTATTCATATAAAAAATAAATAAATAATATATCAGACATAATGAGATCCTATTATTTGAAAACCTCGTTACACATAATTTTAAATCTAATTTTATTACTTTTATCCGATTTAAATTATTAACACAAATATTCATCTACAATTATAAAGTTAATTAGAACGATGATAACAACGATTAATAAGTTATTAGAGGCGAAAAGCGATGATAACAACGATTAATAAGTTATTAGAGGCGAAAAGCGATGATAACAACCATTAATAAGTTATTAGAGGCGAAAAGCGATGATAACAACGATTAATAAGTTATTAGTGCTTTCGCCTCGTTTCAAGTCTATCCTCATTACATAATTGATGTAAC
This sequence comes from Orobanche coerulescens, assembly GCA_033398695.1. Classification (NCBI taxonomy): domain Eukaryota; kingdom Viridiplantae; phylum Streptophyta; class Magnoliopsida; order Lamiales; family Orobanchaceae; genus Orobanche; species Orobanche coerulescens. Next base: position 173,114,230 of record CM065811.1, read on the forward strand.
GGAAGAGTTTACTTTCGGAACGAAATATTAGAATATAACTAAATTTCATGTGTATAATATTTCTTAAAATAAAACTATTTTGTTATATACATTACAATTTTTTTAGTTAATTCAAAAATAAATCTATATTATATATTAAAAGAAAAGTTCAGATTTTGCAACTTTCACCATATTTATCGGAGCTTCTGAGGCTGTCCACATCAGCATACGCATATGATTTTTTTATAGAGTCATATCCTTTATATAAATAATTATACAAATAGAGTCCTAATTAGTAGGTAATATATATTAAAAATGATTATTTAGCTTATTATCCCGTTCTTACTTTTTCGACATTTGTCAAGACATCTTTACTTTAATTTTAAACTAGATGTTCGCTCGTGCGATGCACCAGACAGAACCTTCTTTTACTTAAAAAATATTATCCCCAAATTTGTTCTTGGGAATTTTCGATACGGATCTTGATAAGAAATTATTGAATGTATCATGAAGTGTGATGTAATTGGAGAAAAGTTTCACATTAGCGTAATGTTAAGTTAATTAGTGTCTATTATATGAATAAATTTGGGGTTCTAAGACGCCGACGGAATGGAGGCATAGTATTGTCGTGCCATTTTTCAAGAACAAAGGCGATGCTCAGAGTTGCAGTAACTATAGGGGTATTAAACTCCTCAGTCATACTATGAAACTTTGGGAAAGAGTGGTGGAATGCAGGGTTAGAAGAGAAGTTGAGATCTCAGAGAACCAATTTGGCTTCATGCCGGGGAGGTCCACGACTGAGACCATTCATCTCGTCAGACACCTTATGGAGAAGTTTAGAGAGCAGCGTAAGGACCTCCATATGGTGTTCATAGATCTAGAGAAGGCTTATGATAGCATTCCGCGCGATGTTATTTGGAGGAGCCTAGTAGAGAGGAGGGTGTCATTGCCGTTCATTAGGGCGATCCAAGACATGTACTACCAAGCTAGGACGTGCGTTAGGACCCCAGTTGGTGACACCCAGTATTTCCCGGTTGAGATAGGGCTACACCAGGGGTCGGTGCTAAGCCCTCTTCTCTTCGCTCTAATCCTTGACGTAATTTCGCGGGGGATTCTAGATGGCGTCCCGTGGTGTATGCTTTTTGCTGACGACATTGTGTTAGTGGCGGAGTCGAGGAGGGAGGTGAACTCGAAGTTGGAGCTTTAGAGGTCTAAGTTAGAATCCCAGGGCTTGCGTGTGAGCCGGTCTAAGACCAAGTATCTCTGGTGTAACTTTAGTGGTGAGGCCAACGAGGAAGATGTAGAGGTAATGATTGCGGATCATATCGTACCCCGTACGGATAAGTTCAAGTATTTGGGTTCGATCATTCAGAAGGAATGTGAGTGTGAAGATGATATCACTCATCGCATCAAGGCGGGGTGGCTAAGGTGGAGAGCAGCGACAGGGGTCCTGTGCGACAAGAAAGTCCCTCTAAAGTTGAAGGGTAAATTCTATAGAGCGGCAATCTGACCTGCAATGTTGTATGGCTACGAATGTTGGGCGATGAAGAAGTCGCTTGAGAGCAAGTTGGAAGTGGCTGAAATGAGAATGTTACGTTGGTCATGTGGTCGCACAATGTTAGATAGAATCGCGAACGGGGTTTTCAAGAACGCGCTGGAAGTGGAGCCTTTTTCAGCGAAAGTTAGGGAAGGGAGATTGAGATGGTTTGACCACGTCCGCAGGAGGCAGGCATCTGCTCCGGTGAGGAGATTCGAGAGTTTATTGGTTGTCGGGGATAGTAGGAGAGGCAGACCGAGGAGGACATGGGAGGAGCAGCTGAGATTAGATTTGAAGGCCTTAAACCTTTCCGAGACCATGACTGTTGATAGGTGCGCTTGGAGGCGCCAGATCAGAGTTGTGGATTCATTTTTAGGGAGCGGTGTTGTAGTTGAGAGCCTCAGGATTGGGTTGTCTCGATTAGCTTTGACCTAGAGCACTGTATTTGTTACTTTTATTATATATTTTATCCTATTGTCTTTGCGTGTGGTGTATTTTTGATAGGGGGATGTGCGCAGAGTCAACCTCTCTTCTGTTAGAGCAGCGTTCATTGGGAGTGAAGTAGCCAAATTCCACTTAGGTAAGTCCCATGTGGATTAAGCCATGGGCTCAAGTATGGTATCGAGCTTTTTCGAATCATATGCTTTTCTTTGTATTTATCACTCAATATTCTGCTGTGCACTAAACTGGGGGTCTTCACGGAAACAACCTCCCTACAGTAATAAGTAGGGGCATGGTCTGTATACATCTTACCCTCCCCATACCCTGCTCTGAGTGGGATTTACCGTGTATGTTTGGTTTGGTTTGGTTTGGTTTGGTTTGGTTTGGTTTACTTTTTTGACATTTGTCAAGACATCTTTACTTTAATTTTAAACTAGATGTTCGCTCGTGCGATGCACCAGACAGAACCTTTTTTTACTTAAAAAATATTCTATCTATCCCCAAATTTGTTCTTGAGGATTTTCGATACGGATCTTGATAAAAAATTATTGAATGTATCATGAAGTGTGATGTAATTGGAGAAAAGTCTCACATTAGCGTAATGTTAAATTAATTAGTGTCTATTATATGATTAAATTTGGGGTACATAACGAAAAGAAGAGGTAGGAATAAATTTGGGGCCGAAAGTAATATGTCATTAAATCCTAATATATGTGTGTTTGCAGCGTGTGTTTTAGTATTTTTAGTTATTAAAATTAAATAAATTCCAATTTTTATGTAGACAATATGAATCTTAAATCTAATTTCTTAGAAGTGAATAAATGTATTTTTATGTACACAAAAATTTTTATGTAATAGTTTATTTTACTGAAAAAATATTCATATATTTTTAATATAAAATTTTTGTGCAATCTGTCAATAATTATATTCAATATGGATGTCTAATTGAATGTCGTGACATAAAAATTAATTTGATATATTTTTCATTAAGAATGAACTTGAATGTCAGATTTTTTTTTATATTTCTGAAATTTGAGAAGACATCTCTATATATAAGCTATACTTTTTAAAAAAAATAAAATATTAAAGAGATGTCACATTTCCCAACTCTTTTTTAAAAAATACTATACAGGGAATGAATAAATATCATCCTAATGCAACAATAACAACATTCTATGATCATCTAAGAAACTTATTCTTTTACTAATTTTTGTAGTGTACTTGATCAACTCTATAACAATTTTTCTTATTAACTATCATAATAGCGTGAACTTTTTATTTTAAGTATAAAAAATTAGTCGTTGGGATTAGCATCTAAGACATTTTTTCTTTTACCAATTTCTGTATTGTACTTGATTAGTTCTTTAACAATTTTTCTTCTTACCTGTCGTAATAGCATAACCTTTTGTTTTTAAGTATAAAGGATTTTTATAGCTTAATTTATAAACTAAATGAACCATTTATGCCCGTCGAATTTCGACGGGTTACACTAGTAAATAAATAAATAAGAATGTATGGTTTAACAATCCACTATTTGAGATTAAGGTTAAAATCACTACAAAAATACGAGGGTAGAATTGGTAACAAAAATAGCCCCCTATTGGCTATTGAGTCAATGTCAATACAGAATAAATAAATAAATAAATAAGAATGTATGGTTTAACAATCCACTATTTGAGATTAAGGTTAAAATCACTACAAATATACGAGGGTAGAATTGGTAACAAAAAAAGCCCCCTATTGGCTATTGAGTCAATGTCAATAATATTTGAGTATCATCTGGACACAATATCTGTGCAGGCAGACGAAATTCAACTCTACAAAAAAAATTGGAGGTCAAAGATTTAAACCCTAAACTGCCCCTGGTAAAAAGGTTTAAATTACCAACCTACCCTCAACCCGTACATACAAATTACAACCTTCAGTAAAGTGGAGACCGGTGAGGCGTACCCTTCCTCCGGTTAATTTCCGAAACCGGTCTACAATCCGGTCGGAAATCGGGGCGGAGTTCAGTTACAGTGCTCCTTTTCTTTCTAACCACCTCGGTCGTCGCCGTGCAGATAAGCGCCGGACTGTCGCTTAAACCTGCCGCGCTCCCGCCTCCGGAACCCGTGTCCGTCCCCACAGAGCCGGCATGTTCAAGCACCGAGTCAGGTGTCATTTGGCCGTCGTACGAACCGTGTTCGGGGAGTGTAAGAAACTCGCAGTCGCGGAGATACTTCGAAAGCTTGCATCCGGTTCTCAGTATGTGTTGAATCTGTAAAAAAAAAATCAGAAATATTATATATATATATATATATATATATAAATTGTTATGATACTATTCATTGTTACTAATGTTTTTAAATTGTTTAAAAGGTGGTTTTCGTAAATTATGATCAAATTTGCAAAGGAATATTAAATATGGAAAAGTTGTGTACCCGTCGAGTTTCGATGGGACAATCACTTATGTTTGAAAATAGAACTCGAAAACTAATTATAAAATAATACGTAGCTAGGGTTAAGCCATCTAGAGTCGTTCAAGGCGGAGCATGGCGATGAACCAAAACAACTAGGCAAGGACTCAATCACCCGAATTTACCAAATTTTTTTATTAATGGGTGATTTGACTACTCGTTCCAATTTGGAACGGAGCCCCGACATACCTCACCTGGACCATAGCCTGGGTAACACACACACTAACTATATATATATATATATATATATATTTAGAGTCAGGTTCAAACGAGAATGCTAACTATTTAAGAGAATACGAGAATGATCACCCATGCACAAAATCATATATGATTCACGTATTAAATCATATATGATTACTTGAGTGTGTATATCAGTATAACATCATATTTGATTTATACGTATATATTTGATTTTTTTTGGTCAGTATAAAATCATATATGATTTTTTCCGTCAGTGTAAAATCATATATGATTTTATACATGGCGACCATTCTCGTATTCTCTTAAATAGTTAGCATCATGAACCCGACTCTCTCTCTCTCTCTCTCTCTCTCTATATATATATATATATATATATGAGTGGGTTCTGATGAGAATGATACTTAAATTAAGAAATAAGAATGAATTTGATCCATAGATCTTGATTAAATGGATGACAGATTTATTCTCACAAAAACGTATACATGGAACGTAGTGCAATGATATTTTGATGCATATAATGCAAAGTTTTTTTTTATGCATTGCAAGCCAATCTGGACACTACATCACACAATGATCAATGATTCAGATTATTCTCAATTCACAACATAAAAACCATTCTCATATGATCATATATATATATAATATATATATAACTGTGTGTGTACCTTGCAAGAGAGAGAGCAGAAGAGATATGAGGGTTGCAGGTTTCTGTGGCAGTTGATGCAGAAGTTGGGTGCTGTTCTGTTGAGTCTGGAGGATTGAGGCCTCTGATTTAAAAACACTACTTTCGCACTGTTGTTGGTGTAAGACTGCCCACCCAAAAAATATAAATCAATAAACCCTAAATTATTTTTTAATAAATAAAAAAATAAATAGATATTGTTTGAATATTACGAGGAAAAGTAAACTAAATCAAGAAAATGAGAATTTTCTGATTTTAAACACGAATTTAAAAAAAAAATTAAGAAAATGTGAATTTTCTTATTTTAAACTCTGATTTATAAAAAAGGCTAAATTAATTAATAAAATGAGAATTTATTATATTAAACCGTATATTTTTCTAAATAGATATTGCTTGAATATTAGGAGGAAAAGTAAATTAAATCAAGAAAGTAAGAATTTTGTTATTTTAAACCCTAATTTAGAAAAAAAAAATAAGAAAATGAGAATTTTCTTATTTTTAAAGCCTAATAAGATAAAAAATATATATATTAATTAAGAAAATGAGATTTTTCTTATTTTAAACCTTAATTTTCAAAAATACAAAAAAAAAAGTAAATTAATTAAGAAAATGAGAATTTTCTAACCTAAGAAATGATGAAATTAAATTACTCAAGACATTAATAAATTTTCTAATTTGAGCTTTTATATATATATATATATATATATATATATTAAACTTACTTGAATATGAGCACAGTCCATTAGCTTAACAGCATCCCCAAGCCTTACAACATCATGATACACATATCTTCTTATCTGCAATTGAACAATTTTTACTTTAAAAAAATAATAATTATAATACGAAACGTTTATTCAAGAAAAAAATAATAATAATTAAATGAGGCTCCGAGATTATATTAATATTTTCTTGAATTAACTAAAATAAATTATGAAAAAAAAAAATAAATTACCTGTAAGAGTCGACGGCAGCGGTGATGATGAGTTACGCAGTGAGGGCAGATTCCGACACAGCAATCCAAGCAGAATATGTTCTTCTCGTTTCTCCTGGCATCCTCGTGATCCACGCACGCGTTGAAGAACTTCTCACTCATCAGCCCCGACAGCCATTCGGGGACCTCCGAACCATCAAACTGCCCAAAGAAAAACAACAATTTAGAGAGAGAAACAGAGAGACCTCAGTTTTTAGAGAGAGAAATAAAAAAAGACCCCCACCATGTCTGAGAATTATTATAGTAGAAGCTGAATTCAGGAGAAAAAAAAAATCTATGTTTCACACTCTCACAGTCTCACTTATAATATATAGACACACACACACGGGTACATATAGAGAGAGAAAGCGTTAGAGAGAGAGAGGGGGTGCAAGGAAAGAGAAGGGAACGGCGCCTGTAAAAAACCAGATAGTGGTGTGTGTTACTGTTACCGATGAAGGAACTTGAATGGAGGAGTTCGCCTCATTTATTTATTAAATATATATTTTTTTTGGAGGAAAATTTAAACGGTAGTGTGAATATTATTTTTTTTTTCTTTTTTTGGTAATTTCGTACTTCTTGAGGTACTATTGGTCACAATTAACAACAAAATGTGTACGTACCAATGGATAAGTTCAAAATGAAAACATTTATTCTATTTTCATATTTAATCTTCTATTTTGATGAACAATATTATTTTAATATAAGGTAGTAAATAATAAGATGGAGTCATATATATATATATATATAGTAAAACCTTAATAAATAAATATGATCGGGACTGGAAAAAAATATCATTTAGCGAAATTATTCATTTATCGAAAGAAAATTTGAACATGTTATAAAGAGTTGGGACCGGAGAAAATTATTCATTTGACGAGGTTATTCGTTTATCGAACATAATTTATCGAGTTTTAACTGTATAGGATGATTTTTGTAGTTTCAAATGTTATATATGGAGTTATTTTTGGTAATTACACCAAAACTTTGGCTAGTTTGTAACCATTCCTACACTTAATTGGATGGATTATCATTTCACACCACAATGATTGTGACTAATCTTCAACTCAAATGGTTTCAATCACTTCAGTGTCAGCATTAAATATGTGTGGTTAAATACTTGTGTAGTATTAGAGCCGCCGGTTTTCAAATTGGCCCGAGGATACGTCGAAAATACGCTACATCTAAATGTGTCGGAAGCCCGAGTTGGGATGTTGGCCCTATGCTATTCACTTGTAAATACGTTTCTAAAGAAAAATTTGATGCTAAGCGTTCGGACTGCTAGTGTCTAGCGTCGAAAGAATAATCAGAGATTGATCGGATTAGATGATTTCTTTTATTTTGATCATTTATATATGTAATGTATATATATTATCATATTAAAATATAACTATAATGTTTAAACCATTTAAATAGACATCTAATCAGTTACATATTAACTATTTTGAATATTCATATATGTATACAATAGTCAATAATACTCATGACGTCTCAATTTAATAATTTATACTACCATTAAAATTAAAAAAAAAAAAAGATTGCCTTGCTACCTATTCACCCGCCAAGGCACCCCCCTCCCACCTAGACGTTCGCCCAACTTCCCTTTCTAAGTGACCGTTTGCGACCGATTATTGCCAAAGCGCCCAATACAAAAGCTTAGGGCACATTGAGGCGCTCGAGCACCGCTTAGCGCCTAAGCAGCCGCTCGTTCTATAAAACAATTTATAACTTTCAGATTCATCCTCAACTATACTAAAAACGAACTAGCGGTTCAAATTTAGACCAAACTCCGCCTGATTTCCTACATACACACACACAAGGTACTGTTATTATGGTTTGAAGCCGGTCTAGTGGTTGGAGTGTTTCATTTGTTTTAAAGATTTAAAGTCTTATGTAGAATTTTTCTTCTTTCAATTTATCCCTACACATCTTTTAGTTTGATTACCAAAAACAAAAATAATTTATAGGTTCGGTTTTCTTTTTGCACACAATTTTACACATTTTTTATAGCACTTTTATCGTACTTATTGATCTTGAATGTGTGGAATTATAGTGTTTATGCTTATTTCTTCATTTGTTGGACTCAATTACGCTTTGATATTTTTAGTTGTGTTTCCAGACATTGCTAGGACCAAATAAAAGCGTGAAAGATGTCACGACCCCAAGACATATCAGGCGATGCACGGACAAGAGAACGAGCCAAAAAAGACTGAAAACAGGGATGAACAAGGCGACATTGTGTTGGGTATTTGACACGGCCGTGGCTCCGGTCGTGTTTCAGCACAGATGAAAATTGAGTTTCTGGAAAGGTTCGATAGGGGATGTGTCATTTGACACCGTCAAGTCATTGGGCGGTGCTGCTTTTCTATTTGACGAGTTTGACGCGTTTTAACAGCCTTAGACCCTATTCGTCGGCTATAAATAGGGGTGAAAACGGATCGGATACGGGCGGATAGTGCTCTTCCCGTATCCTAACCCATATTTTTCTCTCGGATTCGGAGTCGGATACGGGAAGGCCGGATACGGATACGAATTCGGATTATTCGGGATACGGACACGGGACGGATACAGGACGGATTCGGGTCGGATTCGAATAAATATAATCGGATAATACGTGTCATACAAAAATCGTTTGGAAGTTATTGCAGCATATAAAAAAACTACCTACACAATATTTCATAAAAGTTCTAATGCAAACTATAGTAATTTTTTTAAAAATCGTTTCATAATAAGGTTCCCTCATTTTTACTTATTCAGTCTCTCCCATAAAAAACATAAGCTCCATACTTAGCAAAGACTAAAAAGTGGTAATTTAATTGTTTTTAACAATTATTATAATATATATAATTGCCCCTCTATTTACTTGAATAGAACATTTCTTTTAAAATACATTTCGTATGAAACAAATAGCTTATAAGTTAGTATTAAAGTGTTTGGATAATACATTTCTTTTAAAAAAAAAAATTCCAGAAAATAATTTTTTTTTTCGAAATATAATTTTTTCCAGAATTTTTTTTTTATTTTTCGCAAAAAGTATTTTTTATTTTTTCAAAAAATATAAAAAATCCAGAAACTAATTTTATTTTTTCCAGAAAATAATTTTTTTCGAAAAAATGTTTTTTTTATTTTTTTCGAAGAAATAAAAAATTTCCATAAATAATGTTTTTTCGAAAAGATAATTTTTTTTCTAGAAAATATTTTTTTTTTCGAAAAATAATATATTTTTCCAAAAAATACTTTTTTTTTGAAAAAAATATTTTTTTCTTGAAAGTTTGAAAATTTATTACACTGAAGTCCAAAAGTGTTATATATATATATATATATATATAATAAAGTATATTTAAGATTTAAAAATATGGATATCCAGATTTATTATCCAGATTGGTATCCGGATTGGTATCCGGATAATATCCGATAAAATATGGGAAAACTCGGATACGGGCGGATATTGCATTATCCGAATTCGAACCCGTATCCGAATTCAACTATCCGGATCCGTATCCGAATCCGACCGGATACCTATTTTTCATCCCGAATTCGATCCCGATCGGATACGGCTCCGGATCGGGCGGGAAATATCCGCCCAGTTTTCACCCCTAGCTATAAAGGACCTCAAAGGTCAATTTTTAGGATTACCAAGTCTACGAAGGGTTTAGGAGGATAAAAACATCATCAAGAAGAAATCAAAGGCTTCAAGGGAGATCAAGAACAAGGATTATCGAGAGATCATCATCTGATTTTTATCTTCTTCCTCTCTTACTCCCTTTTATTTTTATTTTCTTTAGTTGAACATGTTGAACTTGAGCATGAATGCTTATTTACTTTTCACCATGTCTGGCTAAACTTGTTAGATTCCGGATATGGGAGTACATTATTTATTATGGATTGTTGAGATTGACTATTTAATTTATCATCTACTTAAATTTCTTTTTCAATTAATTAGTTTTTATTCATGTTTGAACACTTGACCAATATTTTTTAGGTCTAACTTAATTGACATAATCGATTACGAGATTGAGAGATCAGTGGTTGATAAGATACATCATCATAGAGAATTTAATCTACGTTTTAATTGCACATCGAGAGACTTTAAAGGACTTTTTACGATTGTCATATTAGAAAGACAAGTGGAATTTTAACGAGAAGTCAAATCCTATTGATCCTAGCAAATAATGGAAACCTAGTGTTGAGATCTACTTATTTGTCATATAATCCTCCTCCTCTGAAATTTGTTTATATTACTATTTTATTTGATTTGATTTTTTAGTAAAAAATACTCTCATCCCAAATTCGATCGTCTAGATAAAATTGGGAACACTACAATACGGTACTTAATACAATAGAAATAATAGTCTCTGAGATACGACCTTGTTCGCCACCTTCTACGACTACTCTGTATACTTGCGGGTTGTAAAATGAACAACGAACATTTTCGAACTCGGATCATTGAACTCATTTATTAATATGCGCCTCCGACAAGATAAATGTTTTCGGGTGCTGTAATTTTTTAAGAAAATATAACTATTTTTATGTGATAAGTGTACCAGTTTGTATACTTAAGGTCCTAAAAAAATTTAATATTAATATATATAATTAGAAATATTTATCGCATTCCCAATATTAAAATCATGGATCCGCTAATGTCCTTTGATGTAGTTGTTGGAATAATTCGGTACTTACATGTGTATTACAAATAAAATTCTGAACTGGACTATAACAAAGAACAGAAACAAATATTACACTTGAAAGTAAAGAACAATTTTAATAAAAGGACTAAAGATCGTCCGAAGCTAGAGCTTCTGCCCGCAAGACGAGAATATGCCCCGGTAGTGCTCACGGTGAAGCGACTCGTCCCCAAAGGTTAAGACGATCTGAACGTCTCGACAGTAGCAGCACCACAAATTGAACGAGCACCTGCGAACTGGACTGGAACGAAGACTGAACTGAATATGTTATGTTATGCTCTGATAAAAATACACTGTTTTCGTGGATCTGCAATGACCAAATGAGCCGATATATATAGCACTCTACTTGACCAGGTGAAGGGATTCGTCGCCATTAATTCTGCCATGATGGCTGGCGGTTTCAGACAGCCAAAGGGCTCGGTCGGATGAAGAGCCATGTGCAACTCAAGAGTCTTGGTATGAAGGCAACTCAAGAGTCTTGGTATGAAGGCAACTCAAGAGTCTTGGTATGAAGGCAACTCAAGAGTCTTCGTCAATACCAAAAGGCTTGGTCCATACCAAAAGGTTAGTGGACTTACGTATTTAGTCTTGGCTTGGTCCATACCAAAAGGTTAGTGGACTTACGGATTTGGTCCAAAAAGATAAGCCCAAACACCAGCCCAAAGCACCAATTGCCAAGATCCAAGTCCTGGGTCTGGACTGAGACTGAGACTGAGACCGAGCCCGATCCCGAGCACGAGCCCGAGCCCGATCCCGAGCCCGAGCCCAAGCACATGCCCATGTCTAACTCGACGGACGGTCGGTCGGTCGGTCAGCGGTGGCGGCGCGCGCGCGGGCGTGTGTGTGTGCGCGCGCGAGGACACCCATACACACCAACCCACTTGTTATTAAGCCCATATAGGCAAAGACATTAAATACAAGCCAAAACATCCATCCACAATCAATGTGGGACAACTAACATCATATATATCATGTTAGTTCCTACTCAAACATCCAACTTTAACATTTAATATCTCACTCACCGGAAATTGGTTTAGAAATATTAAATATACCACGTTCATCTACTCACGACGTAGATTAACATTCAATAAATATTTTAGTTAAATAATAAATATTTAATTAACAATATTTATTCTTAATAAATGGTTAATTACTAAACCATTTCCAACAATCCCCCACATGAGTGAGAATGCCAATGCAAAATGAATGCAAATGCATAGTTCAGTCCTCAAGAGACAATATTGCATTTTGCTAGGTGGCTTGTGACCTTGAACCTATCCATTGTCAACATTATCGAGTATACTGGCGGCATAGTGGTCATGAAAACCTTGAACTAGTCCTCCATGGTGTATACTGAGACAATAATATAGACAGAATATCATCTCAATTCCATCTGTTCTAACGTTTTGTGTCCTTTTCGGCCTTGGACACCCCTTTAGATTCATAAGTGTATCAACTGTTCTCAGAGAATAGGTATGTTTGAGTGTTTTAACATACGGATTATTATAACTTCGTTATCCCATTGAACCAAGCTCTTGGGATCCTCCAATCTACAAGGTTGGGTTTCCGCTATAATCATCCTTAAGATGTGGATTTAACACCCATTCCCTCTAACAATTTATACATTTAATCTCGATTAATACTCTACGTCATCGGATCCGCCAGATTATCTATTGACCTTATATAGTCAATTAAGATAATCCCACTCAAGATCAAATGCCTCACGGCATTATGTCGTCGACGAATATGTCGAGACTTACCGTTATAAAACATGTTTTGTGCCCGTCCAATAGCAGTTTGGCTATCACAGTGTATCAACACAGACGTCACAGGTCTCGTCCAACATGGAATATCCTCGAGGAAATTTTTAAGCCATTCAGCTTCTTCACCAGCTTTATCCAAAGCTATGAATTCAGATTCCATGGTAGACCTAGCAATACAAGTTTGTTTCTTGGACTTTCAAGATACAGCACCACCTCCAATAGTGAACACATATCGACTCGTAGAAAATGAGTCTTTCGATTCGTATATCCAATTAGCATCACAATACCCTTCAAGTACAGCAGATTCTCTTGAATAATGAATCACAAAGTTCTGAGTATATTTTAAATAACTCAGTACTCGTTCTAGAGCCCTCCAATATTCTTTACTTGGATTAGCCGTGTAGCTACTCAACTTGTGAACCGAGCATGCTATATCATGTCGGGTACAATTTGATAGATACATCAAACTCCCAATGATCTTAGCATATTCATCTTGACCCACAGCTTCACCCTTATGATTAATCACATGAACATTTGGTTCCCAAGGAGTCTTAGCAATGGGTTTATCAAAAGCGTTGAATTTCCTTAATACTTTCTCAACATAATGAGATTGCGTTAAAGCAATTCCGTTAGGCGTTTTCAGAATCTTAATTCCAAGAATAGTATCAGCCAAACCCATATCTTTCATGCTAAAATTCCTACTTAGCATTCGTTTCGTTTCACCAATCATACGAGAGTTGCTATCCATTATCAAAATGTCATCTACATATAGACAAACAATAACGTAATTGTCACCCGTTTTCTTAACATAGACACATTTGTCACTGTCATTGATATTGAAACCATTTGACAACATCACTTCGTCAAATTTCAAATGCCACCGCAGAGGTGCTTGTTTCAAACCATATAAAGACCATTGTAGTTTGCATACCATGTGTGTAACACCCCAAACTAGGCGGATATTACAGCGCCGTGGACCCCCGACTGGGACCCACCAGGCGAGTGAAAATGAATGAAATACACAGGGTAAATATAGTACCGAACCACATTACATCATTAATTACTCCGATGAGGAGTTTCATATAACACACCCAAGATAATACATAATACATGTATATTTTATATGAAGATAAAACATACGACACTGAATAAAATGAGTATTTAAATGGAAGTCTGCAGCGGAAATAAAATAAAGAAAACACGAGTGAATGAAAAGGACTGGGGGCCCCTACTAGTATAACTGGGACTCCTCGCCGTCAATGTTCTCTTCCCGTGCCTTAGCCTCGCCATGACCTGAAAAACAAAATCCCCCAACGGGGTCAGTTACACAGAACAAAAATCCTCAAGAGTTGAATAAACACAATCATATATGCTGTATAAACCACAAGTTCGATCAAAAATCTCAAACCGTCGAACACATGCGATCAAAAGTGAATCGGTCAGATTATAACCCAATCTTGTTGAAAACATACGCAATCAAACATGCTGTATGAATCAACTAACGGTACGGCTCAAAGGGTGGCGCCACACTACGCCCGGGATGGAAATGTGTCCGTGCACAAGCCACCAACGAGTATCGATCGAATACACGTGTGGTCTTGTACCTAATCAGTCTCACGACGTAATCGTCTCGTGTGCACAATCCAATGTTAGGCCAACTACCAACACACGACTTAATATGTGCCCGACATGAAAATCCTACACATACCAACCGGCACGCCAGTATGACCCGGAATGCCACGAGATAACAAAAGTGACATCGAAATCAATAATGACTCACCGAGATGAAATGATAGTGAAACGAATGATAGCTCACTAAAATTATTGGAACCGTCGTTCCTCGTGACTGAAGTGATTAATTGACAATGACAAGTCTCGATATGGTTAATACAATATGAATAAGTTATGATTATGAATGAACAACAACGAAAGGAATGAATATCCCTTTAACTGAGTAAGAATTAACTTAACACCGATGAAGAATGTCCTTCCACGAACAACGTCCTAAATGAGATGTTGGTCGATCGAACAACCTTGAATAACACAAATACCAACAATCCATTCAACATACGAATCAAACACGAATATAACGAACTCAAAACGTCGATACGACTAAACCAAGTTCATTGGGGCATTTCGACAAACACCTTGAAAACAAATTCCCTTCTTAAACAACTAAACCCATTTGAATCGAAATCCAACTTCTATTGAATGATCCAACCCACCAAAACACCATCAATACAATATATAATCCAAACGAAATGCTCAAATCGAATTTACGATATCATTAAATTGCAAAACCTAATTCCAATTCAACCTTCAAAGTGTTCTTGAGAAAAACTTCCAACAATCTGATGATAACTCGTAAAAACTCATAATCATACGTACATCCATCACAATTCATGATTATACCATCCAAAACATCATGCTCCAACTCAAAATCAAATTCAAGGGTTGAAGAAAGTTACCTTAGATTAGGATGAAAAATCCACAAATATGTTGTTGATCCACACTACAACTTGAGAAGATGAAATCTATGAGTTTTGATGATCTTGAAACATCCCAAAATCGCTCAAAAATCACCCCAAGGAAGAGAGGAAGAAGTGAAATGAAGAAATGAGCTTGTTCCTCTCAAAAAACGAAATTATAGAGCAGCCTGCACTGTGTGCCGCGGCCCGGCCGAGTGTGCCGCGGCACAGGGCTAGAAAACTGCACAGTGACTCGGCAGCGTGCCGCGGCCCTGCTGGCAGGAGCCGCGGCCCCCGGTATAGGCAGGTCGGCCAAAAACTGCAACGTGTGTGCCGCGGCGCACACTCCCTTGTGCCGCGGCCCACACCCCTTGGGTCCTAAAATGATGAAAAACGACCCGGGAAGAGAATAAAAGCAATATGAATCAATATTTGAGAAACAATAACACGAAATGGAAGTGCGGAAACCCTAAAACGGTGGTTCCAAGCAGTGATTACAAGGGTTCGCCCAACAAAAGCACAATTTGAACAATGAGGAGATTTGAAATGACATGAACTCCAACGTCAACATCGACTAATGAATCAATTACAATAATCAAGATAATACTCTTGTCTCGATTCCCAAGCAAGGTTGAAACAATGAACAATATCGATACACGCTTCGAAGTTATTCCAAACGGTGAACACGGATGAATGAATGTGGATGATGAATGATTATTAACAAGTGAAAAATTACATAGTGACAATTACTGAATGAAATTACTGAATGATAATGACTGAGTTACAACTGGGTATTACATACACCCCCCCTAAAAGAGTTTCGTCCCCGAAACTAAGGGTCAAACAACTCGGGATAACTCTCCCGCATACTATGCTCGATTTCCCAAGTTGCCTCTTCGATTCCGTGCCTAGACCAATGAATCTTGACCAAAGGAATCGTCTTGTTCCTCAACTGTTTGATTCGCCGCTCTAAGACTCGTATGGGACGCTCCTCATACGAATGATCATTTGCGATCTCGATTTCATCGAACTGAAGTATATGACTCGGGTCGGCAACATACTTCCGTAGCTGAGAGGCGTGAAACACATTATAAATTCGGCTCAACGCTGGAGGTAAGGCCAATCGATAAGCTAGCTCGCCTACTCGATCCAAAATCTCAAACGGTCCAATAAATCTCAGACTCAACTTTCCCCGCTTCCCGAAACGGAATATACCTCGACTCGGGGATACCTTGACCAACACGTGGTCACCTGTGTCGAACTCTAATGGTCAGCGACGATTGTCTGCATAAGATTTCTGTCGACTCTGAGCGGTCAACAAACGACTCCTGATCAAAGCTACCTTCTCACGGGCGGCTATAAGCATATCGGACTCGGTGCCGATTGATTCTGATAAGTCGTCCTAACATAAAAAAGATCAACAAAGGCGACCATACAAGGCCTCGTAAGGTGCCATCTTAATCGAAGCATGCCAACTATTATTATACGTGAACTCGAACAATGGTAGTTGGGCTTCCCAATCGTCTTTCCAATCGAGGACGCATGCCCTCAACATGTCCTCCAATGTCTGAATAGTCCTCTCTGATTGTCCGTCGGACTGAGGATGAAAAGTTGAGCTGAAATTAAGCTGAGTTCCCATGGCACGATGATCTGATTTCCAAAAATTAAACATGAATCGCCCGTCACGATCAGAAACGATACTCTTAGGAGTATAGTGCAATCTCACTATTTCTTTGATGAACAACTAGGCAAGTCTCTCGGGACACCAAGTATCCTTAATCTCAAAAAAATGAGCTGACTTAGTTAGACGATCCACAATTACCCAGATTGTATTCATGCCACGGCGACTCGTCGGCAAACTCGTGATGAAGTCCATTGAAATATCCTCCCACTTCCACTCCGGAATAGGGAGCGGTTTCAGCATACCCGCCGGTCGCTGATGTTCTATCTTGACTTGTTGACAGGTGAGACATCTCGAAACAAACTCGGCGACTTCACGCTTCATATTACTCCACCAGTAATTTTGTTTCAAGTCTTTGTACATCTTGCTGGACCCCGGATGAATAGAATAAGGGGTAGCATGGGCTTCTCTCAAAATCGAGTTTTTCAACTCGTCATTCGCCGGTACACATAACCGATTCTTAAATCTCAAGAGTCCATCCTCGTGGACCACAAATCCAGGGGCTTTCCCCTGTGCCACATCCTCGCAAATGCGCAACAAAAACGGGTCCGAACCCTGATTCACTCTGATCGCCTCTTCAAGTGGCGATGAAATCTCCAGCATACAAAGCTGTCCCTGAACACGCTGTAACCAATCCTCGATCTTATGCCTAAGTAATTCTTGCTGAAGTTCCTTCTGAACTATTAATCGAGCAAGGATCTGCTCCTGAACGGACTTACGACTCAAGGCGTCGGCGACAACGTTCGCCTTGCCCGGGTGGTAAAGTATCTCAATATCATAATCTTTGATTAGTTCCAACCACCATCTCTGTCGCATATTTAACTCCTTCTAAGTAAATATATATATATATTTTAAACTCTTATGATCGGTGAATATCTGACAGGTAACGCCATAAAGATAATGACGCCAAATCTTCAATGCGAATACCACGGCTGTTAGCTCCAGGTCGTGGGTCAGATAATTAACCTCGTAAGGTCTCAATTGCCATGAAGCATCGGCAATAACCTTCCCATTCTGCATTAATACACATCCAAGACCGTGTCCAAACGCGTCACTATAAACCACAAATCTTTCCGTCCCTTGTGGCAAGGAAAGGACAGGTGCTGAAATTAACCGGCTCTTGAGTTCCTCAAAACTCCGCTGACATGCGTCAGACCACGTGTATTTCTTATCCTTTCGCAAAAGGTTCATCATGGGTTGAGCGATTTTAGAAAATCCTTCCACAAATCGCCGATAATAACCAGCTAATCCGAGGAAACTTCGAATTTCCTTAACATTCTTCGGAGGTTGCCAATCTCGGATAGCCTCCATCTTCTGAGGGTTAACACGAACTCCGTCTGATGAAATTACATGTCCAAGAAACGTCACTTCGGACATCCAGAATTCACATTTGGAAAACTTCCCATAAAGTTGCTCTCGTCTCAACACGTCGAGCACCTGATGAAGGTGAAACTCGTGCTCCTCCCAGTCACGAGAATAAATTAAAATATCATCAATGAAGACAACCACAAACTGATCCAAAAAGTCGATGAAAACCCGATTCATTAATTCCATAAATACCGTATATGCATTAGATAACCCAAACGTCATTACTACGAACTCATAATGACCGTAGCGTGTTTGAAACGCCGTCCTCGCGATATCCGACTCTCGAATTCGCAACTAACGATATCCAGATCTTAAGTCGATCCTGAAAAATACTGAAGCTCCCTGAAATTGATCTAAGAGATCATCAATACGGGGTAGAGGATACTTAATCTTGATCGTCCCCCTGTTCAACTCCCGATAATTAATAAACACACGAAACAAACCATCCTTCTTCTTGACAAATAACACTGGTGCTCCCCACGGGGATGCACTCGGTCGGATATAACCTTCTCGAACAATTCCTCAAGTTGAATCTTCAACTCCTGCATTTCGGTCGGGGCCATCCGATATGGTGCCTTCGATAATGGGGACGTACCAGGCTCCAACTCTATCGTGAATCCCACATCCCTCGATGGAGGTAAACCAGGTAGCTCGTCTGGGAGTACATCGTCAATCGATAACAATGATACCAGGAATGGTTGAACACCTCGATTGCCTTAGAATTGGCCAATCGACGACAACGGTACAATGAATGATTGAACACCTCGATTGCCTTAGAACGGCCAATCGATGAAAATGATACAATGAATGATTGAACACCTCGATTGCCTTAGAACGGCCAATCGATGAAAATGATACAATGAATGATTGAACACCTCGATTGCCTTAGAACGGCCAATCGATGAAAATGAAACAATGAATGATTGAACACCTCGATTGCCTTAGAACGGACAATCGATGAAAATGATACAATGAATGATTGAACATCTCGATTGAGTAATTTCACTGCTTCCATCATATTAATGATTCTTCTGGAGCAACGGGGATTACCTCCCTGAAACACACACTCGGCTCCAACGACTGAAATGATAGTGACCATACGCTTACGAACACTGAGGATGGTATCATGACGATCCATCCAACTAATACCCAATATTACATCGTCCTTAGGTAAATCCACTACGATTAGGCTCACCAACCAATCGCGGTCATTAAGCTTAATTCGGTCAGTTCTTAACCTCATGATTTTCGAAAATTCTTCTACCGTCAGGTAGACCAATGATATAAGGCCCACAATTAATAGGACTATCCAAGTTAAGTCTATTCAAACATGATTCGGAAATGAATGAATGCGGTGCACCAGTATTAAAAAGGGTACACACAAATTGAGATAAAATTACGAGTATACATGAGATCATTCGGGCCTCCGGATCATCGATCCTCTTCATCGCGTGAATCCGGGACTTGCCGGCCCCCGAACCGGATGCTCCCGTCTGATAAATATGAGCTCTGCCTTTATTCGCTTCTGTCATCTTAAACGACGCTGACAGAGCAGTCTGATTCTGAATCGCTGATTGCTTCGGGGCCTGAGATGCCGCCGGAGTCGGCTTGGAGTCCCTTCGGCAATAACGGGCCTTATGCCCAACAATCCCACAATTATGGCACGTGATAGACGGTTTCAGACACTTAGTGCTGTAATGACAACGCGCTCCACAGTTGAAACAGGTGATGGCCGAACTGGCCGCTCGGGACTGATATCCCGCAGGATTTGGCATCGTAGGAGGTCGCTAAGAAAAGTTAGGACTCGCACGAGGCTTCTTGAAGGTTGACGGACCGCCTTCGGACTGATTACGCTTCGTTGATTTCTTGCTGACAGATGAAGGTTGTTGCTCAGCAATTCCCTTAGCAGCAGGCTCATACGGGAGGGTTCTCTCAATTAATTCGGCCAGAGTGGCGCAATGATGATTAAGCAATTGCATATGGGTCATCAAGACCTGCATAAAAATGAGTGGATCAACCCGAACATCTTCTGATCGAGCCGAGTCCTGGGTACGATTTCCTGACAGTGAGTGATTATTTCCCAGGTTTCGGCCCACACCGCGGCCTCTCCCCGTGCATCCCCTGACAACTCTCTCCATACTGAAGTAAGAAGGTCGCATGATAATCATAGATCTCGTATGAGTACCGCATTATGATTTACGTCATGAAATGATGAAAATGAGCATACGCGCTCTAACACAGTGATTACATGAATGATTAACTGAGGTGACATGATTATCTGATGATATTCTTGAAATGATTATCTTGAACAAGTTAGCAAGATTAATGATATGATCTTCAAGATCAACAACTGAGTAATGAAATGAATTGAGTGATTAATGAGTTAACATGATCAACATGATTAAAATGAAAATGATGTTTGAGGATTGTTAACTAGTGAATTATGAATGAATGATTATTTCCAGAAATTACACCATGGTGTTAGAAGTCTTACAGTTCTTTCGGTCTAATGGGCTCGGCATTTGCACAGGTCACACGTGACGCGAAAGTCCAATGATACTAGTCTGATGATGATGATTTCTAATGAAACATGACTCGAAAGGTAGTATTCAAAACCACGCTCCGATACCAACTCTGTAACACCCCAAACTAGGCGGATATTACAGTGCCGTGGACCCCCGACTGGGACCCACCAGGCGAGTGAAAATGAATGAAAAATACAGGGTAAATGTAGTACCGAACCACATTACATCATTAACTACTCCGATGAGGAGTTTCATACAACACACCCAAGATAATACATAATACATGTATATTTCATATGAAGATAAAACATACGACACTGAATAAAATGAGTATTCAAACGGAAGTCTGCAGCGGAAATAAAATAAAGAAAACACGAGTGAATGAAAAGGACTGGGGCCCCCTACTAGTATCACTAACGTTCTCTTCCCGTGCCTTAGCCTTGCCATGACCTGAAAAACAAAATCCCCCAACGGGGTCAGTTACACAGAACAACAATCCTCAAGAGTTGAATAAACACAATCATATATGCTGTATAAACCACAAGTTCGATCAAAAATCTCAAACCGTCGAACACATGCGATCAAAAGTGAATCGATCAGATTATAACCCAATCCTGTTGAAAACATACGCAATCAAACATGCTGTATGAATCAACTAACGGTACGGCTCAAAGGGTGGCGCCACACTACGCCCGGGATGGAAATGTGTCCGTGCACAAGCCACCAACGAGTATCGATCGAATACGCGTGTGGTCTTGTACCTAATCAGTCTCACGAAGTAATCGTCTCGTGTGCACAGTCCAATGTGAGGCCAACTACCAACACACGACTTAATATGTGCCCGACATGAAAATCCTACACATACCAACCGGCACGCCAGTATGACCCGGAATGCCACGAGATAACAAAAGTGACATCGAAATCAATAATGACTCACCGAGATGAAATGATAGTGAAATGAATGATAGCTCAATGAAATGATTGGAACCGTCGTTCCTCGTTACTGAAGTGATTAATTGACAATGACAAGTATCGATACGGTTAATACAATATGAATGAGTTATGATTATGAATGAACAACAACGAAAGGAATGAATATCCCTTTAAGTGAGTAAGAATTAACTTACTCAACACCGATGAAGAATGTCCTTCCACGAACAACGTCCTAAATGAGACGTCGGTCGATCGAACAACCTTGAATAACACAAATACCAACAATCCGTTCAACATACTGTTGTTACCCAAAATATTATCCGGAGATAGTATTGCTGGAACGATCGAGTAACAAACAAAATGCGAGAACACTTCCGTGGGAAAATAGATAACACAAGATTTGCCGGGGTTGTTAGTCCCGGGCTTGAATGCTCTCGCGAGATGTTATTAATAAATATCTTGTCAGTACAAATATTAATGTTAGAATCTAATACAATGAGTGTAAAAGCTTCTAGTTATCTAGGCTTTAGAGCGCGTAGATTGCCGGAAGAACCAGATGGATGAATCTGTGAGTTCTTGCTTGGAATTTATGATGAATGTGTGTGAATGTCACTATGAATATGTTAGTGCTTGCCAAAAGAGCCTTTTGTTCTCTCTTTGGTGTGTATTTTGCACTTAATTCGTGGTAGGATCCGTTTCTTTGACCGCAACCGTGAGTTCTCTATTTATAGGGGGCTAAGTAGTTGGGATCCCTCAGGCGATCGCGGGCGATCGCCGTTTTCTATATTAAAATAAACGGCCGCTCGTCCCGTCACGTGGGCCTGTTCCTTTGAGGTCCGAGGTTGCGGTTGGAGGCGGTGGGTGGACGATGGGAAGCCCGGCCGCGCGTCGCGGTCATTTGTCCGAGGAGGGTCCACTTCGTACCTTTCGCGGCCTTGTCGGTAGGTGCGGTAGGTGACAGTGGGGTCAATGATCCTTTTTGTTGGTATCCTATGAAGATCCGCGGGTGGGCCATCGTCAAGATTCGGTCTTCGACGACTTTGACGGACGCCGGATCCCCACGTGGCATGAGACGATCGCCCGATGCATTAGACAAAGACGATCGCCCGGTATCAAAAGACGATCGCGGTTACCAAAAGACGATCGCTATATTATGCGGACTTTAGGTGTTCGTCCGAGTTTGGCTTCTATGGTTGACTTTTCAGGAGGTCGCCGATCGCCTATCGCGCGAATTAATCGTCGCACAACAATTGCCCCATTTCGCCTTGATGTTGAAAACACGGGGTGAGGTGGCACCGTTGGCGATCGCCGATGTTTAGACGATCAGCCGTCTGAATTCAAATATGGACGACCTTCTTTCGCGTCGGGAGCGGCGGGAAAAGAAGGCGGGCCTTTCCTGGCGGGACACGCGTCGTCTTGCCGTTGGGGAATCCGACGGTTTGTCGGACACTGTCGGTGGCGTGCCCTCGAAAACGCGTATGCGGGATTCGAGGCCGCATTTAATGCGTCCCCACGTGACGGTTCCGATTCGATCCCGAGGTTTCTCCTTTTTGCACTTAGGCCCTCGTTCCCATCTATAAAAGGGGAGGGCTTCTTCTCCTTCACTTTTACGCGCCCTTAGCATCCATGGCGAATTTACTGCGAAATTTGGAGCCTTTGAGTGCCGATCTTCTTCTTTTTCCTAGGTAAGATTAAATTTAACCTTTTCCTTATTTTTACTTTCCAATATGTCGGGAGGATCGAAAACTTTCGAGACCGGAAGTTCTTCCACGCCGCGCGTTGCACGAAGCAGGAGGAGGTTCCCGTTAGAGTGGATATGGAGACGGCCGCAGAAGCTATTCGAGCGGGGATTGCACCCGAAGAACTCGAAAAACTTTTCAACGAGGCCGAGGTGGCGAGGACGGCGGAGACGGCGGAGCAGGGGGGTTCGCCGGTAGATGAAGACGATCTGGTGCGGGAGGCCTGGGAAAGAGAGAGCAGATTCGGCCCCTCCTATGTGGCTTTTGCCCAGATGATGGAAACGATAGCTACTCTCAAATACGATCGAACAAAGAGAAACCATATTCGATCGGCTTCGCTCAAAAACATGCAGGGCGATCGAGACCGTCCGACGAAAATTACAAGTAAGAATTCCAATTCAAAACATGTCAATACTTTCAACACTCAGACAATCGGCCGGACGAACAAAAAATCGAAAGCAAATATACGCATACTCGAAAAAATTGCACACAAATAGTCAAAGGCGATCGCATATAATGCATTACGCGGAATGAGAGAAGAAGTATTTTATTCATAAACACAAGCTTCATACATTTCAAGGCACAAGGCATTACAACAAAAAGTACAAGTTACTGAGAGGAAAAACAAAAGCCTCTCAAAGCCCCGCCTTTGGTCTTCGCCCTCGGGTCGCGGATCGGCTTGGGCATCGGCCTCGGGATGAATGAGTTTGCCGGTATACCAACTCAAGTCAATCCGAGGTCGACCAAATCAGAGATCGGCGAGAAAGTGCGGATGCAGAGGATGCTTGGAGACATAGGATCTGAAGCTTTCCATCGGAGGACCGGTCTCGACCCACTGCCTTTTTAGCAACTCGGGCAGCGTCGGCATAGGCCAAATAGTAAGCGAACTTCGCCGACGTGCCCGACGTTAAGGTAGGGATCGACCTCGATCGCCTTTGCCCTTTCGAGATCCGCCGCCGTCTTCTCGACCTCACTTGATTCGGCCGCCTTGGCAACATTCTCGCCCCCAGCTTTCTCGGCTCTCTCTTCGCCGCCTCCCGGCTCACCCAGCCGATCCGCATGACCTTGGCCGTCGCCTCCTCTGCGAAGCCTCGAGCTTCGCGAGTCTCCTTCTCCTTATTACAGATCGATCGGCGGCTTCCTTGGGCGACTCGGCTCACTGCTTCAATCGATCCACGTCACCTTGGCAGCTTGGCGGTCTCCTCATACTCTTTCTCCATCGGCCGAATCCGGTTCGCATCCTCGATATTTACATTCGGGCGGTCTCGAGCTCGCGATGGAGATGAGCGGTGGAGGTCGCCCCTCAAAATCCCGGCGGCAGGCGGCCATCGTCGCGGCTGAAGAGCGAGCAGTCGCTGCATGGCATCTCGGATCGCCGACGAGCGATCGCGTCAAGGTCGGTCGTCAAGCCTTGGGCGAAGTGATCGCTGGCGAACATAGCGAGGACTTCGACAGAACCTTGTGGAGCCTTGCTCGACAGGAAATCCAGCACCATGGGGGCGACGTCCGGGTCGGCGAGGCGAACCCTGCAGCGCAAACCAAGGAAATCAAGGAGTTAGCCCATACCATGCTCGGAATGCCTAACTCAGAAAAACTTTTAACCCACTCTTACCTGTTGACCAGCTCGGGGTCACGTCCGAAAAAAGGCTTGCCCCGGGGTGTCTCCGCATCGGCGATCGCCATCTTCTTCGCCGAGCTGCCAGATGACCGGGGTCCGGTGACCGTGGGCTTGGCGCCAGAACGCTCCATCATCGGGATGGCGGAGATAGGAGCCGCAGCGACCGGAGGCTCAAGAATCGATACGTCCGCCTCAGAGATCGACGGGGACTCCGACCTCGCCTCTTGCGGCGTTTGGTATTCCTCTCCCTCGACCACCGGCTTGGCGGCCAGGCACCTCGGCGGGTCTCGTCAGGCGAGGTTGAGACGTCGTCGCGAACGCGACCGATCGCTTGCCCAAATTAAGGCGACCAAGAACTCCCAAGTCCGAAATAGCTATCTCTGGCGGAGGTTCGGCGGTCGGGAAAATAAGCCTCTGTCAAAGAAAAGGTGCAAACAAGTTAGATAAAATAAAACAACATCTTGGAGACGATCATCAAAGAAAGGAAACACCACTTAACCTCATACCTTGAACTTTCAAGTGACGAGGGTAGCAAAACAAACGAGCCCCCAACCGATGAGCTTCAGTACCAAGCGATCGAACGTCAATAAAGGAGTTCGGCAACGCACGAATACGCTCCCAAACGATCAAGAAGTCAAATGGGAGGTCGCTAGTCGCTGGTACGAGAGGTCCTGCAAAAAGAAAACGAAATTAGATCAGTCCAAGACAAGCTCAATCAAAGGGAGAGTTTAAATCCTTACTCGGATTCCTCTCCCGGAAAATAGTGGGAATCTCCAACTCTTCATTCAGCCCTTCACTCAACGCCGATCGCCATGCCCCGCCGACCCAACACCATTTTGCCAGGTCGCCCCTGGTCTTATTCGGCACGCCAAGAACCACTCTCCCGATTCGGCCCCTCCTATGTGGCTTTTGCCCAGATGATGGAAACGATCGCTGGACCTTGCCCGGAATTCGATTTCGAGGCCTACTCCGCCGCTCACCCTTACAAACATGTGAATCGGACGGTCTTCTAGGCCGCCGTCCCGTCTCCGTGGACTCTCGGCCAGATCCGGAGTACGGCGACCAAGAATGACTCCGAGCCGGAGGGCCAAATATCACATCCCTCTCGACGTTTCCCTCCACGTGCCTTTGGAGAATGAGCGCGCCGACCAACCGCCCGGGATATGGTCGCCGTCAACGATATGATTATGGAGGCGGAGTGCGATTCCGTTGCCACTCGCCGTCTCCTATTTGCCGATCGCACTGAATTTGGCGCCTCTTCAATCGACGCCGAATGCTTGGGCCGAGATCATCTGCACGTTGACCTTGTTCGGCGGTCACCGGTTATTTCGTCACCTTAGCGCGCTGGAGATGAACTATTTGTTTAAACTGGCTGCGCAGAAAGGGACGATCGGCGGTTATCATATCCAGGGCCGAATCGGGAGAGTGGTTCTTGGCGTGCCGAATAAGACCGGGGCGACACAGCAATATGGTGTTGGGTCGGCGGGGCATGGCGATCGGCGTTGAGTGAAGGGCTGAATGAAGAGTTGGAGATTCCCACTATTTTCCGGGAGAGGAATCCGAGTAAGGATTTAAACTCTCCCTTTGATTGAGCTTGTCTTGGACTGATCTAATTTCGTTTTCTTTTTGCAGGACCTCTCGTACCAGCGACTAGCGACCTCCCATTTGACTTCTTGATCGTTTGGGAGCGTATTCGTGCGTTGCCGAACTCCTTTATTGACGTTCGATCGCTTGGTACTGAAGCTCATCGGTTGGGGGCTCGTTTGTTTTGCTACCCTCGTCACTTGAAAGTTCAAGGTATGAGGTTAAGTGGTGTTTCCTTTCTTTGACGATCGTCTCCAAGATGTTGTTTTATTTTATCTAACTTGTTTGCACCTTTTCTTTGACAGAGGCTTATTTTCCCCGAATCGCCGAACCTCCGCCAGAGATAGCTATGTCGGACTTGGGAGTTCTTGGTCGCCTTAATTTGGGCAAGCAGACTGGTCGCGTTCCTGCGACGACGTCTCAACCTGCCCCGGTGACGAGACCCGCTGAGGTGCTGCCGCCAAGCGGTGGTCGAGGGAGAGGAACACTCAAACGCCGCAAGAGGCGAGGTCGAGTCCGTCGATCTCTGAGGCGACGTATCGATTCTTGAGCCTCCTCCGGCGGCTCCTATCTCCGCCATCCCGATGATGGAGCGTTCGCGCCAAGCCCACGGTCACGGACCCGGTCATCCGGGCTCGGCGAAGAAGATGGCGATCGCCGATGCGAGACACCCGGGCAAGCCTTTTTCGGACGTGACCCCGGTCAACAGTAAGAGTGGGTTAAAGTTTTTCCGAGTTAGGCATTCCGGCATGGTATGGGCTAACTCCTTGATTTCCTTGGTTTGCGCGCAGGTTCGCCTCGCCCGACGGGACGTCGCCCCCATGGTCTTTGATTTCTGTCGAGCAAGGCTCCACAAGGTTCTCGAAGTCCTCGCTTATGTTCGCCAGCGATCACTTCTGCCCAAGGCTTGGGACGACCGACCTTGGACGCGATCGCTCGTCGGCGATCTGAGATGCCATGCGGCGGCCGTTGCCACGCTCTTCAGCTGCGACGATGGCCGTCCAAGCCGCTCGGGATTTTGAGGGCGACCCTCCACCGCTCATCTCCATCGCGAGCTCGAGACCGCCCGGCAAATATCGAGGATGCGAACCGGATTCGGCCGATGGAGAAAGAGTATGAGGAGACCGCCAAGCGGGCTAAGCAGACGTGGATCGATTGAAGCAGAGCCGAGTCGCTCCAAGGAAGGCCGATCGATCTGTAATAAGGAGAAGGAGACTCGCCGAAGCTCGAGGCTTCGCGAGGAGGCGACGGCCAAGGCGGTGGATCGGCTCGATGGTGGTGAGCGGCGAAGAGAGAGCCGAGAAAGCCGGGCGAGAATGTTGCCAAGGCGGCCGAATCGGAGGTCGAGAAGACGGCGGCGGATCTGAAAGGGCACCAAGGCGATCGAGGTCGATCCCTACCTTAACGTCGGGCACGTCGGCGAGTTCGCTTACTATTTGGCCTATCTTGACGCCCGAAGTTGCTAAAAGGCAGGGTCGAGACCGGTCCTCGATGGAAAGCTTCGATCCTATGTCTCCAAGCATCCTCTGCATCCGCATTCTCTGCCGATCCTTGATTTGGTCGACCTCGGATTGACTTGAGTTGGTATACCGGCAAACTCATTCATCCCGAGGCCGATGCCTGCCGATCCGCGACCGAGGGCGAAGACCAAGCGGGGCTTTGAGAGGCTTTTGTTTTCCTCTGTAACTTGTACTTTTTGTTGTAATGCCTTCAGCCTTGAAATGTATGAAGCTTGTGTTTATGAATAAAATACTTCTTCTCTCATTCCGCGTAATGCATTATATGCGATCGCCTTTGACTATTTGTGTGCAATTTTTCGAGTATGCGTATATTTGCTTTCGATTTTTGTTCGTCCGGCCGATTGTCCAGTGTTGAAAGTATTGACATGTTTTGAATTGGAATTCTTACTTGTAATTTTCGTCGGACGGTCTCGATCGCCCGCATGTTTTTGGCGGCCGATCGAATATGGTTTCTCTTTGTTCGATCGTATTTGAGAGTAGCTCGGCTATCCACCCCCCTTGTTTTTGTTCACTTATTGTAAGTAAGGGAACAAAGACTAGTCTGTCTGGCGAGCTATCTTCATTTCGCCGATTCTGAAGAGTCATGTGTGGTTGCGGTGTTCGATGGACCGATCTCCCCAATCGTGTCTTCGTGTGCGCGGGATATTTAGTATCCCGCGACTCACTTTTTGTGAGGGTCCTCCGTTAGGCTACGCCTGCCTTGTGTTAAAACGAAAGGCGGGCGATCTCGGTCTGGAGGAGTCCTTGCGCGGAGTGTTGTCGGCTTATTCGACACCACGTCCGCGGCTTGTCAGCTCTGCTTCCACCTCGGCCCGCCATGAAGTTGGCGATCCTCGACGGTGTACGTTGAGACGGGGGTAACGGCACGTCGCATTGTTCGGGTTCACCATGTTAGACGATGTACCTTGAGAACGTGCGATCGCGCCTACTGACTATTTTGGAGGGTCCTTCGGCTACGTCGACCTCGTATTTAAACGAAGGGCGGACGATCTCAGCCCAAAGGAACCTTGCATGGGCGAAGCTGTCGGTTCCATCGACCTCCGTGACCATGGCTGCAATAATTTTACCTAGGATCGCCGTGATCGGCGATCGGTGATATGCGATGCCCAGTGGGCGATCGCCATAACAGATGGGATAACAAAAATCTCATTATATTCCTTGTAAATCATTGAAATCTAATACAAATTTATCACTGATAGTATTTTTTCGGATGCACGGCGTTCGAGGGTATTGGTCCGAGTACCGTCAGATGTTCCATTCGTAGGCTCCTTTAGTTAACCATCTGGATACTCGAAGGTCCTTCCCATTTGGACCAAAGACGCCTGTATGGGTTTGGATTTTCTTGAGGACGAGATCGCCCACTTGAAATCTTCTTTCTCTGACCTTTGAATTGAAGAACTTCTCGGCTCTCCTTTTGTGGATTGTGTTCTTCATTTCTGAGGTCAGCCGTCTTTCTTCAAGCATGTCTAGGTCGATTCGCCGGGCTACATCATTGTCGGTCGTCATCTCCTGTTCGGTTCGATGGTGAGGACGGCGATCTCCGAAGGAATCACCGCTTCATTAGAAGGTAAGGGCGAACGGGGTTTCGCCGGTTGAATTGCGGGTCGTCGTTCGGTAGGACCATAAAACGTCTGGGAGCTCGCTCGCCCATCTTCCTTGCCGGGATTCGAGTCGTGCTTTGATCGTGTGTTTGAGGATCTTATTCACTGCCTCTACCTGCCCGTTCGTCTGAGGGTGATAGGCGCCGAGAATAACCTTTTGACTCCCCACTTTTCACTGATTGCATGACTTCTAAGCCGTCGAACTGCTTTCCGTTGTCGGAGATGATGGCACAGGGCAAACCGAATCGGCATATTATGTTTTTCCATATAAACTTGATCACTTGTTCTTGGCGATCTTGTTGAGCGGTTCGGCCTCGGCCCATTTGGTGAAATAATCGACCCCACGATGGCGAACTTACGGCCCCACGAGCCGTCGGCAAGGGACCTATAAGGTCGATGCCCCATTGCGCAAATGGCCAAGGGCTATACATGGAGGTGAGTGTTCGGGTGATAGTTTTATGTTGGGGCCCATTATCGACATCTATGACAAGATCGGCATAAGCGATCGCATCTTTCCGAAGTGATGGCCGAAATATCCTTGTGCAGTCGTCTTATGGAGGAGGGCTCGCCGCCGCGTGGTTCCCACAAATCCCGTCATGGATTTCACTAAAGCGAGCCGACCTTCCTCCTGTAATACACTTGAGGAGGAAGGCAAAGCTCGCTTGTAAAGCCGATCGTCGATAGGGTATACCAGTCGCACGAAGGCGGAGTTGGCGAGCTTTAACACGGTCGTCGGGGACCGTTCCGTCTTTAAGTATTTGATGAGCGAGTCATCCAATTCTCTTCGGCGATGGCGGCCGTGGTAACCAAGTTCTGTCGATCGCCGGCCTTGCCGACTTTGTGATTTGGATGTTGGAGAAGTCGGTGCCCCATCCGATGATGCTAGTTTGGAAAGTGCATCGGCACGGGAGTTGTGCTCTCTCGGGACTTGCTCGATTAGTACTTCTTCAAATTTTGTGCACATTTCGCGACCGGCTCTTGGTATTTGACCATCATTCGCCGCGTGCCTCATATTCCCCCTTGACTTGGTTCACGACCAAAGGGAGTCCATGTAGATATGGAGCGTCGAACATCTAGGGCGAGGGCTAGATCAAGCCCGCCTACCGAGCTTCGTATTCGGCCTCATTGTTGGTCGCACGAAACGCACGGCATTTGTGAAACTCGACCGTCTGGGCTAATGAGGACAATCCACCTTTGCTCTCGCATTGGTCGCCGAGCCATCCACGTATAATTTCCGGGCTGGTCGGCCGACTGGGTCGGTTGTGAGGGAACGTTAATTCCACCACGAAGTCCGCCAGAGCTTGGCCTTTGATCGCCGTGCGAGGAGCGTAAGTGATACCGTATTGTGCGATCTCCAGCGACCACTTGAGGAGTCGCCCGTTGGTGTCCGGTCGGTGCAGGACTTGTCTTAGGGGTAGAGTGGTTAGGACCTCCACCTGGTGATCGAAGAAGTAAGCTCTCAGTTTTCGTACACTCATGACAAGGGCATAGGCGATCTTCTCCAATGGTGTGTAACGTGTCTCGGCGTCGTGGAGCGCCTGGCTAACATAGTAGATCGGCAAGTGGGCTTGCCCCTCTGCTCGTTCGCCAGCTTCTCAAAGCAATTGATTGAGCGAGATGGTAGCGAGATGTACCACCTGTGGGCGAGATCGCCCAGAGTTAGCGGGAACATACGACATTTTGTCGCATCCGAAGCTCCGCATCCAGTCATGTAGATCCGGAATTTGCTTAAGTGGGTTCCCGGATCCGTTCTCCCCCTAAATGCAGGTGTTTGTGGGGATTGATCGTTGGTTGTCTTTGGAGCGATCTCGATCTGGACGCGAGTGGCTCATTTAGCCCGTGATCGGTCTCTGGCGTTGCCCCAATTTCTAGGAGCGTCTTCATCTCGTCGAGTGGCGTTGCATAGCGCGATCGGCTGTGGCTTGCTCGCCGATTGGCTCTCGGGCTGCGAACCAAGGCGATCGTGTGCGATCCCTAGCTCGTGGTGAATGACGATCTCCTGCCCGGAGGGTTCCCTTCTTGGGCGGCAGGGGCTCGTTGACCGTCTGTCTCTTGGGAGTCGGATAAGCCGAACTCCTGGTAAAGGATTCGGATATCGATGTCTCCTACTGGGGCCTGAGTGCCCCGGTCGCCATGAGGGATCGCTCCCTAGGCGGCTGAAGACGGAATCGTCCCGCCTCACGAGAGCCTTCTCCAGCGGCTCGGGGCTTTCTGTCGATTTCTCAACATAGATCCCCTTGAGCTTCCGTTTGCTTGCCCGGCGGTCGGCTGACGGGGTGATGGTAGGCGTATCGCGGGCCCTCTGCCGTTCCCTGAGGATGGCTATAGCCTCCTCAATCTGTTCCGATGTCTGGAACTGGTCGAGTGAGAGGCTAGAACCGTCCCTCGGGGGCGGGAGTGAGAGCCTAGCGTCGCCACGGTCGCCTTCCGCCGTGGGCTGGGATTCGGTCCTCGCCGGAATAAGATTTCCGGCAGATCTCAGGGTGGCCCTCTTGGAGGTTGTTGCTGATGTCATTTTCTGATGGTTTTTCTATTGAAGAACAGTGAGTGTTTCTTCAAGTATATGTCCGGAGAACAGTGAGTGTTCTTCGAGACGGTAGGAATAAAAATGAAGGTTTAGATTCCCCTTCTTCTAGCGCCAATTGTTGTTACCCAAAATATTATCCGGAGATAGTATTGCTGGAACGATCGAGTAACAAACAAAATGCGAGAACACTTCCGTGGGAAAATAGATAACACAAGATTTGCCGGGGTTGTTAGTCCCGGGCTTGAATGCTCTCGCGAGATGTTATTAATAAATATACTGTCGAGTACAAATATTAATGTTAGAATCTAATACAATGAGTGTAAAAGCTTCTAGTTATCTAGGCTTTAGAGCGCGTAGATTGCCTAAGAACCAGATGGATGAATCTGTGAGTTCTTGCTTGGAATTTATGATGAATGTGTGTGAATGTCACTATGAATATGTTAGTGCTTGCCAAAAGAGCCTTTTGTTCTCTCTTTGGTGTGTATTTTGCACTTAATTCGTGGTAGGATCCGTTTCTTTGACCGCAACCGTGAGTTCTCTATTTATAGGGGGCTAAGTAGTTGGGATCCCTCAGGCGATCGCGGGCGATCGCCGTTTTCTATATTAAAATAAACGGCCGATCGTCCCGTCACGTGGGCCTGTTCCTTTGAGGTCCGAGGTTGCAGTTGGAGGCCAGCTGGGTGGACCAATGGGAAGCCAGCACGCGTCGCGAGTCGCTGTCCGAGGAGGGTCCACTTCGTACCTTTCGGCGGCCTTGTCGGTAGGTGCGGTAGGTGACAGGCTGGGGTCAATGATCCTTTTTGTTGGTATCCTATGAAGATCCGCGGGTGGGCCATCGTCCAAGATTCGGTCTTCGACGACTTTGACGGACGCTGGATCCCCACGTGGCATGAGACGATCGCCCCTGATCTGTTAGACAAAGACGATCGCCCGGTATCAAAAGACGATCGCTGGTTACCAAAAGACGATCGCTATATTATGCCGGACTTTAGGTGTTCGTCCGGAGTTTGGCTTCTATGGTTGACTTTTCAGGGAGGTCGCCGATCGCCTATCGCGGCGAATTAATCGTCGCACAACACATACGAATCAAACACGAATTTAATGAACTCAAAACGTCGATACGACTAAACCAAGTTCATTGGGGCATTTCGACAAACACCTTAAAAACAAATTCCCTTCTTAAACAACTAAACCCATTTGAATCGAAATCCAACTTCTATTGAATGATCCAACCCACCAAAACACCATCAATACAATATATAATCCAAACGAAATGCTCAAATCGAATTTATGATATCATTAAATTGCAAAACCCAATTCCAAGTCAACCTTCAAAGTGTTCTTGAGAAAAACTTCCAACAATCCGATGATAACTCGTAAAAACTCATAATCATACGTACATCCATCACAATTCATGATTATACCATCCAAAACATCATGCTCCAACTCAAAATTGAATTCATGGGTTGAAGAAAATTACCTTAGATTAGGATGAAAAATCCACAAATATGTTGTTGATCCACACTACAACTTGAAGAAGATGAAATCTCTGAGTTTTGATGATCTTGAAACACCCCAAAATCGCCCAAAAATCGCCCCAAGGAAGAGAGGGAGAAGTGAAATGAATAAATGAGCTTGTTCCTCTAAAAAAACGCAATTATAGAGCAGCCTGCACTGTGTGCCGCGGCCCGGCCGAGTGTGCCGCGGCACAGGGCCAAAATCTGCCCCCAGCGCTCGCGGTGTCTTGCTGCGGCTTTGGCCGAGTGTCTTTGCGGCACGGCTAGAAAAGCTGCGATGACTCGGCAGGATCCGCGACTCCCGGTACAGGCGGGTCGGCCAAAAACTGCAACATGTGTGTGCCGCGGCGCACACTCCCTTGTGCCGCGGCCCACACTCCTTGGGTCCTAAAATGATGAAAAATGACTCGGGAAGAGAATAAAAACAATAAGAATCAATATTTGGGAAACAATAACACGAAATGGAAGTGCGGAAACCCCAAAACGGTGGTTCCAAGCAGTGATTACAAGGGTTCGCCTAACAAAAGCACAATTTGAACAATGAGGAGATTTGAAATGACATGAACTCCAGCGTCAACATCGACTAATGAATCAATTACAATAATCAAGATAATACTCTTGTCTCGATTCCTAAGCAAGGTTGAAACAATGAACAATATCGATACATGACTCGAAGTTATTCCGAACGGTGAACACGGATGAATGAATGTGGATGATGAATGATTATTAACAAGTGAAAAATTACATAGTGACAATTACTGAATGAAATTATTGAATGATAATGACTGAATTACAACCGGGTATTACAATGTGCTCTTTCCTAGGTACCACAAACCCTTCCGGTTGTTTCATATAGATTTCATCATCCAACTCCCCATACAAGAATGCAGTCTTAACATCCATTTGATGAATCTCGAGATTGCTCAAATCAGCAATAACGAGTATCACCCTAATAGAAATAAGCCTTGTCATGGGCGCGTATGTATCAAAGAAATCATAACCAGCTTTTTGCCTAAATCCTTGAACTACAAGTCGGGCCTTATATTTGCAATAGTACCGTCAGACTTGTACTTCTTCTTTAGGATCCATTTGCATCCTAAAGTCTTACAACCCCGTGGTAGTTTAACTAACACCTAAGTATGATTCAGCATAATAGACTCAATCTCAATGTCTATTGCCTCTTTCCAGAAAGCCGCATCTGGACCGGATAAAGCTTCTTTTACAGATATCGGTTCACCATCTAACACCAAAACGACGTAGTCTGGCCCATATATCTTTACTTTCCATACTTTAGTACCTCGTCTAGGTTCTATATTGGCTAGTGTGTACCTAGGTCGCTTTCTGTTCGGTCGTTCAGATAACACCAGATTCGAGCTAGAGGCTTCATTTTCATCTATGGTTTCATAACACATAGGCCCATCTACAAGTTTAGAACTTGTAGCTTCATCATCAACTCTTCTGTTAGAGTTAGGATCAACCTTATTCTTATAAGGCTAGATATTTTCAAAGAATACAGCATTCCTTGATTCAATCGTTGTATTTACATGAATGTCGGGTATCTCTAATTTGTGTACAACAAACCTGTAAGCGCTGTTGTTATGTGCATAACCAATAAAGATACAATCGATCGTCTTAGGACTAATTTTAACTTGTTTAGGTAGAGGCACCTCAACTTTCGCCAAACACCCCCACACTTTGAGATATTTGTATGATGGTTTTCTTCCTTTCCACAACTCATAAG
The DNA here is from genome assembly GCA_033398695.1 of Orobanche coerulescens. Lineage (NCBI taxonomy): Eukaryota > Viridiplantae > Streptophyta > Magnoliopsida > Lamiales > Orobanchaceae > Orobanche > Orobanche coerulescens. The sequence goes on from CM065811.1 coordinate 173,149,766, forward strand.
GAGTAACATCCTTACCTTTGCGTGGAATCTTGTTCAATATGTAGTTAGCTGTCAAGACAGCTTCCCCCCACATGTTCTGGGGCAACCCTAAACTAATTAATAAGGCATTCATCAAATCTTTAAGTGTTCGATTCTTACGTTCAGCAATGCCATTAGATTGTGGTGCATATGGAGCCGTGGTTTGATGAATTATACCACTTTCGTTGCACAATTCCTCAAATAGAGCTATATATTCACCTCATCTATCACTTCGAACCATTTTAATACGACAGCCTAATTGATTCTCGGCTTCATTCTTGAAGTTTTTAAAGGCTTCAATAGCCTCATCTTTACTTCTCAAAAGATAAAGATAACAATATTTTGTGCAGTCATCGATGAAAGTGATAAAGTACTTCTTACCACCTCTAGTTTTCACAAATTTTAAATCACACACGTCTGTGTGAATTAATTCAAGGGTTTTTGTGTTCCGTTTTACCGAATGAAACGGTAGTTTCGTCATTTTTGCCTCAACACAAATCTCACATTTGTTTTGATTTTTGATTTCATTTAATTTTAGTAAATCTAAGTTTTCTAATCTTTTTATAGCATTTGGATTCACATGACCTAATCTACAATGCCATAAATTTGAGCACTCAAGCAAATAAGCAGAAGTAGTAGCGTTATTATTAGCAACTGCCTTAGGAGGATTACAAGTACGAACGCTAAGTTTGAACATGTCCTCGACAATATAACCTTTCCCGAGAGTCTTGACAAACTTGCATATTATCATAAAATCGCTACGAAGGTCTACATCAAATTTAGCTCTAACTAACTTGACACCAGACACCAAATTCTTGCGGATTGCCGGAGCATGCAGCACATCCTTCAGAGTTATCTCCACACCGGAGGTGAATTGAAGCACAACAGTTCCAATTCCAAGAACTGGAGAGGTATGATCACTTGTCTCTGTGATGAATCGGTCTTGAATCTCCTTGTAAGTGAAAAACAAGTCTCGGTTCACACAGATGTGAACAGTCGCACCTGAATCAAGAAACCAAATAACATGGTTAGGTTCCGAAACATGATTTACCTCGGTGATCATGGCAGCAAGATCATCTTTTTCCCAAGAGTCAAAGTCCTTCTTGACATGGTTGATATTGCCTTTTCCCTTGTTCTTCTTCGGCTTTCGGCAGTTTTTCGCCATATGGCCGGGCTTATCACAATTGTAGCATGTTCTGGTAAACTTCGTCGGAGGTGCCACATCCTTTCCCTTGCCTTTGGTAGGATGTGGATGCTTTTTAGAAGGTCCGCCCCTACCTTTAGTCAGATTAGCCTTAGCATCCACAGGAGCTTTGGTTCTCAACTCTTGATCACGGACTTGAGCTTCAGTTTGGAGCTTAGCAACCAAAATTTCTAGAGTCATTTCCTTTCGCTTATGCTTAAGGTATCCCTTGAACTCCTTCCAAATAGGCGGCAACTTATCGACCAAGAGCGCCACAGTGTACGCCTCGGGTAGAGGCATCCCCTCAGAATTAACATCATGTATAAGAGTTTGGAACTCTTATACTTGGGGCATCATTGGACGAGAATCCACCATTTGGAATTCGGAGAGCCTCGTCACAACAAACTTCTTCATGCTAGCAGGATTAACACGGTATTTCAACTCAAGAGCATCCTGAATTTCTTTGGCAGTCTCCTTGATGTTGAACACATTGAACAAGCCATCATCAAGCCCGTTCAGCAACATATTCCGACACAGATAATCAGAATGAACCCAGGTATCATAGTTGGTACGCACATGAACATCCGCCTCGTTCTCAGCAGGGACAGGAGGTTTTTCTTCACGCAGGAAGCTCGCAAGCCCCATTGTGGTAATGTAGAACAGCATCTTTTGAGACCAGCGTTTGAAGTCGGTGCCCGAGAAAATAGGAGGTTTCTCGGCGATAGGCATTAGCCGAGCAGCATTGTGAATGGGAGCTATTGAAGAGCTTGATGATCCAATGGTTCCAGAACCGGTGGATGGATTAGTGGATGCGCCGGTGCTTGCATTGAACGACATTTTTCTCCAGCAGAAGTTTCAGAATGACACGAACAAGTAAGGTCGATTATTCTCGTCTTGCGATTGTTGGAATAATTCGGTACTTGCACGTGTATTATAAATAAAATTTTGAACTGGACTATAACAAAGAACAGAAACAAATTTTACACTTGAAAGTAAAGAACAATTTTAATTAAAGGACTAAAAATCGTCTGAAGCTAGAGCTTGTGCCCGTAAGACGAGAATATGCCCTGGTAGTGCTCACGGTGAAGCGGCTCGTCCGCAAAGGTTAAACCGATCTGAACGTCTCGACAGTAGCAGCGCCGCAAACTGAATGAGCACCTGCGAACTGGACTGGAACGAAGACTGGACTGAATATGTTATGTTATGCTCTGATAAAAATGCACTGTTTTCGTGGATCTGCAATGACCAAATGAGCTGATATATATAGCACTCTCCTTGATCAGGTGAAGGGATTCGTCGCCATTAATTTTGCGATGATGGCTGGCGGTTTCAGATGCCGAAAGGGCTCGGTCAGATGAAGAGTCATGTGCAACTCAAGAGTCTTGGTATGAAGGCAACTCAAGAGTCTTGGTCCATACCAAAAGGCTTGGTCCATACCAAAAGGTTAGTGGACTTACAAATTTGGTCTAAAAAGATAAGCCCAAACACCTGCCCAAAGCACCAAGATCCAAGTCCTGGGCCTGGACTGAGCCCGAGCCCATGCCCGTGCCCGTGCCCGACCCGATGGACGGATGGATGGACGGACGGTCGGTCGGCGGCGGATGGTTGTTATTAAGCCATACACATCAACCCACTTGTTATTAAGCCCATATAGGCAAAGACTTTAAATACAAGCCAAAACATCCATCAACAATCAATGTGGGACAACTAACATCATATATATCATGTTAGTTCCTACTCCAACATCCAACTTTAACATATAATATCTCACTCACCGGAAATCGGTTTAGAAATATTAAATATACCACGTTCATCTACTCACGACGTAGATTAATATTCAATAAATATTTTAATTAAATAATAAATATTTAATTAACAATATTTATTCTTAATAAATGATTAATTACTAAACCATTTGCAATAGTAGTCTCTAAGTATATACAAATATTATTTCTCCCTTACCGATTATCATTTGTGTGTGTGTGTGTGTGTGTGTGAGAGAGAGAGAGAGAGAGAGAGAGAGAGAGAGAGAGAGAGAGAGAGAGAGAGAGAGAGAGAGAGAGAGAGAGAGAGAGAGAGAGAGAGAGAGAGAGAGAGAGAGAGAGAGAGAGAGAGAGAGAGAGAGAGAGAGAGAGAGAGAGAGAGAGAGAGACTGTTGTTGGGAAAATGTGCAGATGATTATTTGTTCACGTAATAGGGATAGGCCATGTCCATAAACCCTAGAAATCCAACAAGTTTGATGGATGGTTTGGCTTTCTGGTTAATGTCCCTCTGCTGCAGATGAAGGAGATGCTAGATGCCAACACCATAGATGGTGACATTTCTCACTTCTCGGGAAAATAATAATCACAAATAAATGAAGAAATAGAAAACATGATGGCTGATAATACTTTTAACATATTTTAAGTAATAAAATTTGAGCAAGACCAGGAAAGATCTTTCTGTAAGAGATGGCCAAAGACATACTAGTTTATCAGGAAGATCAAGATATGCTGAAAGAAGATAAAGATTTTCTGAAATATTGTATGGAAAGTTGTGTGCATGAAAATGTGTGTATATATATACACACATGCACACGTATAAACAAGATTAATTAATCTCAAGATAACATGTTCACTATCTCATAATTGTATTTGCATTTTCGACCATGAAACTTATTATTAAAATAGTTCTTCGTAATAAAATAAAGAGTACGTTATCATAAATTACATGATTATCTATATTGAGGAAAGATATATAGAGAGAGTATAATGTAATTATTAACACAGTCTATAATTTGTGATTATAGAATCTCTCTTGTGAAATTTTTTAAAACATGTCACACTGTCTCAGGATTGTGTTCGCCTATTCGAGGATATTTGAAACAAAAAAGTGGCAACACTATAATTTGATCGATAGGCCGATCGGTCTAATTTTAACTTAAGTCATTTCACAGGCAATACAGAACTTGCATTTTCGGCTATAAAGCTTGTTAAAATAGTTATTCGTGATAAAATAGAGAGTACCTTCTGATAAATTTCATGAATATCTACATTGAGAAAGATAGAGTGTATATTGTAAGTATTGACACAAATTCTATAATCACAGATTATAGAATCTCTCTTGTGAAATTTTTCAAAACATGTCCACTATCTTTGTGTTCGGGATATTTGAAACAAAAAAGTGGCAACACTATAATTTGATCGATAGATTGGTCCGTCTAATTTTAACTTTAGTCGTTTCTCAAGCAATTACAACTTGCATTTTTGGCTATGAAACTTGTTAAAATATGCTTCACAATAAAATGGATAGTATCTTCTGATAATTATATGATTATCTATATTGAGAAAGAGAGAGTGTATATGATTTCACGTTTTTTTTTCCAAAAACTTTAAATAAAAACATCCGATTTTTATTTTTTATTTTTGAATTTTAAATAAAAACATCCGATTTTTATTTTTTATTTTCGAACCGATTTTTATTTGTTATTTTCGAACTTTAAATAAAAACAACCGATTGTTATATTTTTTTCGAACTAATTTTTATTTTTTATTTTTTATTTTCGAACTTTAAATAAAAAAATCTGATTTTATTTTTTATTTTCGAACTAATTTTTATTTTTTATTTTTTTATTTTCGGACTTTAAATAAAAACATCCGATTTTTATTTTCTATTTTCGAACTAATTTTTATTTTTATTTTTTATTTTTGAACTTTAAATAAAAACATCCGATTATTTTTTACTTTCGAACTAATTTTTATTTTTTTATTTTTTATTTTTGAACTTTAAATAAAAACATCTTATTTTTATTTTTTATTTTTGAACTATTTTTATTTTTTATTTTTCATTTTCGAACTTTAAATAAAAACATCCGTTTTTATTTTATATTTCGAACTAATTTTTATTTTTTTATTTTTTATTTTCGAACTTTAGAAAAAAACATCCGATTTTTATTTTTTATTTTCAAACTATTTTTTATTTTTTATTTTTTATTTTCGAACTTTAAATAAATTAAAACATCCGATTTTATTATTTATTTTCCAACTAATTTTTATTTTTTATTTTCGAACTTTAAATTAAAACATCCGATTTTTATTTTTTATTTTCGAATTAATTTTTATTTTTTAATTTTTATTTTCGAATTTTAAATAAAAACATCAGATTTTATTTTTTATTTTAGAATTAATTTTTATTTTTTTTATTTTTTATTTTCGAACTTTAAATAAAAACATCCAATTTTTATTTTTTATATTTGAATTTTAAATAAAAATATCCGATTTTTATTTTTTTATTTTCGAATTAATTTTTTATTTTTTATTTTCGAACTTTAAATAAAAACATCCAATTTTTATTTTTTAGTTTTTATTTTTGAAATTTAAATAAAAATTTTTGTTTTATAATATTAATATTCTGGATTTAGAAAAAAATAAGGCTGGGTAATTTTGGGTTTATTTGGTTAATACGAAGACTGCTCAATCACAAGTATTTAAACCCACCATTTCACGATAAAATCAAATCAGAAGTGAATTAACAAGGGCTTTGGCTTAAAGCCGGGCCGGTGAGTTAACTAAAGACGCCTACCAAACACATGTTTCGGTAGGCTAATTTATCCTAACCTGCCGACATATGACTACCAAACGGATCATAAGTATTGACACAAATTCTACAATTTATGATTATTACATTTTGAAGAATCGTAAATGAGAACTTCAGTAGCAGTATGATAATCTTTGTGACTTTTATCTGATAAATTCTTACGTCAATCATCAAACTGAACGATTTGTATGAGGGATTTCATTTTATTCGAATGTTATTTATTTTTGTAATATGATATATTATCTCTAAGAATTTTAAAGAAGATATTGATAATTTTTTTGTCGAAAATTTTCTATTTCATAGTAAAAAATAAAAATGTTCAAGATCATATCACTTTTGAGCTTTTTTAAGACTATAATTAATTGATATCTTATGGGGTTCTTTTTCTATACATTATTTTGTTTGTTATTAAAATTCTAGTTCGGATAGCTCTGAATTGCACTACCAAATTTAGTACTTTAGCCGAAGGCCGAAAGTCGTCGGCTATACTATTGGGGCGTCAGCTAAAGTCCTGTCGCCCGATATCCGTCGACTAAGGTTTAGCCGACGACATTGTTGGTGCGATATTGGTCGGTATTGCCGTTTGGAGATAGGGTTATAAAACTCTTTCGCGTTGCGGAAGCGATTTAAATATCGGTGCAGAAAATAAATCGACACAGGATTTATAGAGGTTCGGCCAAACATGCCTACGTCCTCTTTCAGTATCTTTTTCTATAGGCTAAAGATAAACCTCTGCACCTCTCTTCTATCGGTTGAGGGATAACCGTTACAAACTCGCCTTCTATCGGTCCGAGTAAACCATTCAATCACTTGTCTTTATGTCGGTCCAAGTTAAACCGTTTTTCTTTTCTATTGGACAAGGAATCAACCAATCTAGCTTTCTATGGGTACTAGATAAACCTCACGTAGATATCGATTGCGATTCTAACAATGTCGGATCCTTGATCCTAATAACACTGAATCCAATCGTATAACACTCGATCACTAAATAATATAAGCTCAAATACAACAACTAGAATGATTACAATGATATATCAAGTATGAATGATTTGCTCAAGGTTGTTGTATAGTTTGATACCAAATGTCTTGGTATTTATAGCCATATTCATCCAACTAGCCGTTAGCTCATTTTGACTTGCTAACAGCGCTAGCCTTTCTTCATAGCGTGCGTTACGCACATTTCGTACGTTATACATGTCATGTAGCGTACGTTATCGACTTCCGGCTTCAGTCCAGTGGCTTTAGTTTCTCCCTTTACGGACGTTGTTGCTTCGTATTACGTACGTTAGTCAGTCCACGTAAGTTACGTTAACAATACGCTGTAGCGTACGTTAACCTCTTATAGCCGTTGCGTGGATTTGTCAAACTCATCGTTTGATTCTGACTCTGACCAGAATCTTTCCAACGTTCATCTGATTTGAATTCTCATTACGTTCGTTAACTTGTATGTGTTACGTTTATACTGCCTCGATAGCGTGCATTATTCTTCCTTTGTAGCGTGCGCTATCTTCATCAGCTAAGTCCTTCAGGTAGCTTCGTAGCTCGTCTGCGTAACACCCCCAATTCGATCAGGGCATATTACAGCGCCGTGGACCCCACTCTTTGTAATCCACCAGGCTATCGCACCGTAACGACATACGACAAACGACATAAATCATCGACAACAGACAATTTCTCAATCCACGACATTTAAATCCAAAGACTGGAATTGATAATACAATTTGACAACAAATCCATTCCCAAAACGGGTACACAAAATTAATAAATTCAAGAAAGAAGTACTCGAGTACTTAACAAATGACATAATAAGGAAATCCCAAAACAAAACACCAAGAGACAACCATTGAACAGAATCACGCCTGCCCATCATCCTCGTACGGCTCGCATACTCGTTTGCTTCCATGATTTGTACTTGAAATACAAAAATATTTCCCCCATTTAAGGGGTTAGCGACAACTGCTAGTGCAAGTACAATCCATTTGAACTACAGTTCTAATCAGATGAAAATATGCGCCAAAAATCATTTTAGAAATCATTTATATTCCAGAATATTTACGGTGCACAAGCACAAAACACATTTCTCAAACAAAACAATTCAAAGTTAACCGTTGGTACGAGACTCACGGCCACCGTACACCGGAGAGCCCCGTCGGACATCCCTGGGTGGTTAACCATAGTTCGTGATACGCACACTCACGGCAATACGTATCCCTAGAGGCCCTGTCAGACTGTGCCTAGGTGAACATAAACATATCCATCCATACAACCACGAAAACCCATAATTCAAATACTAGAACGCGTAAATAAATGTAAAGTACTTGCCTTTGAGACATCTTCGAAAAATTGGGAATGAATAACGACTACGAACGATCCAGATGGAAAACGACGGTTCCTAAACGAAGGATTAACATAACTCAGTCCTAACAGACAACAATAATCGAATGGAAAACGCCCATAACCCCGATTACAAGCTATGACAATAACTGTTCAATCGATACGGGCGAGGGTTTATACAAAATCTCCCCGAATCGATAATTCGTGGATTAAACTCGATGAAATCGGATTGGGAATCACCTAATAACAACAATTGGTGAGTAATAATACAACATACTTGAACAATTCGAGGTTAATCAAGCAAAACCCGAAAAAACCCCAAAATGGACAAAGTTAGGGTTCTAACCTATTTACCTCGGATTTGTAACACTCCCGATATATTCAGGAATATTACAGCGCCGTAAATTCTTTACATAAGGATTTACAGGGCTGAAGAATTGAAAAGACATTAACAGGTACCAACGAATGAAAATAACGGAATTAAGATACAACAGTTCTGACCAAATACTGAAAATACGAATGTTCAACAGGAAATTATTAATACATCACCAAATTCAAATTCATCATAAACGACTATGTACTCGAGTACTTATTGAAATAACCAACAAACAACAGACAAATAAACCCGGCCGGAACATCACTCTGCACCCTCGTCGTCATGCAGCTCCAGTGGTTGTTTCCCCGCTCTCCTGGATCCTGAACATAAACAAAATGTTCACCCCCGAAGGGGTTAGCACAACGATGCTAGTACAAGTACCACAACATATTATTCAACATCTCACGCAGAATAATAATACGTAATTGACAAAACACCAACGAGTCTTCTCCTGCGAGAAACTCATAAATAACATACACAACTGATAATCACAACATGATATCATAACATACACATGGTAATTCCGACGATCCAGCGTTCACTGTCTAGAACCCACGATGATCCCGTCAGACCAACCCGTGATGGAAAAACCCGTCCGATGATCCAGCACACGCTAGCATAGATCCCCCGATGATCCCGTCGGACCAACACGATGTGGACATACAACAACGACATATATGCACGACAATATGTATAACATAAATACGTAAAACAAATAAGGTACTTGCCTCGATTCGAAGATAAGAACAATACTTCCACGAAAAACGAAACACTCGAAGGTCGCCCCTTCGATCAATCACATAACAAGCTCGAACCTTAACAAAAGAAATAATATAGAATTTATCTCACGTCGTACGAATGTCTGACAAATCGATTTATGGCCGAAAGCTCATAAAATGTAATCTGTCTGAACTACTTAGCGTACGCTAAGTATTATACGTAGCGTGCGTTAAGTCTGTTCGTTAGCGCACGCAAATAACGAAGCATAGCGTACGCTAACTACGCATGGTCAGTACCTCACTGATCAGCCGACTGACTCGCCTGATGACATAGCGCACGTTACGTTTCCAATCGTAGCGTATGTTAACTGTGCTCGATAGCGCACGATAATCTACAAAGTTTAGCGTGCGCTAATCGTGCATGGCAGTTCACTACTGGGCAGAAGACTGATATAATCGTGATCAAACCAACGAAATCTTCAGTGTTAATTCATGTTACCTCCATGAATATCATGTTCATACAGTTATGAATGATCTTACGGATAAAAACAACCTCGAATTCAAGAATATGTATACTATTATAAAACCATATTCCATTTTGATTACAATTCTTCATGCGAGAATTCAGAAGGCCTAACGGTTGATATCAATTCCTTAAATCAATAAAAACTATCATCTTGTAGTTTGATTAACACTTCCATGATCAATCTCTTAGATTCGTCTAACAATAATGATGTTAAAGTCAAGTCCGTGATTACTATGAAGACACCTTCTAAATTCGGATTACCAATGACAGAAACTTCCTCTACTTATTCATTGTAATAATATTCGAATCATGATGTTCATAATCAAGGTACTTAAGGCATAATCATCTCAATATTCTAAACATGATGTGGTTTGGATAATTCACCCAAGAAACTCAATATTTTGCTAGCATGATCATCTTATTCTCCATAACACGAATCTAGAGTTGGAGATAGAATCAACATACCTTAATATGACGAAATCAGTGAACCCCAAAGGTAGAATCTAACTCCGGTTGGTTATATGCCACTCCAAGGTGCTACTTCTCTTCAATGATCAATCACAAGAAGTATCCAATATCCAATGATCAAGTGGATGTGTTATAAGTGTATCTAAGGAAGATGATATGCTCTCTGGTCTCTCAAAAATGAAAGATAAACGAAGGAAATGAGAATAAAATGGAGTGTTGGCCCATATATAAACTTTTTGTACATAGCAGATTAGTGCACGCTACCATGCATCCTTAGCGCGCGCTAATTAGAGTTGACTCCAAAACTGTCCAGGTTCATCCGCGGGAATCATATCCGGTACTACGTCCGGCTGGCGCATGTGTTAGCCGCCTAGATCAATAATTGATTACCTAGCGCATGCAAGTCCTACATTCGTAGCGTGCGCTAGTAGTAGCCGATAGCGTGCGTTAAGCTACATTCTTAGCGTGCGCTATCACGAGTTTGCATGAGAAAATTTGCATGATGATATATTTATGTACAAAGATACCAATGAGAGAAATAACATACTCCAATTATCGAGATCATAAATCCGAATAATACAGGGTTCGAATACAGATGAAATACACTATAATAAATCCGTATATTACATACTCTCCTACTAAAAAGGAGTTTCGTCCCGAAACTCGAGACGAAAATAACTCTGGATATCTAGACTTCATATTATCTTCCGTTTCCCATGTGGCTTCTTCCACTCCATGACGTGACCACTGAACTTTGACCAAAGCGATTGGTTTGTTCCTCAACTGCTTAACTCGACTCTCGAGTATCTTGACCGGTCTTTCTTCAAACGTCCCATCCTGAGCGACTTTGATCTCTCCGAAATCAATGACATGACTATGATCCGGTATATATCTCCGTAACTGGGATACGTGGAACACGTTATGAACATGGCTCAACGACGGCGGCAATGCCAATCTGTATGCCAACTCTCCAACTCTCTCAAGGATCTCGAACGGTCCGATATATCTCGGACTCAGCTTTCCCCTTCTTCCAAAACTGAAGATTCCCCGAGTAGGAGAAACCTTTAAAAGTACGTGGTCTCCAGTACTGAACTCCAAAGGGCGACGGCGTACGTCTGCGTAAGATTTCTGGCGACTCTGGGCGGTCAACAACCTTTCACAAATCAAGGCTATCTTCTCTCGAGTCTGTACGATCAACTCTGGTTCTGTCCCGATTAAGTCTGATGAATCGTCCCAACATAGGGGCAATCTACATCTCCTCCCGTATAATGCCTCAAACGGTGCCATCTTAATGGAAGCACGCCAACTATTGTTGTAGGTAAATTCAATCAACGGTAGATGAACTTCCCAATCAGTTGACCAATCTAAGGCACAAGCCCTCAGCATATCTTCCACCGTTTGAATAGTCCTCTCGGATTGTCCATCAGTCTGCGGGTGATAAGCTGTGCTGAAGTTCAATTCGGTCCCCAAGGCCTTATGAACTGCTTTCCAAAAGTGAGACACAAAACGGTCGTCTCGATCAGAAACAATGGTCTTCGGCGTACCATGCAGTCAAACTATCTCCGAAATAAATACTCGCGCCAACCTCTCTAGTCCCCACGTGTCCTTAATGCCTAGAAAATGAGCTGATTTGGTTAAACGATCAATTATCACCCAAATCATGTTCATTCCTGTCTTGGTCCTCGGCATACTAGTAATAAAGTCCATCGATATGTCCTCCCACTTCCATTCAGGAATCGGGAGCGGCTTCAACATTCCGGCAGGCCGTTGATGCTCGATCTTAACCTGCTGACAAGTCAAGCATTTCGAAACATAGTCCGCTACATCTTTCTTCATGTTGCCCCACCAGAAATTCTCCTTCAAGTCCTTATACATCTTACTGGTGCCCGGGTGGATAGAATAGGGCGAACTGTGAGCTTCCTTCAGAATCGTCTGTTTCAGAACATCGGCATCGGGAACGCAGAGTCGGTTCTCAAATCTCAAAACTCCATCATCATGAATTACAAATCCGGGGGCTTTCCCCTTGATCACTTCATCACGTAACCGAATCATCAGAGGATCATGTGCCTGTCTAGATTTGATTTCTTCGGTTAATGATGAAGTTATTTCCATCACGCACAGTTGTCCTTGGACTCTTTGTAACCATACTTCAATTCCTTCTCGAATCATCTCTCGTTGAAGGCTAAGTTGGGAGGTCAGAGTCTCCAGCATCTGAATAGAAACAGGCTTGCGGCCGAGTGCATCGGCCACTACATTCGCTTTGCCTGGATGATACAAAATTTCCAAGTCGTAGTCCTTAATCAGTTCTAACCATCTTCTTTGCTGCATGTTCAACTCTTTCTGACCGAAGATGTATTTGAGACTCTTGTAATCCGTAAAGATCTGACAGTGAGTCCCGTACAGATAATGTCTCTAGATCTTCAAAGCAAAAACTACTGCTGCTAGCTCCAAATCATGTGTTGGGTAATTCACTTCATAAGGTTTCAGCTGTCGTGACGCATAAGCGATCACCTTATCATTCTGCATCAATACGCATCTGAGTCCTTGGTTCGAAGCATCACTGTAAACTATAAATCCTCCAGTTCCCTGTGGAAGTGATAGAATCGGTGCCATCGTCAATCTCTTCTTCAATTCATCAAAACTTTTATGACACGATTCATTCCAATCAAACTTTTGAGTTTTTTGCAGGAGTCGAGTAAGTGGGCGGGAAATTTTGGAAAACCCTTCCATGAACCGACGATAATATCCAGCAAGTCCTAAGAAACTTTAAACTTCTTTCACGTTCTTTGGAGGCTTCCAATCCATAATCGCTTCAATCTTCTGAGGATCTACTCGGACTCCTTCAGCTGATACCACATGACCGAGGAACATTACTTCCTTTAGCCAGAATTCACACTTAGAGAGTTTGGCGTACAGTTGCTCACTTCTCAAAAGCTCTAATACAATCCGCAAATGCTGTGTATGCTCTTCCGGGCTCTTAGAATACACCAGAATGTCATCAATGAACACGACCACAAATTTATCCAAATATTCGATGAACACTCGATTCATCAATTGCATGAATACAACAGATACATTAGTGAGACCAAACGACATCACTACAAACTCATAGTGTCCGTAACGAGTTCTGAACGCTGATTTCGGAACATCAGATTCCTTAATCCTCAGCTGATGATACCCTGATCTCAGATCGATTTTAGAAAATACTTTTGATCCTTGCAACTGGTCAAACAGATCATCAATCCGTGGCAACGGATACTTGTTCTTAATCGTCATCTTGTTCAGCTCTCGATAGTCAATACACGATCGAAGCGATCCATCCTTCTTTCGGACAAAAAGAATTGGTGCTCCCCAGGGCGAAACGCTTGACTGGATATAGCCTTTGTCTAGTAACTCCTCTAGCTGCTTCTTCAGTTCGTACATCTCAGTAGGTGCCATACGATAGGGCGCCTTAGAAATTGGTGCAGCTCCGGGTTCTAGCTCAATAGTGAATTCTACATCCCTTCGTGGAGGTAGTCCAGGTAACTCGTCAGGAAATACATCTGGAAACTCGTTCACAACAGGAATGGATGAAAGTTCCACAATTTTGTCTTCTTTCTTCATTGCATAACACCAGTATCCGGTACAGCCCTGTTTTAACAATTTGACAGCTTTCATCGCTTTGATCAACTTTCCTGAGCTTCCCGGTTTCCATCCCTCAAACAGTATTTCGGAACCATCATCAGCGATCAGCGAGATATTCCTCCTTCGGTAGTTTACAATCGCTCCATATCGATTAAGCCAATCGTCTCCGAGTATCAGGTCGTCTCCTTGCATTTCTATCACAATCAGATTTGAGAGCCACTCTCTGCCTCCAAATGATACAGGGAAATTTCTGGTTTCTAAGTTCCCGACAATCCTCTCTCCACTCGGTAAACCAACAACATAAGGTTCACAAGTATGAAAACCAGAAATATTCAAACGATTTACACAAGATAAGGATATAAAAGAATGCGTAGCTCCTGTATCGAATAAAACGCTAACTGGCTGGGAAAGGATCTGGACAGTACCTGATGCGACAGCAGCATCCTGATCATATGTTCTCCTCATCTCGTACAGACGTGGGGGAACAGATCCGGCACTCGATGTACCCTTTCGGTCCCACTATCCTCTGCCTCGCCCGCGGCCAAAATTCTTAGGCATCTGAACACTTTGCTGCGTCTGTTGGATACTGGCTTCCTTCTGGACTGACTGTGGTGTACGGGCTCTAAAAGACTTTGCAGCCTCTTCACAGAACACCGCACGATGTCCCTCTCGACCACAATCAAAACAAGTCACAGCAGGTAGGGGCAATTCCATCGATAGTGCCCCGTCTGGGCACAGTTAAAACATTTCCTGGTAACATCAGTCATGGTTGATGCTGCTCCGAAGTTCTTTCCGCTTCTAACTGGGTGCGGAGGTTTCTTAAATGAATGAAAAGATGACTGGGCCTTGCAAGGCCCGCTGCTTTTGTGCTCTGTAAAATTACCAGAGACTTTCTGCTTCTTGGATTCCGTAAATTTCTCCATAGCTGCTTCCTTAATCTCATACGCCAACGCCTTATCCTGGTATTGACGGAGTGTGGTACATTCAAAACCGGACATGTATCTCTGGATTTCTGGTTTCATCCTCATATCAAAATGGATCATCATTTCTGCATCTGTTTTTGTAATACCCGGTCGAAAGTCATGTCATTTCAAACCTTTCATATTCTTCGGATCGTGATTTATTGAACGAACTCTTGTAATCATTGCTTGGAACCACCGTTTTGGGGTTCCGTACTTTTATTTTCGTGTTATTGTTGCCCGGACATTGAATCCTATTACTCTTATTCTCTTTCCGGGTCATTTTCCATCATTTTAGGACCGGAAGGGGGTGTGAGCCGCGGCACAAGGAGTGTGCGCCGCGGCACACACATTTCCTATTTTTGGCCGAGCAGGCTGTACCCGGTGCCGCGGCACACATGAGCTGAGCCGCGGCACACTGCCGAGCCAATGCCGCGGCACACCTATGCTGAGCCGCGGCACACTGGTGTTGCGTCCTCAGCCAAAACCCGCATGTACCCGGTGCCGCGGCACACCTGAGCTGAGCCGCGGCACACTGCCGAAACCTGGGAACAATTTTTAGGCCTGTGCCGCGGCACACATATGCTGAGCCGCGGCACACAATGCGGTCAACTGCATAATTCGGCTTTTTAAGCGAGATTTCAGCCATTCTTTCCCCATTTCTTCTTCCATCGCGAGAGAGAGAGTTGAGGGAAGAATTCTTTTCATAGCTATCACTTGTGTGTTGAAGATTTACCACTTTCAATCGGTTGGGAAGCCCGGATAGTCGATCTATCGCGTATTCCTTGGATCATAGAGCTTGGATATTCAAGAGGTAATTCCTTCGACATCTTGACTTCTCGATTTCGTGTGGGTTTTGACGTTTTGGATGATAAAATCATGGTGTATGATGTGATATATGCGTGATTATGGACATGCTTGAGTATTCATCGGATTATTGAAAGATTATTCAAGAACACTTTGAATTTTATGTTGGATTTTGGGGGTTTTCGTAGATTCGTCCGTTTTGTCCGATTGAAGCTTGAGAACCTTGAGATTTTGATATATATCTATACCATATGAGTGTTTTCTTCCGATTTTACGGGTTGGATTGTGCCGTTTTCGGACTTGTGGGAGTTTGGGCGATTTCCCAACCTTTAGTTATCCACCCGTATATTTTCTGGAATCGTAGACGAGTTTCGGGAGTCTCTTCGTATAATTTGAGTATGGATAATTAATTGTAATATTCCTTGCGAATCGTTTAGGTGCCGGAAGCGCGTTCTCGGACCTACCGAACTCATACCTTTCCTCCGTTCGATTTCTCGATGTCTCAAAGGCAAGTATACATTTATGATTATACGCTCTCGACTTTGAAAGTATGGAATATTGATGATATGATTATTTCTAGCCACTCCGGGACGGGCCTATGGTCCTCTGAGGGTTTCGTAGCCTCTGGTGCGATTCCATGGTTGATATGAACGAACCGTTTCTACGGCATTCATATGAAATAATGTTGGCATGTAATGAACGAACCGTTTTGACGGCATTCCTACATGTAACGGCGTATGATATGAACGAACCGTTTTTACGGCATTCACATACGTCTTGAGATTTTAGTCATTCCGGAATACTAGTCTTAAATTGATGAATTGACGGATATTGATGAATTGACGGATTACATTTACTTTATTGTCGAGAAGTATTATGTTTCATACTGTTATACTTGCACTAGCTATTCGACGGCTAACCCCTTTATGGGAAATACGTTTCATGTATTTCAGTTCCAGGAGAGCGGACGGGCGGGTATCGGGTCGGCATAAAGATGGTGGGCAAGTGTGATATCGTGTCTTTCTTCCAGTTTATTTCTTTGGAGTTTCCTGTTCGGAATGTTGTCTTGGATGGCTATTGAATACTCGAGTATTGTCTTTCCTTTTCCTTGATGTTCCTACTGTGTTTGCCGAAGTGTTGGATTGAGTTGTGATGTTTATGAATACATTGGTTATATTTCGAATACCTTTGTATTGTTTTTCATTCCAATGTGTGTAGACCTTATCGGTCAAAAATTATGGATCCGCGTATGTTTAGCCTTGTGGGTCCCACGGCGGGGCTTACTGTAATATCCCTGAATAACTTGGGGGTGTTACAGAATATGGTATCGGAGCTTAGGTCTATGGATACCTAGGCTGTCGGTCTTTTGGGTCGATCGAGTCGTTAATTGTCCACAGTATCACTACTCTGCCATCATCACAGTGCGACCGGTACTTGTAAGACCTCTCACTCTTCTGGTGTTTCCTTATTCGTTTTGCTTCCTTTTATCGGTATTCTTGAGAATCGGACACTTTGTTGATGCGTGATTGAATTGTGCTTACGTGACTTGTGTGTTCTTCAGTATGTCAGCTGGTAGGGTCCGTGGCCGTGGTCGTGGCCGTGGGCGAGGAAGAGGTCGTGGCGCGGCCGTTTCCATCAGTTCAGTTGCGGGGTCGACCAACCCCAGTTTGTCGAACTCGGTGCATCCCGATCCCGAGAGTCAGCACGACCAGTCATATGGTCAGGGGAACAACATAGACGTTGGAGTGGCGAATGCACTTCAACAATTGGCTACTCAGATGACTATTTTGGCCCAAACTGTTCAACTGAATAACCCGAACCCAAACACGGATGCCCTGCTTCAGAATGTAATCCGTATGCACCCTCCACAGTTTGGCGGTGCCACGCACTGTTAGGCTGGGAGGATTGGCTAGCAGAATTGGAGAAGATTTTTGAGGCAGTTGATTGCCCCGAGGTGAGGAAAGTACCGATTGCTCAGTATTTCCTCACTAAGGAGGCCGCTACTTGGTGGAAGGTCATCAAGCCACAAGATCGTATCGCCTCGTGGGATGAATTTAAGGAGCTCTTGGAGGCCGAGTTTTGCCCTTGGCCGGTACGAGAGAGCCGAATCCGAGCCTTCTTCGAGGCTAAACCACAAGATATTCCCGTTTCGCAGGCGATCGTGGAGTATAACCAACAATTAATCCATGTGAAGGATCAAGTACGTAACGAGCGTGATAAGATCCGTTATTTCGATATGCGGATGAATTAGGACTTACGACGGTACATGGCCGGATTTGCTTGTACCACACTGAAAGAGTATCAGGACAGAGCTTTAGCCCATGATATGTTGAGCCCTGACAAAGATACCGTTGAAGAACCGAAGAAGCAGAAAGTCGGGGGAAATTTTTCTGGCTCTAAGGGTGGCAACTTTCAGAAGTCACAGACGACTAACCGTTTTGCCGGACAGTCGTCACGTTCTAATAAAGGGAAGAGGGGTTACCGTCCCACTTCGGGTACCTCAAATCGCGTGGTGACTTGCTATAATTGTGGCCGTTCAGGCCACATCAATTTGGAATGCCACTTTCCACCGTTGAAGTGTCATACGTGCGGACATATGGGACATAGAGCGACTTATTGTTCCGAGCCGAATCAGACTTTGGACACTCGGGCTTCCGCCCCAGCTGGTCAACCTCAGCAGAATTTTGGCAGGGGCCGGGGACGGGGTCAGAACGCTGGAGGGGGGAACTCTAGCGTCGGTTCGGTACAACCACGAGTTTATGAGATGCGTCGAACAGACGAGCCCGACGCGGCGGTGGCTTCAGGTACCATCCATATTTTATCTTATCCAGTCCGTGTGCTTTTTGATTCGGGTGCTACACATTCTTTTATTTCTTTGGAGTGTGTACGCCGTTTGAATATAACTTGTCCGATCTGCTTGCGATCCCTTCATCGTGAGATCGCGAGCGGGATAGAATCGTGGGAAATCGGGAGATTAGAGATTTTCCTGATTATATCCGGTATGGATTGGTTATCGAATTTAATTGTAGTTGATATGGAAGGCGAGGACATGGTCCTCGGCGAGATTGGCTTGATAGGCATCAAGCGATTATGAACTACCGTACCAAGGTTATCACCATGATGATCAAGACGGATCTCGAGTACTCATTTTTGGGACGTAAGTCGGGCCAATCCAAGTTACTTATCGTTCCATGAAGGCCGTAAAACTTTTGAATAAAGGTTATGCGGCTATTGGTGTTATGCATTGAAACGGAAGGAAGCGAGTCGATTTCTCTTCAATTCCGGTTGTTAATGAGTATCCTGATGTTTTCCTGACGATCTTCCGGATTACCACCAGATCGAGAGATAGAATTTACCGTAGACTTAGAGCCGACGCGGCTCCGATTTCTAAAGCACCTTACCGGATGGCACCTTCCGAAATGCAAGAATTGAAGAATCGGTTGGGAGAACTTCGAAAGAGGGTACATCGCACCGAGCGCTTCGCCTTGGGGCGCGCTGTTCTTTTCGTAAGGAAGAAAGATGGTTCACTACGTTTGTGCATCGACTACCGCGAAATGAACAAAGTAACCATCAAGAACAAGTACCCTCTACCGCGTATAGACGATTTATTTGATCAATTGCAAGGAGCCGCGGTTTTCTCGAAGATTGACTTAAGATCCGGGTATTATCAACTCGAGTGAGGGAGTCCGACGTTCCAAAGACGGCGTTCCGGACGAGATATGGGCATTATGAATTTGTAGTTATGCCTTTTGGGTTGACAAATGCGCCGGCGATATTCATGCGATTAATGAATAAAATATTCATCGAGTACCTCGACAGTGTGTAGTCGTCTTTATTGACGACATCTTGATCTATTCTCGGGATAATGAGGAACATGCCCGACACTTGCGTTTGGTCTTAGACATTTTGAGAACCGAGCACCTCTATGCAAAATTCTCGAAATGTGAGTTTTGGTTGGAAGAAGTTATGTTTCTCGGCCATGTGATTTCGGCCGAAGGGGTTCGTGTAGACCAAGAAGATCGAGGCAAGGCTACATTGGGCACCGCCTAAAAATGTTAAAGAGGTTCGTAGCTTTTTGGGCCTTGCTGGGTATTACCGCTCGGTTTGTCGAGGGTTCTCGAAACTCGCTCGACCGCTACGAAATTACCTTAAGACCGAAAAGTTTGTTTCGACGGATGAGAGACAAAGAAAGCTTCGACGAATCAAGAGACGATTGACGTCGGCGCCGATTTTAACTTTACCGCATGGTAACGAGGGCTTTGCGGTTTATAGTGACGCTTCGGGTCAAGGCACGGGCCGTGTGCTAATGCAGCATGATAAGACGATAGCTTTTGCGTCCCGACAATTAAAACCTTATGAGATGAATTATCCTACTCACGATTTAGAGTTGGCCGCAATTGTCTTCGCACTCAAGATATGGCGGCATTATTTGTACGGTTCACCGTGTCGGATTTATACCGATCACAAGATCCTGAAATATATTTTCAGTCAGAAGGAGCTTAATATGAGGCAGAGACGTTGGTTAGAATTGATAAAGGATTATGATTTGGAGATTCTTTACCACCCCGGGAAAGCCAATGTCGTTGCGGATGCTTTGAGCCGCAAATCGGCATCTCTTCAAATGCTTGAGGTTCTTACGTCTCAGACGAAGATTCGTCAGGATTTAATTGAACAAGGGATCGAAGTGTGGCTTCAGCGAGTACAGGGACAGTTGTGTACTCTCGAAATTACTTCGTCCTTGGTTGATGATATCAAGGGGAAACAGTGGAGTGACCCGATGATTTCTCAATCAAGGAAGATGTAATTAAAGGAAAAGCTCCAGGCTTTATGGTACACGAGGATAGCATTTTGAGATTTCAGGCGGGCTTTGCGTTAGAATGATTTAGAATTGAGACAGAGGATTCTCCGAGAAGCTCATGCTACGCCTTACTCAATTCACCCCGGAACGAGTAAGATGTACAAAGATTTGAAGCGCAATTTTTGGTGGAATAACATGAAGAAGGATGTTACGGAGTTTGTACTACGGTGCTTGACGTGTCAACAAGTCAAGATCGAACATCAACGACCGGCGGGATTGTTGAAACCACTCCCCATTCCCGAGTGGAAGTGGGAAGATATCTCAATGGATTTTATCATCGCATGCCGAGAACTCGGGCCGAATGAACATGATTTGGGTAATTGTCGATCGATTGACCAAGTCTCGCACACTTTGGGTATTAAGGATACTTGGGGACCGGATAGATTGGCTCGAACCTTTATCGCCGAGATCGTGAGGTTACACGGTACCCCCAAGACCATTGTTTCGATCGAGACGGCCGTTTCGTATCGCATTTTTGGCAGCCGTTCATCGGGCTCGGTACCGAGTTGAGATTGAGCACCTCCTTTCATCCTCAGTCGGACGGTCAGACAGAGAGGACGATTCAGACGTTGGAGGATATGTTGCGGGCTTGTGCCTTAGACTGGAGTAACGATTGGGAACTTCACTTGCCGTTGATCGAGTTTGCTTACAATAATAGTTGGCACGCGTCGATCAAAATGGCACCCTTCGAGGCACTCTATGGTAGGCGATGTAGGTCGCCATTATGTTGGGACGAGGCTTCTGAGCTAGTTGGGACGGAACCAGATATGTTGTTGGAAACCAAGGAAAAGATTTCTATTATCCGAGATCGACATCGATCGCCCGCAGTCGTCAAATCTTACGCCGATACTCGCTGTCGACCCTTGGAGTTTGAGGTGGGGATCACGTCTTGCTCAAAGTATCGCCGACTGCAGGAGTTTTCCGCCGGTAAAAGGGAAAACTCGGTCAAGGTATATCGGACCTTTCGAGATTTTGGACGAGTTGGAGACTTAGCTTATCGCTTGGCGTTGCCTCCACTTTGAGTCACGTCCATAGTGTTTTTCATGTGTCCCGATTGAGGAAATACGTACCGGATCCGAGCCACATTATCGACTACAGTGAGATTGACGTAGCCGAGGATATTACCTTTCCGGAGAAACCCGTGAAGATCCTTGAGCGCCGTGAGAAACAACTTCGGCATAAGACCATTCCATTGGTCAAAGTACAATGGTCGAGGCATGGAGTCGAAGAGGCGACTTGGGAGACGGAAGAGAAGATGCGGGTGGAATATCCCGAACTATTTATTCCTTAAGTTTCGGACGAAACTTCTTTTAGAGGGGAGAATGTAATACCCGGTCGAAAGTCATGTCATTTCAAACCTTTCATATTCTTCGGATCGTGATTTATTGAACGAACTCTTGTAATCATTGCTTGGAACCACCGTTTTGGGGTTCCGTACTTTTATTTTCGTGTTATTGTTGCCCGGACATTGAATCCTATTACTCTTATTCTCTTCCGGTCATTTTCCATCATTTTAGGACCGGAAGGGGGTGTGAGCCGGCACAAGGAGTGTGCGCGGCACACATTTCCTATTTTGCCGAGAAAGCAGTGCAGGTGCCGCGGCACACATGAGCCGAGCCGGCACACTGCTGCGAGCCAATGCCGCGGCACACCTATCTTGAGCCGCGGCACACCGGTGTTGCGTCCCGGCCCAAAACCCGCATGTACCGGTGCCGCGGCACACTGAGCCGAGCCGCACACCGCCGAAACACAGGAACAATTTTTAGGCTGTGCGCGGCACACATATGCCGAGCCGCGGCACACAATGCGGTCAATCGCATAATTCGGCTTTTAAGCGAGATTTCAGCCATTCTTTCCCCATTTCTTCTTCCATCGCGAGAGAGAGTTGAGGGAAGAATTCTTTTCATAGCTATCACTTGTGTGTTGAAGATTTACCACTTTCAATCGGTTGGGAAGCCCGGATAGTCGATCTATCGCGTATTCCTTGGATCATAGAGCTTGGATATTCAAGAGGTAATTCCTTCGACATCTTGACTTCTCGATTTCGTGTGGGTTTTGACGTTTTGGATGATAAAATCATGGTGTATGATGTGATATATGCGTGATTATGGACATGCTTGAGTATTCATCGGATTATTGAAAGATTATTCAAGAACACTTTGAATTTTATGTTGGATTTTGGGGGTTTTCGTAGATTCGTCCGTTTTGTCCGATTGAAGCTTGAGAACCTTGAGATTTTGATATATATCTATACCATATGAGTGTTTTCTTCCGATTTTACGGGTTGGATTATGCCGTTTTCGGACTTGTGGGAGTTTGGGCGATTTCCCAACCTTTAGTTATCCACCCGTATATTTTCTGGAATCGTAGACGAGTTTCAGGAGTCTCTTCGTATAATTTGAGTATGGATAATTAATTGTAATATTCCTTGCGAATCGTTTAGGTGCCGGAAGCGCGTTCTCGGACCTACCTGTTGGAAAGTAAAACGCAGCGGAAGCGAAGTTTGGGAAAATATGATTATAGCGTTTTACGCATCTACGAGCATTAGATCTATTTAGGCATGCTAATTAATTAATTACTAAGACTAACAAGCAATTTAAATATTATTTATTATTTATTAATTAAATATGTTGATTAATTAAAATATCCTAATCTAGATCCAAGATCATAGGATATTACCTTTTGAAGCGGTTGGTTATTTCCTTCTTGATCGCCTTGTATTTCTACCTTCAGATCTTCTAGAGTATGATCCGCCTTGAACCGGACGTTGTGTGGGCAACGAGCTACCGGAACTTGCTTGGACACCTTATGGATCGGCCGAATTCACCTTGCCTCACAACTCTCGATTTTATTTTCTTCAAGTAATTCCGATATGTAGCAAGAATTAAAGTGTTATCTCAATTGTGGAATCAAAGACACAAGTCAAGATCCACAATTAAACACTTAGAAGAAAAATCGAAATTTCTTGTGTGTATGAAGCATAAAATCGGCCAACACATAATGTCCTATTTATAGGCTCTTGGACTACTACTAGGGATCTAAAGGAGGATTATGGAAGAACTCCCAATTAATTCATCTTACCTTATTAGGACTCTTCCTAATATATGATGAATCAATTAATATCAACTTAGTCCACTAAAAAGTTGATATTGCACTTCCTACCAAAATCCCAAATTACGAAATTGGGCTCCTTATTAAATATATTATTTCCCGTGTTTAAGATATCGAATGTCCATTAATTAATTATAAGCTACCGTGACTTTAATTAATTAATATCTTATCCAAGAGTAGTACCACTCGAACCTTATTATTATATCGGAATTAAATCCACCATAGGTTTAATATAATAATCATTATCGAGCTCCTCAAGGGGACATCATCAACCCGCACGAGTCGGGACACGATTTCTAGTAATAATAATAATTGTCGTATAAACAATATTATTGCCCAAGATACGAGGCTTATTGAGTCGATCATTTTGACTCTCACCTATGGTAAATCAAAGCAATAATTATTATAAATACACAATTAAATATTATATACTTAGAATTAAGAAATAATATTTATCCGAGATTTACGTTCTTCTTACAACAAGATAGAAGACAATATCTCACCTCGATCCTGTTCAACGTATACAAATACGCTAATGTATGCTAATAGTCAAGACCAACTATACTCAAGCATACACTACAACCCTTTATATAATTTGTCTAATAATTATATAGGTTGTGAACTATTATATTATTTTATAAGGCACCGATAATGTGATCTTCCGTGTGACACCAACACACCACATTATCTACAATATAAAATAATTAGACATTTCATTTGCATAACCATAACGTGAATTAATATGCAAAACATGTGATTAAATATAATTAATATCCTCATAGGTAGTAATAGGAATTTAGGTAATACAAGCATAAAGTATGCTTTGGTATACAATCCTAACAATCTCCCACTTATACTCAAAGCATGCTTTTAAGTATACTACTCTATTACATAGTCTCTCATTTCTCCCACTTATACTCAAAGCAATGCCGCCATACATCGTAATCCCATTCCTTCCACATGCCTTTCAAAACTTTTGAAGGTAGGCCTTTCGTGAAAGGGTCACAAGATTATATTCCGATGCAACCACGGCTACAACTACGTCTCCTTCCTTTACGAAGTGTCGTATGATGTGGTACTTGCGGTTGATATGTTTACTTGCTCGATGGGCTCGTGGTTCCTCGAATTTGCGATCGCACCGAGATTATCACAATAGAGTGTAATACCCTTTGGCAAATTGGGAATCACATCTAAGTCTGCAGAAGTACTTGAGCCACACCGCCTCCTTGGCCGCCTCGAGGCCGCCACGTACGGCTTCCATGGTAGAGTCCGAGATGCATTTCGCTTCACACTCCTCCAACTAATGGCTCCACCTCCCGTGCTAAACACATAACCCGAAGTAGACTTGGACTTTTCTTTGTCCGATGAAAATCCGAGTCGTTGTAACCCACCTAAACAGTCGTCGATTGATATACAATCATGAACTCACTAGTCCTTCTCAGTACTTGAGTATGTGCTTGACAAAGAATCCAGTTGTCTGGTCCTGGGTTCGACTGATATCTAGCAGCCATGCCCACGGCATGACAGATATCTGGTCTAGTGCAAAGCATAGCATACATGAGACTTCCCACAGCGGATGCATAAGGAACCATCTTCATGTCATCTATCTCCTTTTGTGTCTTAGGACACATGTTCTTAGATAGTTGATTTCCATGTCTGTAAGGTAGAAAACCTTTCTTGGAATTCTCCATGCTAAAACGCTTCAGCACTGTATCGATATAGGATGCCTGGGATAAGCACAACATCCTCTTCTTCCGATCACGAAAGATCCTGATTCCAAGGATGCAAGGATGTGTCCTGCTTCTCCTAGATCCTTCATATCGAACTGCTCAGACAGCCATACCCGTACGTCCGACAATTCCTTCACGTTGTTTCCAATCAGAAGGATATCGTCCACATACAGTATAAGAAACACCAACACGTTTCCATCGCATTTCTTATACACACAACTCTCACTCGGACATTGGACGAATCCATATGACTGGACTACTTCGTCAAAACGAGTGTTCCAAGATCTAGATGCTTGCTTAAGTCCATAAATGGATTTCTTAAGTTTGCACACCAAGTGCTCTTCTCCTTTAGCAATGAATCCCTCTGCTTGGCGCATATAGATTTCCTTGTCTAGACTCCCATTCAAGAATGCGTCTTGACATCCATCTGCCAAATCTCCGGATCCAAATGCGCCTATAGCTAAAAGAACTGGATTGACTTAAGCATGGCTACCGCGAAAAGGTTTCATCATAATCGATACCCTCTTTCGAGTGTAACCTTTTGCAACAAGCCTCGCTTTGAAAGTTTCAACCTTCCCGTCACGTCCTTTCTTTCGCTTGTAGACCCATTTACTCCCAATGGCTTGTACACCATCGTGTAGCTCTACTAGCTCCCACACTTGATTGGAATCCATAGATCCCATTTCGATTCCATTGCTTCTTGCCAGAGTCGGCATCTTTATCTTGGATTGCCTCCTTATAGGTCCAGGGAACCGATTCATCTTCGTCTGGGATTGAGTCCGAAGACTTTCCCACGCCTATGAATCGTTCGGGCCGACGAACAACCCTCCCACTACGACGAGGTAAATCCTGAGTTGGTGTAAAAGTTTGAATCGATACGTGGTGCGGTGTTAGTTGGCGCTTGTACGATTGGTATAGACGGAGTCTCGCCTCGCCTCTTCCGATTATTTCACTCATGGGCTTGTGACTAATCATATAATCCTCTTCCGTAAATCGGGCATTGGTGCTAACAATGACCTTCGATCCTGGGACTATAGAACAAGCCACCTTTCGCTCCTTAGGATATCCCACAAACACTCGTATTTCATGCGAGATGCCAACTTATCAGCTTTCCTTATTCAGCACATGTGCCGGAGTACCCCAAATCCGAACATGTCCTAGATCGGGCTTACGCCCACTCCACGCTTCGTGGGTGTTTTTGGAATCGATTTCAAGGCACCAAGTTTAGAATGTACGCCATTGTTTCTAAGGCGTATCCCCAAAACGAAATAGGTAAATCTGAGTAACTCATCATTGATCTAACCATTTCCAAAAGAGTCCTATTCCTTCTTTCAAGAACACCATTTTGTTGTGGAGTTCCCAAGACGGTGAGTCGACGAAATCCCTCATTTGCCAAGAAATCCAAAACTCTCCACTAAGGTATTCGCCACCACGATCGATCATAGTGACTTGATACTCTTCCCATGACGCTTCTCCGTTTCAGCCTTGAAGTCTCTGAACTTGTCAAAAGCTTCAGACTTACGTCGCATCAAAAAGATGTATCCATATCTCGAATAATCATCTATGAACGTGATGAAATATTCGAAACCTCCCTAGCCTGGATATTCATTGGACCACATACATCCGTATGAACCAATTCTAACACATCCTGAGCACGGTTTCCCTTGGTTTTAAAACCCTTTTGGTCATCTTACCTTCCGCATGGGATTCACAAATTGGAAATGACTCAACTTGGAGATCATCCAATGGGCCATCATCTACCAATCTTTGAATCCTTCTAAGGTTTACATGTCCTAACCGTAAATGCCATGTATATGTTTGGTTTATGCTTGAAGGTTCTTTTTCTCTTTTAGGTTTAGACAAAGAGTTAAGTGATTTATACATAGGAGTTTGTGCAAGATTAACAATATATAGTCCATCATTAAAAGTACCTCTGCAAATATATTCACCGCTTCTTTTCTTAATAATGGCATCATCATCAAAAGAAATCGAATAACCATCGCATTTTAATTTAGAAACTGAAATTAAATTCATTCTAAAATCGTACTAATAATACATTATTCGAACTAATAATTTATCATTAATCTTCAACCGCACGACTCCCACCGCAATGTACCCATAAGCCCGGAATAATCGCCCCAGCTTGATGGTAATCTCGCCCGCACTAAGCCGCTTGGTTACCCGAAAACCATGCGAGTCAAAGCAAACATGATCGGTGGAGCTCGAATCAACTATCCACGAAGTGGAAGAACAAGTCGCCAAACATGTTTTGACTACTAGTGCACGAGACATACCTTTCTTAAGAGCAGTACCGCTTTAAAATGTCCTTTCGACCGCACTTGTAGCACTTTCCCTTTGCTTTTTGTTCGCCTCGGGTGAGGAGCCTTGCTTTTCACCTTGAGGGCTGCCACTTGCTTCCGCCGACTCGCTTCTTCTTCTTTCCCCATTTGGGTTTGGAGGAAGTCGCACTGCTGCCGCAAGAATTTGATGATAACCTTGTTTGAAGAGACCTTCAGCAGATCAAGTTTCACGTAAGTTCCGCCAAACTATATGTCCTACGGTTCATATTGTAGTTGAGGCGAAACCGCTCAAAGCTTCTAGGTAAGCCGCCTAAGATAATATCGACTGCGTTTCCGCATCGATAGTAGCCCCCAATATGCTCAGCCTGCTCAAATGAGACATCATTTTTAGAACATGATCCTCATCGAGTCCCTTCGACATTTGGGTTGTCATCAATACCCTCATAGCATTTTGTCTAGCCGCCTGCCTCGATGACCAAACATCTCGGTGAGACTTTTCATCATTTCCGCGCCGAACCCATCGTCTGATGTCGATGCCGCAATACATTTGTCGCTGAAGCCAAAATGTAACAAATGAGCCATTTCATCGACTTTTTCCATTTCCGAATTCCGCCAACTCTTCGGGAGTGGCATCCGGTTCCAGTTCTAGAGGGCTCTCCTCGATTAAGACAAACTTATGCCCTCGGCGGTCAGACAATGTCAAGATTTCTTTTCCAATCGGCAAAGTTAGTGCCATCTAGTTTATTTTCTTTGAGAATAACAATGAGTGGATTGAAAGACATCCGAGAATAAAAATTAAAACATTCATCACATAATGCATAGCAAAATATATCGAAAAACCTCAAAAACACAATATATATGCTAGCAACCAACACCTCAAAAAATCCGCACATGCAAGCCACGATCGTGTGGACGTTTACACATACATTTTTCAAGTAGAGTTTTACGTCTTTAATTTTACTATCTAGTCAAATTACGTTATGACAAGTAAAATTAATAGTTGGTTCCTTCGCCATGTATTAATTAACATAGACTCCGATGGGGAGCTTATTAATTAATACACCTAAGTGAACACCATAATTTAACATCCTTAAAATATTATCTTTTAAATAATAGTCCTACAGATGGAGAGGTCCTATCATAAAAAGTAATATTTACCTTATGTTATCATTTTGAAATTTAAAACTAGTGAACCTATAATTAGCACATCCGATATGGAGGAAGACTCTAATGTCAACGCGCATGCTAATTACTTCACAATTTAAATTAATTATGGAGGCCAATTTGATTAAAATAAAAATCAATTTAATCACTTAGTTATTTTAGCCTTAAGGTTTTTAATTTTCTCGTCCTAACATGCAAGGAAACATATCACGCATACATCCATACATGCCATACATCAAAACAATAAAACCAAAAATAAAGCATGGATAATTAATTATCCAATTATCATGGTCTTCTTCCTTGAGTTGAATCCGAGAAAATCTTCGCTCGATCTCTCCCATCGAATCAAGCATCTCGTCGCTTCTCCCTACGGTCGTGGATTTTCAAAATATTAAAATTTTACTTTTATGCAAAATTAATTACATAAAAATTTTAATTTTAAATCCCGACTTCCAAAACAACGAACGGTAAAACGGCGACCAAACTACCAAAACTAGACGCCCGAACCAAATAACTGCCCGACCAGTCGCCAAGATCGGCTACCGCTTCGGCAGGCTTCTTTCGCACTTTCAGCGACCTGCTGCTTGGCCATGCTCGCCTAATAGCCCGGCGATCCTGCTACGCTTCTATTTCTTCGTGATCCCGTCTTTTCCGAATTCGATTACAATTTTATACGAAATAAAATACATCGAAATTACATCAAGATTACACGAAAAATAAAACCACCTAGAACTACCCGCGGATTTTCTCACGGAAAACCATTACATGCCTCAAAAACGGTCAAACCAACAATTGCATAATTAATAAAAATAAATAAATAAATGCACCATTCATATAAACCATGATAATTGGATCATATCACCTGCAAGAACACATCTAGCAAAATATTCCAACATCAAAATATATGAATATTTAAATTGCTATCAATTAATCACTAAAATTAATTAAAATAGCAAAAGCCTAAAAAACCTGGCTCCGATACCAATTGTTGGAAAGTAAAACGCAGCGGAAGCGAAGTTTGGGAAAATATGATTATAGCGTTTTACGCATCTACGAGCATTAGATCTATTTAGGCATGCTAATTAATTAATTACTAAGACTAACAAGCAATTTAAATATTATTTATTATTTATTAATTAAATATGTTGATTAATTAAAATATCCTAATCTAGATCCAAGATCATAGGATATTACCTTTTGAAGCGGTTGGTTATTTCCTTCTTGATCGCCTTGTATTTCTACCTTCAGATCTTCTAGAGTATGATCCGCCTTGAACCGGACGTTGTGTGGGCAACGAGCTACCGGAACTTGCTTGGACACCTTATGGATCGGCCGAATTCACCTTGCCTCACAACTCTCGATTTTATTTTCTTCAAGTAATTCCGATATGTAGCAAGAATTAAAGTGTTATCTCAATTGTGGAATCAAAGACACAAGTCAAGATCCACAATTAAACACTTAGAAGAAAAATCGAAATTTCTTGTGTGTATGAAGCATAAAATCGCCAACACATAATGTCCTATTTATAGGCTCTTGGACTACTACTAGGGATCTAAAGGAGGATTATGGAAGGACTCCCAATTAATTCATCTTACCTTATTAGGACTCTTCCTAATATATGATGAATCAATTAATATCAACTTAGTCCACTAAAAAGTTGATATTGCACTTCCTACCAAAATCCCAAATTACGAAATTGGGCTCCTTATTAAATATATTATTTCCGTGTTTAAGATATCGAATGTCCATTAATTAATTATAAGCTACCGATACTTTAATTAATTAATATCTTATCCAAGAGTAGTACCACTCGAACCTTATTATTATATCGGAATTAAATCCACCATAGGTTTAATATAATAATCATTATCGAGCTCCTCAAGGGTACATCATCAACCCGCACGAGTCGGGACACGATTTCTAGTAATAATAATAATTGTCGTATAAACAATATTATTGCCCAAGATACGAGGCTTATTGAGTCGATCATTTTGACTCTCACCTATGGTAAATCAAAGCAATAATTATTATAAATACACAATTAAATATTATATACTTAGAATTAAGAAATAATATTTATCCGAGATTTACGTTCTTCTTACAGTCAGTATAGAAGACAATATCTCACCTCGATCCTGTTCAACGTATACAAATACGCTAATGTATGCTAATAGTCAAGACCAACTATACTCAAGCATACACTACAACCCTTTATATAATTTGTCTAATAATTATATAGGTTGTGAACTATTATATTATTTTATAAGGCACCGATAATGTGATCTTCCGTGTGACACCAACACACCACATTATCTACAATATAAAATAATTAGACATTTCATTTGCATAACCATAACGTGAATTAATATGCAAAACATGTGATTAAATATAATTAATATCCTCATAGGTAGTAATAGGGAATTTAGGTAATACAAGCATAAAGTATGCTTTGCAGTATACAATCCTAACACTACCGAACTCATACCTTTCCTCCGTTCGATTTCTCGATGTCTCAAAGGCAAGTATACATTTATGATTATACGCTCTCGACTTTGAAAGTATGGAATATTGATGATATGATTATTTCTAGCCACTCCGGGACGGGCCTATGGTCCTCTGAGGGTTTCGTAGCCTCTGGTGCGATTCCATGGTTGATATGAACGAACCGTTTCTACGGCATTCATATGAAATAATGTTGGCATGTAATGAACGAACCGTTTTGACGGCATTCCTACATGTAACGGCGTATGATATGAACGAACCGTTTTTACGGCATTCACATACGTCTTGAGATTTTAGTCATTCCGGAATACTAGTCTTAAATTGATGAATTGACGGATATTGATGAATTGACGGATTACATTTACTTTATTGTCGAGAAGTATTATGTTTCATACTGTTATACTTGCACTAGCTATTCGACGGCTAACCCCTTTATGGGGGAAATACGTTTCATGTATTTCAGGTTCCAGGAGAGCGGACGGGCAGGTATCGGGTCGGCATAAAGATGGTGGGCAAGTGTGATACTGTGTCTTTCTTCCAGTTTATTTCTTTGGAGTTTCCCGTTCAGCGTTGTTGTACTGGATTGGCTATTGAATACTCGAGTATTGTCTTTCCTTTTTCCTTGATGTTCCGGCCTGTGTTTGCCGAAGTGTTGGATTGAGTTGTGATGTTTATGAATACATTGGTTATATTTCGAATACCTTTGTATTGTTTTTGATTCCAATGTGTGTAGACCTTATCGGTCAAAAATTATGGATCCGCATATGTTTAGCCTTGTGGGTCCCACGGCGGGGCTTACGGCGCTGTAATATCCCTGAATAACTTGGGGGTGTTACAATTTTGACCAGATGTCGAACAAATGCCAGCTGTTGGTTAAAAGTCTTACTTGCCTGAGATACTGGCACATCTGAAGGCTGAGCGGAGAAAAACTCCCAAACCTTGGCTTCCCTCACAGGACGAGGGCAGTACTGAGCTTCCATCATCAATTTAAACTCTGTCCAATCAGCATCATGGTCTACAGGCCGGATGGCTTCCCACCATTCGGACGCTTCCCCTATCAGAAAATATTGAGCGATAGAGGCTCTTCGGTCGCCCAGGCGATTAATACTGCAAAATTTTCTCCAATTCCTTCAACCAATGGTCCCAGGTGGGAGTCTCAGAAATACCATCGAATTTAGGTGGTTGCATCTTCGCCACCTCTTGCAGCCATCGGTCACCTCGATTTCCCATATCTGGGATCCCTTGCTGCCTATCTCCCTGCTGTAATCCCACTGCCACCTGCATTCGGTCCACGACCTGATCGAACTGAGTCATCTGGTTCACCACCTGACGAAGGATCTCTGGTACAGCAGGTTCCGGTTCGTTATTAATAAATCTCTGTGGCTCGCCTGAACTGTGGCTCGCCTGATTAGAAGGCGAAGCTTCTCTTTCGACATTCCTTCGTCTACGTCTACGACCGCGACCACGTCCACGTCCGCCTCTCAACATACTGTAAGCATAAATATTCAATATACAGGAAACAATATCGTTCTAATGTTCAAGTATAAAGAAATACAACATGTAAAGAACGAGATAGAGTTTAGGAACTTACAACCACCGTTCGCATGAAGACGTAGGCAGTACAGTGATGTTATTCATGGTCGGTTACCTCAAAAGACGTATATGACCCCTATTTTAACCCAATGGCCAAGATATCCATAATCTTAGCTCTGATACCATATTCTGTAACACCCCCGATATATTCAGGAATATTACAGCGCCGTAAATCCTTTACATAAGGATTTACAAGGCTGAAGAATTGAAAAGACATTAACAGGTACCAACAAATGAAAATAACGGAATTAAGATACTACAGTTCTGACCAAATACTGAAAATACGAATGTTCAACAGGAAATTATTAATACATCACCAAATTCAAATTCATCATAAACAACTATGTACTCGAGTACTTATTGAAATAACCAACAAACAACAGACAAATAAACCCGGCCGGAACATCACTCTGCACCCTCGTCGTCATACAGCTCCAGTGGTTGTTTTCCCGCTCTCCTGGATCCTGAACATAAACAAAATGTTCACCCCCGAAGGGGTTAGCACAACGATGCTAGTACAAGTACCACAACATATTATTCAACATCTCACGCAGAATAATAATACGTAATTGACAAAACACCAACGAGTCTTCTCCTGCGAGAAACTCATAAATAACATACACAACTGATAATCACAACATGATATCATAACATACACATGGTAATTCCGACGATCCAGCGTTCACTGCCTAGAACCCACGATGATCCCGTCAGACCAACTCGTGACGGAAAAACCCGTCCGATGATCCAGCACACGCTAGCATAGATCCCCCGATGATCCTGTCGGACCAACACGAGGTGGACATACAACAACGACATATATGCACGACAA
Organism: Orobanche coerulescens; assembly: GCA_033398695.1. Taxonomy (NCBI): domain Eukaryota; kingdom Viridiplantae; phylum Streptophyta; class Magnoliopsida; order Lamiales; family Orobanchaceae; genus Orobanche; species Orobanche coerulescens. The sequence continues at coordinate 173,183,445 of CM065811.1, forward strand.
TATGTATAACATAAATACGTAAAACAAATAAGGTACTTGCCTCGATTTGAAGACAAGAACAATACTTCCACGAAAAACGAAACACTCAAAGGTCACCTCTTCGATCAATCACGTAACAAGCTCGAACCTTAACAAAAGAAATAATATAGAATTTATCTCACGTCGTACGAATGTCTAACAAATCAATTTACGGCCGAAAGCTCATAAAATGTAATCTGTCTGAACTACTTAGTGTACGCTAAGTATTATACGTAGCATGCGTTAAGTCTGTTCGTTAGCGCACGCAAATAACGAAGCATAGCGTACGCTAACTACGCATGGTCAGTACCTCACTGATCAGCCGACTGACTCGCCTGATGACATAGCTCACGTTACGTTTCTAATCGTAGTGTACGTTAATTGTGCTCGATAGTGCACGTTAATTTACAAAGTTTAGCGTGCGCTAATCGTGCATGGAAGTTCACTACTGGGCAGAAGACTGATCTAATCGTGATCAAACCAACGAAATCTTCAGTGTTAATTCATGTTACCTCCATGAATATCATGTTCATACGGTTATGAATGATCTTACGGATAACAACAACTTCGGATTCAAGAATATGTATACTATTATAAAACCATATTCCATTTTGATTACAATTCTTCATGCGATAATTCGGAAGGCCTAACGGTTGATATCAATTCATTAAATCAATCAAAACTATCATCTTGTAGTTTGATTAACACTCCATCTTTGCAAGATAAATCCTTCCATGATCAATCTCTTAAATTCGTCTAACAATAATGATGTTAAAGTCAAGTCCATGATTACTATGAAGACACCTTCTAAATTCGGATTACCAATGACAGAAACTTCCTATGCTTGTTCATTGTAATAAGATTCGAATCATGATGTTCATAATCAAGGTACTTAAGGCATAATCATCTCAATATTCTAAACATGATGTGGTTTGGATAATTCACCCAAGAAACTCAATATTTTGCTAGCATGATCATCTTATTCTCCATAACATGAATCTAGAGTTAGAGATAGAATCAACATACCTTAATATGATGAAATCACTGAACCCCAAAGGTAGAATCTGACTCCGGTTGGTTATATACCACTCCAAGGTGCTACTTCTCTTCAATGATCAATCACAAGAAGTATCCAATGTCCAATGATCAAGTGGATGTGTTATAAGTGTATCTAAGGAAGATGATATGCTCCCTGGTCTCTCAAAAACGAAAGATAAACAAAGGAAATGAGAATAAAATGGAGTGCTGGCCCATATATAAACTTTCTATACATAGCAGATTAGCGCACGCTACCATGCATCTTTAGCGCGCGCTAATAAGAGTTGACTCCAAAACTGTTCAGGTTCATCCGCGGGAATCTTATCCGGTCCTACGTTCGACTGGCGCATGTGTTATCCGCCTAGCTCAATAATTGATTACCTAGCGCACGCAAGTCCTACATTCGTAGCGTGCGCTAGTAGTAGCCGATAGCATGCGTTAAGCTACATTCTTAGCGTGCACTATCACGAGTTTGCATGAGAAAATTTGCATGATGATATACTTATGTACAAAGATACCAATGAGAGAAATAACATACTCCAATTATCGAGATCATAAATCCGAATAATACAGGGTTCGAATACAGATGAAATACACTATAATAAATCCGGATATTATAGGATTCAGAGGGCGTATGGTGATCTTGTTGATGATAATATGTTTCCACAACACCACGGTGATGGAAAACGAAGAACACACGGATCGAAGGTGGTAGATATCACCCTTTGGTGTCGCCCGATGAAGAAAACAAAAGGAAAGGATGAAAAATGAGGTGTTGACCTCTGCCCGTTGTTCTTAAAACAGCAGGTTGTTACGGCCGTAACAAGGGCCGCATTATGGCCAACACTACGGACGTAAGGAATGGAGTGTTACGGCCGTAACACTCCACTGGACACCAGTCTAAGAAGCTGCTGTCCGAACTGTTCCGGACGACTCCGAAACCCAGACCTGCTATCGAACCAAAAATATGGTTACGAAGTATATTCGATGACGAACCTAACCGTAACAAGAAAATACAGTTCCGACTAACGGGGAATCCGAAATACGACAAAGAAGATGAAATTCCCTAAACTTATAGGAATTTATAAAAATGGCCCAAACGCTCGAAAATCACAATACGACGTCGGATTAACAAACCGAAAGTCACAACACGAACAACTCAACCATACGAACTCATGTAAACCAAGAAACAATGAAAACGAACAAGTTTCATGAGAATCGAATGTACATACGGCAAAACATAACATAGAATGGAATTTCATAAAAACACCTCTGAAACTCGTCCAAATTGAAAAACTCCAAGAATAAAGTAGATTCGAAATGTCGAAACGGTTACAAAAAAGTCGATAAAAATAGACATACACCAAAAATGGAAACTGCTAAAAATGGAAAGGTACGGATATTACAGTCTGATCTGCAGGTAACGTCCATATTACGTACGTTATCCTTTGTACATTACGTACGTTAAGAGCCTTCGAGTGCGTGCGCTATTCCTGGCAGATAGCGTGCGTTAATCTTGATAATTCCAGCTTTTTTTGTCTTCGACATCTTTGTTGTTTTGTTTGCTTTTTTGTTGTTTTATTTTGTTTAACAAATTAATCATCAAAACTCTATAAATGAATATCTGGAATAAAATATTCCAACAATCTCCCCTTTGTTGATGATTACAAAACAACACTTTGAATTGGATAAAACCTGCAAAATAATATATATGTATATATATATATCATATGAAAACTAATTACCTTGTGAAATCTAGAAACTTTTGTAGGCCATTGATATTAGTGATCTAACTGCTGTAGATGAGTAGAATTATATGCATTATGTATTTTTTATTACATTATTTGTTGCATATACTAGCGACCAGCTTGATGCAACAACAAATATGCAATGAAATTACTTAATAATGCAATTAGTTTTTAGATTTCACCATTAAGGGTGTTTCCACCATAGTCAATCCATATATATATATATATATATATATATATATATATATATATATATATATGCACGAATCAAAGTTTTCGGCTTTGATCGTTTCGTTAGTTTCTCCCATCTTTTCTTTTTCTCCTTTTCGACTTCTTCTTTTCATTTTTTAACTTCTTCGTTTTCTTTGTCGATTTTTCTCCTTTTTTTCTTTTTTTCTCTCTCCCCTCTTTACTTTTTATTTTTCTTGTCATTCTTTCATGACGCTTTTTATCCCATTCAACTCTTTCCTCCTTCTTTTTGTTATCAGCAAAAAGTGTAAATAAAGTATACCAAATGATGATAAAATATGTTATAATACAATATGCATAAAACGGGTAAAACTACCCTGACAGAAATCTCCCCTTTAAAAATATAAACTCCCCCTGAGTAAAATATTTATAGATAAAATTAATTTTTATTTTGGGGATCCAACCGATAATTGGTTTTTTTCTTTCGAGACATAGATGATATTCGGAATAAAAGTTCCTTTTGGAATTCAAATCATTTTAATTTTTATCGTCCGTCGTGGGCTTTTGCAACTCGTAAAATAATGCCCAAATTTTAAATATTTATCGCATCGGGGTATTTTGAAATTTAAGAATTCGTTTTTAGTATGCGGTTTGAATCCTAACCCTTGTTTATTCAAAGTATATTTTTGAACACAAAGCATTTGTTCAAATTTTTTGTTTCCATACGAAAATTTCTTTGTTAAAACCTTTAGTTCGTCTTGAACTTTCAAAAGATCATTCTTTAAAATATTTTTATTTTCAATACAGTGAGAATGATCAGTCTCGATAAATTTCACTTTTTCAAGAATTTTGGAAATTTCAATTTCCAATAATTTATTTTTAGATTGAAGGATTTTATTTCGGATAAAGTATTTTGAAAATCGGTATGTAATAATTCGAATACTTCAAATAATTCATCGTGAGAGGATGTACTTACTTGACTTTCGACGTCGCTATCGTCGAATGAACTTCCTGCCATGAGTGCGAGGTTACTTTGATTGATAAAATCTTCGTCCTCGTCTTCGTCACCTCACATGGCAATTAAAACTTCCTTCTTAGGATTTGCTCAGCAATTCTTCGCGAAGTGGCCTGGTTTGCCACAGACTCGACAGTTGTTGTCGAATGTCTTCATTTCGCCCGAGATATCTTTCTTTCCCGGTTTAATAAGTTTTGGAACTTATTAATATTCTTGGCATAATATGCCGATTCTTCGTCGCTTTCGTCCACCGGGATTTCTTTTTTATTTCTTGACATCTTAGCCTTCATGGCTATCGTTCTTTCCTTTGGCTTCGGCTTGGCATTCCGAGATTTTAGGACAATCTCATAGTTTATAAGTTAACCAACGAGAGCACTAAAATTAAGATTGTTTAAGTCTTTTGATTCCATTATTGCTGTCACCGTTCCATCCCATTCTCGAGGTAGTGATCGTAGAATCTTCTTAACTTTTTCACTTCCGAAAGGGGTTTTCCATAACATGTCAATCCATTCGTAATGACCGAAAATCGATCGAGCATAATTGTGATGGATTCTTTTTCTTTCATTTCGAATAGCTCGTAATCGTGAAGAAGCATGTTGACCTTCGTCTCCTTGACTTGAGACGTTCCTTCATGTGTGACTTCAAGCATTTTCCATATTTCTTTTGCACTATCACACGAGGATATCCGTTTGTGTTCTTTCGTATTTAATGCGCAATATAATAATTGCGTGGCTTTGCAATTATAGTGGTCGTTTTTTCCAATCCGCATCATCATACTATTCAAAAGTTTTGAGAGTTCGTTGGAATTTTGGGACCAAGACATATATGACTTTCTATAATTTGATATCGTAAGCTCGAATGAAAATAGACATTTTTTCTTCCAAGTCATGAAGTTAGATCCATTGAAGAATGGAGGTTGATTTGGAGCAAGAACTTCGACCGGGGCAAGTTGAAAGGCCATTTGGATCTTCTCCTCGGATGTTAAGCCGCTTCTAGGAGGTACCACTCTGATACCAACTGTTGGTGCGATATTGGTCCGTATTGCCATTTGACGATAGAGTTGTAAAACTCTTTCGCATTGCGGAAGCGATTTAAATAACGGTGTAGAAAATAAATCGATACAGGATTTATAGAGGTTCGGTCAAACGTGCATACGTCCTCTTTCGGTATCTTTTTCTATAGGCTAAAGATAAACCTTTGCACCTCTCTTCTATCGGTCGAGGGATAACCGTTTCAAACTCGCCTTCTATCAGTCCGAGTAAACCGTTGAATCACTTATCTTTATGTCGGTCCAAGTTAAACCGTTTTCCTTTTCTATTGGACAAGGAATCAACCAATCTAGCTTTCTATGGGTACTAGATAAACCTCATGTAGATATCGATTGCTATTCTAACAATGCTGGATCCTTGATCCTGATAACACCGAATCCAATTGTATCATTTCTTTTTCCTCTCTTGTATGATTTCGTGTATAACACTCAATCACTAAACAATATAAGCTCAAATACAACAACTAGAATGATTACAATGATATCTCAAGTATGAATGATTTGCTCAAGGTTGTTGTATAGTTTGATACCAAATGGTTTGGTATTTATAGCCATTTTCATCCAACTAGTCGTTAGCTCCTTTTGACTTGGTAACGTGCGCTAGCCTTTCTTCATAATGTGCGTTACGCACATTACGTATGTTATACATGTCATGTAGCGTACGTTATCGACTTTCAATTTCAGTCCAGTGGCTTTCGTTTCTCCCGTTATGTACGTTGTTGCTTCGTATTACGTACGTTAGTCAGTCCACGTAGCGTACATTAACAATACGCTGTAGCGTAGGTTAACCTCTTATAGCCGTTGCGTGCATTTGTCAAACTGACCGTTTGATTCTTACTTTGACCAGAATCTTTCCAACGTTCATCTGATTTGAATTCTCATTACGTACGTTAACTTGTATGTGTTACGTATGTTATACTGCCTCAGTAGCGTGCGTTATTCCTCCTTTGTAGCGTGCGCTATCTTCATCAGGTAAGTCCTTCAGGTAGCTTCGTAGCTCGTCTGATTTGCAGGTAACTTTCATATTACGTACGTTATGCTTTGTACATTACGTATGTTAAGAGCCTTCGATTGCATGCGCTATTCCTGACAGATAGCGTGCGTTAATCTTGATAATTCCAGCTTTTTGTGTCTTCGACATCTTTGTTGTTTTGTTTGCTTCTTTATTGTTTTACTTTGTTTAACAACTTAATCATCAAAACTTTATAAATGAATATTTGGAATAAAATATTTGAACATACATCTTGGCGGAACCGTCGGCTAAAACTGATTTTATTGCCTATTCCGTCCCAAAATCGTGTAGTAATACATGTTAATTACCTGGACTCGTTACATTTATAAGGAAATTTAATTACCTGAAATGAAAAAGAGAGGTTTAGATTAGCTTTTTTGGTCTAAAACGTTAATTTTGAAAAAGATGGGTAGAGAAGTCTTATACCTAGAAAGAATTCTCAATTTGATTCAAATTAACTAAAAAATACATCGTAAGAGTTTCAAAAATATTTGTCATTTTATACAAAAATTATTTGCAACTAATTTAATATTTAACTACAAAATCTATCTATTTACAAAAATTTGAATTTTGATAATTTTAAAATAATAATATTTTGTACATTATTTTATTATTTAATAAACTCGCCATATAGATTAAATTATTAACCAAATAAATATTTTGTACATTATTTTTATTTTATTTTTTGTTTTGGGCACAGGGTCAGGGGATGCTTGGACAAGGCATTAATGGGGGGCTTGTCCTTTGTAGTATTTGGAGGAATTAATGAAATTTTTGCCTTTCACATATAAAGCAAGAAAACATAAAGGAAAGCATAATGGCTATACATTCAAGAGTGGTTTTTTTTTTGTTATTTTTTTTTTTTGGTATTTCAAATGCAGACAAAATAGGTGTTTGAGCAGTGGTTACAGGCTTTACAGCAGCCACTTACTCTGAAGACCTTATGTCTCCGGGAGTCTTACAAAGCGTACCAACTAGGGTGTTCATAATCGGGTACCCGAATTTACGGGTACCCGGTTATGCAGGTAATAAAAAATTCGGCCTGTGACCCGACCCGAAAAGTCGGGTACCTAAAAAAGTGGGTACCCTATTTTTTCGGGTCGGGTTATAGGGTACCCGACCCAAAATTTAATACAACTAATTTTAAATTTTTATAAATAATTTGTAATTTTAACTCTGCCTGTGGGTGTCTTCTTGACATCCATTGCCGGTCCCAAGCCCGGATAAAAGAGGAGGATTGCGGTAGGTTAGTGGTGTAACATCCCCAAAACCGTATGGGAATATTACACGCCGTAGACCCTTTCCACAAGGATCTACCAGGCTAAACATCCATAAACAACCAAATGCTTGCCCGACCAGGGTCAAACAATAAAATGATACAGACCGATATGGTCACTTACACGTGAATACACGCCAGGTGAGGTCACACAACCCAATCGATAAAACGACTTAAATAACATTACCCACACAGGGGTCGAAATACAATCTGACGGAAGATCAAATCAACTCGACAACACAACAAAAATCAAAATAACTCTCGACTCATGATTAGTATCGCACTCGTCATCCTCTTGTGCCAATCCTGTGTTGCTCCCCAATTTGCATGTACACGACGCAAAGCAGACATCCACCCCCGATTACACGGGGTTAGTAAACTCCATTGTTTACTAGTGCAAGTATCAAATCATACGAAATGTAACAAGCAATTAATAATCGTGATCAAATATAATAATCAAGTATCAAATATTCCTGGAGGTTTTCACAAGAGAAGATAAGCTATGAAGCATTCGAAAATAAGATTATCATCTCGAATTTTTAAATTTCAAAACCTTAAGACCTCAAGTCCGATTCACAAAACCTTTCGAAAAACTTAAGGGCCTTAACCCAAAACTTGTTTCATAATTCAACAGTTTACAATACCTGAATCATTTCCATAAATCTCGTGGGGCTCGGCCCAACATTCTTTCTTAAAACTTTTCCGTAAAAACTTTGATTTGAAAAGTATCATGCTCATGACACCGTGATCCACCGTCACGTGTCTCCGTAGGTTCAACAACCCGCACGGACTACATCACGCACAATTAAACAAACATAATCAATTCCGACACCGTGATCCACATCACGTGTCTCCGTAGGTTCAACAACCCACACGGACTATTAACCAAACATAACCAATTCCGACACCGTGATCCATCACGTGTCTCCGTAGGCATAACAACCCGCACGGACTATATCAATCACAACAATCACACACAGTCCCGACACCGTAGTCCGCCACGTGTCACCGTAAGCCCGTCGAGCTCACCCGGTTGGGCGCCGCGTGTCCGAAACTCATGGTCCATGTCATGCGTTATCGTAGGCCTCGTCGGACCGACGATTGGACCTCGATTACCTCACTAAGTTCGATCCCGTAGTCCACTGCCACGAATCCTCGTAGGTCCCGTCGAACCAACACGAGTGAACTTAGCGGTCACACACATATTCACATTCACATTACATACAACAACGAGCACAATTAATCAATCACCTTGATCACCACAAAATCGTACATTGCACGCAAATAACACAACCTCGACACTCGCAACAACTATCATCAATCAACGACATTTAACCAACATAACACACATTCGGTACACAATACATTGTACAACCAAGTGTACAACCATCCCATGTGTACGTCGCATTCCTGCACAAATGGCACAACGCCTAACACGTATACTGATATAACACTATTATCACAAAGCCTTCAAATTGCGGAAAACACAACCAACTCAAACGGAACATATTTACGAAGGCAAGCGAAGTCATTATACATCTCATACGTAATTACTAGTCGCAAGATACAAGTCGTATAGTAAGATACTTGCCTTAATAACCGCTACCGAACGCTCCGAAGAACACGGTTCGACCGAAGCTCGAACCCCAAGGAAGGCAACGAACGGAAGGGTTCCGACTCGAGTTCTTCACAAGAATTCGCTCCTAAGTCACAACGATGTCAATTCAATCACAATTCTACGAAAACGTATGGAACTTCCCAAGTTCTACTCATTGAAGCATTTTATCGGACACCTTGAGGGCATAGTCCAATTCAATCGATTATTCAAGGTAATACTCAAATTCGTTTCACAAAACTTCAGGGGTAATGAATGATTTCGAGTATACAACCATGTTCTAACAATAATCTAAACTAAAACGAATCAAATCGGCCAAAACATCAAGAAACCTCAAAATTCCCAAAACCAAGAGTTTAGGTGTTCTTACCTTCGATCCGGTGGAATATGATGTTAATACATGAATCAAACTTCCAAAACGTGTTGTTCTATGATTCTCTTACTCAAATCCATCCATTTATGTCAAGAATCGCGAAGGAACGAAGGAAAAAATGAGAAATGGCCGGATAACTCAGTCCAGGCCATTAAATAGCCGATCAGGCAGTGTGCCGCGGCACAGACAAGTGTGCCGCGGCCCAGGCCACCAAAACGCCCAGGAATCAGCTTAGTGCCGCGGCACAGCCCGAGTGTGCCGCGGCACACGGCATCCCCTTCAACACCAAAAAGGCACACCGTGCGTCTTCGCTATTTCGACCATAACTCCTTCGTCCGACTCCGATTGACTCACCGTTTGAACCATTGGAAAGCTAACTTGATGCTTTATAATATTGAAATGATTCAGAATTTTTGGAGTTTCCAAGAATTTATGGTGATTTTTTCAATGCCGAACTCATACTTAGAAAAGTCGTTTAGTAATACTGAACTCCACAAAAATACACCGAAACCCGAACACGAATACGAACCGAAGATACGGTTACGAAGTACTCACAAAGACGAATCTAAGAGCTAGTAGAACACACGATTCCGACCACCCGAAGGCTCGAAATTCGACAACGGAAGGTAATTACCCCAAACTTTGGGAAATTACGAAAATGGCCCAAATGCCCGAAAATCACCATACGACAACGAATAATCAAACCGAAGCTCACAACACGTATAACAACGTTAAATGAACTTACAAAAAACCCCAAACGATAGTTTCGAACGAGATTCGCAAGAACCAAACTCAAGCGCGGAAAAGTCGCTAAAAAGCACGGAACTCAACAAAGCAGCACCGAAACGAACTCGGATGACAAAAAGTGCAGAATTAAATATTCTCCGAATGACGAAACGGTCAAAAGCGAGTTTTCAAACGGACCTCCGCCGAAAAATGAAAATTACCGGAAATCAAATTGCGGATATTACATTCTACCCTCCTTAAAAGAAGTTTCGTCCCGAAACTTAAAATAAGTAGGGAGAAGCAATATCCCAACAGGAAACCTCAACGAGATACACAAGAACGCATAACTTTCGCCCATTGGCGAAACGTTACAAGCAATGCGAAAGAATATACAGCGTGGAAACACGCCCCACGACGACCATAACAAAGCCACCGGCAATGATTCAAAACAATAACAGTCAATTAACGACGCATCACACACCACATCATATGCACACGTTTAATCAATGAAACGTACGCGACAACAAGTCGCACCCGACTAAAACGGCTATGCGACAGAAACAAATAGAGTATTACGATAGAAATCATTCCGATTCTCATCAACAAGAAAATGTCTGATGTCAAAACACAAACAATTCAAGATAACGGAAAACGAGAATACCGGATATTACATTCTATCCTATTAAAATTAAGTTTCGTCCCGAAACTTAAAATAAAACATCATGATAGAATAGAAACAAAACCAAAAAGTTCACGCAACAAATATCAATCTCTACACGAATTACAGCACAAAGTACGATACACAACTACATCACTGGACACCACCGGGCCCTCCCCGAGTAGGAACGAAAACCCGATTCCCGAACATCCTGGCAACGGTCTCACAATGCACCGCTTGGTGCCCCAGTTGGCCGCACTTAAAACAATTAACCGGTGGCGAACGACAATTTTGTCTCGCATGGCCTACACGACTGCAGTTAAAGCAGGTCTTCACACTGATCGTCTTACTCGCCTCTGGGGTAAGGTTCTTAGACTGTCAACCGAACGAGGAGTGCTCCCGGAAATCAAGCTGCAAATGTGCTCACGGATCTCACTCCTCGGCCTCTTGAAAAATTTCTCGAGGTCTTCCGTCTCTTACTCTCGAACCGATTCCGTCACGAAACGGCCATCTCAATGGCTAAAGCTCGGTCCGATATTCCTTCGTGGTGGTACACATGAGCGGAGCCATACTCTCTCACGGATATGGGGTTTCATGCACATATTGAAGTATCGGACCTTGTCCGCTTCACTTCTCACTTGATCACGAACATAAGCCAATCTGTCGATTATAATCGACTATCGCCCGGGATATTGACACATCCCGGGCGTAGCGAGAAAAATTCAACGATTCTGCGTTCACGAACAGCAACGGCAATACTATGCCTCCATGGCGGTCTTAAACTCAGCCCATGTAGTTGAAAGGTCTGAATGCACTACAGCGTGCCACCAGTCTGCAGCTTCTTTGTCGAGTAGGTACTGAGCAATGGGTACCCTCCTATCATCTGGACAAGCTACAGCATCAAATATTTTGTCCAACTGGAAGAGCCAGTTTTCCCAACCTAACAAGTCAGATGAACCCACAAAACGGGGCGGCTGCATCTTCATCACATCTCGTAACCACTTACTAGTTCCGTTATCTCTATTTGGGTTCTCATCCCGACGTACGGCCTGATTCATCTGCACTAACTGATCAACCACCTGACGAAGGATGGTGGCGGCGCCAACGTCAACATTAACGCTAGTCGAATATCCCTGATGCATCTTGCCGATTGGTACTCGGCAAGGAGGGAGTCGCCCTCTCCTGCTCCCGATTACGACCACGACCACGACCACGACCATGACCATGGCCTCGACCTCGACCCCTTAGCATACTGAACGGACATCCAATCAGAATAACAAGATAAAACAAACCTCACATAATCGACATAAGCCCAAAATCAGCAGCACAATGCAATATTCACACGTTCACATTGACAAAGATGAACGACCTATACCTCAAAGATACGGTTAAAACATTAAGCATACCATTGTGGTCCAACACCGTAATATTTTAAAAAAAAACAAGTTTAATGAGGTATTTGTTCGAATGATAATATAAAAAAATTCGCGAGTTCGAAAGATTTTGTGGGTGAAATTTTGAAAATACTTTGTTTAATACCTCGGTCATTGAAGTGGGGAACGATACCTAACAACGTATCCCGCCACTTGGGCATACAACCCAGATTTTCCGACGAGAATAATAATATAGCAACTCACCGCACGACTTAACCTCAATACATAAACACATAACGCGTTCTAATTTACGGAAGCCAAAGTTGTTTTGCAAAACAGAAATTTTCCAAAATCCTTTAGTTCATAAGCAAAATGACGGTAATATTTTACAATGTCCGAAGTATTTTAAAACACATTTTTCAAATACCGTCTGATTGTGTCATTTGAAAATACGGCCCATTTGTCAAAATTTAACAAATTTTAAAAATCCATATAAACCATGGTTTGACCGCACCACCAAAATATTTTTCAAAATCGATTTCTACAAAATTCTCAAACTGTAAAGTCCTTCAGAAACATTCACAAACTTACCCATAGTGGACAAAAATTACAACATTCCAAAAGCAATAATTTAAAACCACATACTCAAATGGCAACCAGGGTCGCCAATTCAATCAAATGCATCTCGTGGTATCAAGTTTAAACACACAGTAAAATCATTCATCGGAGTTTCTCACAAACTCTACCGTTGGTACCTTTTCGAAACCCATCGAGGTTTACAACCTTCACAACATACCACCCCACCCGGTGGTTCAAAGATAAAATAATAACGTGCCCAGTTCTATACACATACTATGTGCCACAAGTTGAAACACAACTATATTACATAATACTGTGTAAATAAAATTATACACCACAATTAACTCACTAAAATAAAATCGAGATACACAGGTATTACGCATAAAGGAGGAGACTTACATCCACAGGTCGCACGGAGGTGACAGTCGCCCACGATACTAATCTCGTCCGACAACATAGCCGACACGTTGTGACCACGCACAACTCAACTTGTCACCTGACGACTCGAACGACAAGACAACACATTACTCGACAAAACATGACTTGAACGACCCGGACACCTAGGTTTCCGCAAACCTAAGCTCGATACCATAATTGTAACATCCCCAAAACCGTATGGGAATATTACGCCGTAGACCCTTTCCACAAGGATCTACCAAAGCTAAACATCCATAAACAACCAAATGCTTGCCCGACTGTGGTCAAACAATAAAATGATACAGATCGATATGGTCACTTACACGTGAATACACGACCGATGAGGTCACACAACCCAATCGATAAAACCGACTTAAATAACATTACCCACACAGGGGTCGAAATACAATACACGGAAGATCAAATCAACTCGACAACACAACAAAATCAAAATAACTCTCGACTCATGATTAGTATCGCACTCGTCATCCTCTTGTGCCAATCTCGTGGATCGCCTCCCGAATTTGCATGTACCGACGCAAACAGACATCCACCCCCGACACTGGGGTTAGTAAAACTCCACTGCTTTACTAGTGCAAGTATCAAATCATACGAAATGTAACAAGCAATTAATAATCGTGATCAAATATAATAATCAAGTATCAAATATTCCCTGAGGTTTTCATAAGAGAAGATAAGCTATGAAGCGTTCAAAATAAGATTATCATCTCGAATTTTTAGAATTTCAAAACCTTAAGACCTCAAGTCCCGATTCACAAAACCTTTCGAAAACTTAAGGGCCTTAACCCAAAACTTGTTTCATAATTCAACAGCTTACAATACCTAAACATTTCCATAAATCTCGTGGGGCTCGGCCCAACATTCTTTCTTAAAACTTTTCCCGTAAAAACTTTAATTTGAAAAGTATCATGCTCATGACACCGTGATCCACCGTCACGTGTCTCCGTAGGTTCAACAACCCGCATGCACTACATCACGCACAATTAAACAAACATAATCAATTCCGACACCGTGATCCATCATCACGTGTCTCCGTAGGTTCAACAACCCACACGGACTATTAACCAAACATAACCAATTCCGACACCGTGATCCACTGTCACGTGTCTCCGTAGGCATAACAACCCGCACGGACTATATCAATCACAACAATCACACACACAATCCTAACACCGTAGTCCACTGCCACGTGTCACCGTAAGCCCCGTCGAGCTCACCCGGTTGGACGCACTGTGTCCGAAACTCATGGTCCACTGCCATGCGTTATCGTAGGCCTCGTCGCATCAAAGACGATTGGACCTCGCACTCACTAAGTTCTGATCCCGTAGTCCACTGCCACGAATCCTCGTAGGTCCCGTCGAACCAATACGAGTGAACTTAGCGGTCACACACATATTCACATTCACATTACATACAACAACGAGCACAATTAATCAATCACCTTGATCACCACAAAATCGTACATTGCACGCAAATAACACAACCTCGACACTCGCAACAACTATCATCAATCAACGACATTTAACCAACATAACACACATTCGGTACACAATACATTGTACAACCAAGTGTACAACCATCCCATATGTACGTCGCATTCCTGCACAAATGGCACAATGCCTAACACGTATACTGATATAACACTATTATCACAAAGCCTTCAAATTGCGGAAAACACAACCAACTCAAACGGAACATATTTACGAAGGCAAGCGAAGTCATTATACATCTCATACGTAATTACTAGTCGCAAGATACAAGTCGTATAGTAAGATACTTGCCTTAATAACCGCTACCGAACGCTCCGAAGAACACGGTTCGACCGGGAAGCTCGAACCCCAAGGAAGGCAATGAACGGAAGGGTTCCGACTCGAGTTCTTCACAAGAATTCGCTCCTAAGTCACAACGATGTCAATTCAATCACAATTCTACGAAAACGTATGGAACTTCCCAAGTTCTACTCATTGAAGCATTTTATCGGACACCTTGAGGGCATAGTCCAATTCAATCGATTATTCAAGGTAATACTCAAATTTGTTTCACAAAACTTCAGGGGTAATGAATGATTTCGAGTATACAACCATGTTCTAACAATAATCTAAACTAAAACGAATCAAATCGGCCAAAACATCAAGAAACCTCAAAAATTCCCAAAACCAAGAGTTTAGGTGTTCTTACCTTCGATCCGGGTGGAATATGATGTTAATCCATGAATCAAACTTCCAAAACGTGTTGTTCTATGATTCTCTTACTCAAATCCATCCATTTATGCTGAAGAATCGCGAAGGAACGAAGGAAAAAATGAGAAATGGCCGGATAACTCAGTCCAGGCCATTAAATAGGCTGATCTGCACTGTGTGCCGCGGCCCAGGGCCACCAAAAAAGCCCAGGAATCAGCTTAGTGCCGCGGCACAGCCTGAGTGTACCGCGGCACACGGTACAGCCCCTTCAACACCAAAAAGGCACACCGTGCAGTCTTGGCTATTTCGACCATAACTCCTTCGTCCGGACTCCGATTGACTCACCGTTTGAACCATTGGAAAGATAACTTGATGCTTTATAATATTGAAAAGATTCAGAATTTTTGGAGTTTCCAAGAATGTATGGTGATTTTTACAAAGCCGAACTCATACTTAGAAAAGTCGTTTAGTAATCCTGAACTCCACAAAACGACACCGAAACCCGAACCTGAATACGAACCGAAGATACGGTTACGAAGTACTCACAAAGACGAATCTAAGAGCTAGTAGAACACACGATTCCGACCACCCGAAGGCTCGAAATTCGACAACGGAAGGTAATTACCCCAAACTTTGGGAAATTACGAAAATGGCCCAAATGCCCGAAAATCACCATACGACAACGAATAATCAAACCGAAGCTCACAACACGTATAACAACGTTAAATGAACTTACGAAAAACCCCAAACGATAGTTTCGAACGAGATTCGCAAGAACCAAACTCAAGCGCGGAAAAGTCGCTAAAAAGCACGGAACTCAACAAAGCAGCACCGAAACGAACTCGGATGACAAAAAGTGCAGAATTAAATATTCTCCGAATGACGAAACGGTCAAAAGCGAGTTTTCGAAACGGACCTCCGCCGAAAAATGAAAATTACCGGAAATCCGAAATTGCGGATATTACAAGTGGCAGCCAGCGTAAAACTCGTCACATTCCATGGACATGAATCAAACATTGAAAATCATTGGGGCGTCTCCTCAGAAGCGACGCGCTGCATTTTATAGGATCGGGTGCAGTGATAAGTATGCGAGGGTTGCTAGGTCGTCGCCCAGAAGCGGCGCGCCACCTTTACATCTGAGGGTGGTGTCAAATGAGCAAGGATGCGCTACACTTCATAGGCCCGGGTGTAGTGGAAAATATGCAAGGGTTGCTAGGTCGTCGCCCGGAAGCGGCGCGCCACCTCGAAGTATGGGTGTGGTGTCAAATGTGCAAGAATCCTTGCAGCGTGGACGGGGACAAACAGAGAAGTTAGTTCTTGCGGCTAGTAAGGGTAGTAAGGTGCGGTTTGGAACTTGGAACGTTGGATCTTTGACGGGGAGATCAGCAGAAGTGGGGGAGGTTATGAAAAGGAGGAGAATTCACATAATGTGTCTACAAGAGACTAAGTGGGTTGGCGAGAAGGCAAGAGTGTTAGCTCCTTGGGGTTACAAGCTTTGGTACTCTGGAAAGGATAGAAGTAGAAATGGAGTGGGTATCGTCATTGATAAAGAATTCATTGATGATGTGGTGGAAGTGTCAAGAAAGAGCGATAGAATAATGAGTATTAAGCTTGTGATAGGGGATGAGTTTCTAACTATCATAAGTGCTTATGCACCACAAGTAGGATTGGATGCATCGATCAAACAAGAATTTTGGGAAGATTTGGAAGAGGTTGTCGAACGAATTCCTATGGGTGAGAAATTGATCATTGGTGGTGACCTCAATGGGCATGTCGGTGTTAGCAGAGATGGCTTTGAGAGCATTCATGGTGGCTTTGGTTTTGGGGACGGGAATGAAGCAGAAATGATATATTGGATTTCGCATTAGCTCATGACTTGGGTATTATGAACACTTGGTTCGAGAAAAGGGACTCTCATTTGGTGACATATAGAAACGGAGGTAATGCAAGTCGATTGATTTCTTTTTAGTAAGGAATGTTTGGAGGAAAAGTTTTACTAATTGCAAGGTAATACCGGTGAGAGTCTTGCAACACAAAGATAGGGTTGTGGTGCTTGACTTTCGAGGTAAGAGGCACTTAAGAAAGAGAAGACCACAAGTTGACCCTCGAATTAAGTGGAGGAAGCTCCAAGCCGAGAGTCGATATACTTTTGTGGCTAAGATTGCTGATAGTGGTATTTGGTCTGATTGCACGGAGATGGATATAGATTCGATGTGGAACTTGTTGGAACACAACATAAAGGAAGTTGCAAAAGAAGTCCTAGGAGAATCTAAAGGAAACAGATCATCAAGTAAGGACATATCTTGGTGGAATGATGAAGTTAAGCAAGCGATAAAGACCAAACGTGAATGTTATAAGGTCTTGGGTAAATGCTCGAGCGATGAGAATTATGAGAAGTACAAGAAAGCTCGAACGAAGCTAAAAAGGCGGTCGAAATGCCCGATCAAAGGTCAATCAAGAATTATATGCAAGATTAGATACTAAAGAAGGGGAAAAAGATATCTATAAACTTGCTCGAATGAGAGAGAAGAAGACGAGATATTGGAAAAGAAAAATGTGTAAATATACTGACCAAAAAGTTTTGGTTCAAGATAAAGAGATAAAAGAGAGATGGAGGTCATACTTTGATATCCTATTCAATGGCCATCAAGAACAAGATATTGGGAATTTAAACATCCCCTCAAGTATGGTTAACCGAGAGTTTAAGAGAAGAATCCAAAAGGGTGAAGTGACAATTGCATTGAAGAAGATGGGGTCAAAGAAAGCAGAAGGACCAGATGGTATACCTTTTGAAGTTTGGAGGTGTTTGGGGGAGAGAGGGATCGAATGGGTAACTATGCTTTTCAATAAGATTTGGAGAAGCAATAAGATGCCGTCAGCATGGAGGAAAAGTATTCTCGTCCCTTTGTATAAGAACAAAGGTGATGTTCAAGATTGTTCTAATTATCGCGGAATTAAACTAATGAGTCATACCATGAAGTTGTGGGAGCAGTGATTGAACAAAGGATCGAAATGTGTGAAGATAATGTAAAATCGGTTTGGATTTATGCGGAAGATCGACCATGGAAGCAATTTATCTTATCCGTGAGTTGATGGAACATTATCGAGATAAAAGAAAGATCTGCATATGGTTTTTATTGATTTAGAGAAGGCATATGATAAAGTACCAAGAGAAGTACTTTGGTGGGCCTTAGCAAAGAAGGGTGTATCGCGGAAATATATTGACATTATAAAGGACATGTATGAGGGAGCTAGTACAAGTGTACGTACTAATGTTGGGAGGACAAGAATTCCCTATTACGATTGGGGTGCATCAAGGATCTGCTCTTAGTCCTTTTCTCTTTGCCATAGTCATGGGCGAATTGACAAGAGAAATTCAAAATGACGTTCCGTGGTGTATGATGTTCGCAGATGATATTGTGTTGATTGATGAAACGAAGGTTGGAGTGCAACGAAATTGGAACTTTGGAGGATACTTTGGAAGCTCGAGGCTTTAGGGTGACGAGTAAGGCCGAATATATGGAGTGTAGGTTTAGCGAAACAGTGATAGAGAGGCGGGGATGATCACATTTGATGGGAAAGTTGTTCATGGATCCACTTTCTTTCGGTATCTTGGATCTATTATCCAAAAGGATGGAGAGCTAGATGGCGATGTGGCTCACGAGAATAAAGGCGGGGTGGTTGAAGTGGAAGAGTGCCACGGGGTTTTATGTGATCCGGCATGCCTCATAGATTAAAGGGTAAATTTTACCGCACGGCAATTAGGCTGTCTTTGTTATATGGCACCGAGTGTTGGGGTCAGAAAGCGATTGTCACGTTCAAAAGATGAATGTGGCGGAGATGCGTATGCTACGATGGATGTGTGGTCATACAAAAAGGATCGGCTCGAAATGAGGTGATCGGAGAGAAGGTAAGAGTTGAGTCTATAGAATACAAGTTGATGGAGACTCGTTTAAGTTGGTTTGTTAATGTGAGAATAAGAGATATTGATGACCCTGTGAGGAGGCTAGAAAGTTGGGGAGCAAGTAATGTTGTGAAAGGTAGAGGAAGACCCAAGAAAACTTGGATAAAGATGATCGAAAATGATATGCGGTTTCTTGGAATTGGAGAAAGTATGGCGATGGAGAGGCAAATGTGGCGGGAAAGAATACGGATGGTGGATGGAGTCTGATTCTTTTTTTTTTTTTTAATTCCTATTTTCTTTTATTTCATGTTATCTTTTTTTCTTTTTTTTTTTTCTTTTTTTTCTTTTTTTTTTTTTTTTCATTCATTCTCTTTTTTTATTTGCTTTTTTCTCTACTTTTTCCCTCTTTTTTCCTTTTATGTTATTTATGTAACGATTATTGACGGTTTCAAAGTTTGATTCATGTTAGCCGACCCCAAATCATTTTGGGACTAAGGCTTAGATGTTGTTGTTGTTGTTGTATAAATAATTTGTAATTTTAATATAAATTTATTTTAGAATTTATTATATAAATTAATTCCCCGAGTACTAAATATATTATAAATATTTTCCGTATAATAAGTAAATTTCAAAACTAACTAAATTTTTTTATATATATCATTTTTTATTATATAATTATGCTTAATTCAATATTCAATTATATATATGAAAGAATATATTATTTTTTATTTAAAGATTTTATCTTCTTGTAAATTTCCAAACTAGTGAGAATAAATACCATTACTGAAAATACATTAATTCTCATATTAAATATAATTCATATTATTTGAAAGATAAAGTTTCATATAATTACAAATTAAATAATTAAATTTATATAAAAAAATAACTATTAAAAAATAATCGGGTTTTCGGGTACCCGAATTTACACAACAAGTCGGCCCATGACCCGACCCGATTATATGACTTTTTTCCGGGTCGGGTACCCGGCCCGAAAAAAAATTAAAAATTTTAAAAATACCCGGAATATTTAGTTCGGGTCATCGGGTAGTTGGGCCGGGTAGTTCGGGTCGGGTATTTTTGAACACCCCTAGTACCAACTACAAGCAAACTTAGGATTTTTTTTTTTTTGTAATTTCACCACATTTTATTTTATTTCGATTCGGTTCGGTTCATTTCAGTTGATCAAAAATTTAGTTTAGTTCAGTTCAATTTAATTCAACGTTAGATTTAATGTTACTACTATTATAACGTGATCATTGTTGTTAATACTGACATTGATATATTATCAATAATATTATACTCCCGTCTGCCCTGCTCAAAGCTTGACAGATGGTGTATATGATATATGGTGTATTTTAGGTAATACAGTAAAACCTCTCAAAAAGAATACTCTATTAAGAAATAAACTTTATTTACGAATAAAAATTTATGGTCCCAACTTGGGACTATAATAATTTCGATAAATTGATAAGATAATAATTTTTTTGTGGCCCCTTTATAAATCAAGGGTCCATCAACATCATAAATTAATAATCTCAGAAAATTACAAAGATAACTAGGACAACTTAGTAAAATATGACTCTAGTGTTGATTGCTTTCTATGGAAATTCAAATCAAAATGAATCTCATCTCTCACTTTTTCACGGCACTTAAAAGCTCTGGTATGGTATACTCTGGCTGCATGAAAAAAATTATGAAGGATTTTCGACGCTTCTATTGCTTTTTTTCGCGTAACCAGCTCTAATGGTACCGTATCATCTTGAGCTTCATCCTCAATTGGATTTTCAATTATAGTATCAACAATTTCTTCTAAGCTTTGGATTTGTGAACATTCTTTATTTTCACCCGGATAATCCATTAGATGATTGATATCCATTTGATTGTGGTGATGAAAATTTTTAATCAATGCAGCGAGTTCATGAGTACCTGATTCAGTATCCGCATGTAAATTTGTTGAATCTTCTTCATTCATTGAACGAATTTTACAATGTCTAAAACAATTGGCTATTGTCTCTTGCTGCACATTTATAGTCTAGGCTGAGACTGCAAGATTAATGACGTCTAGGACATTAAGCTTTTCTGGATCGGATTGTCGCAACTAATGGCCTTCTAGTATCATACGGTAGAGCCTCGTATGATAGTGCATCTTGAAAGTTTCTTATTATCCCAGGATCACAAGGTTGAATCCTTGATGTCATGTTAGGTGGTAGAAAGAACAACTCAACATTTTCTAGTCCTTCAATAATTTTGGAATGGGCAGAACAATTATCTACCACCAACAAAATTTTTCTACCATGCATTTTTCGATCAAGATAACGAAAATATTCATCAAAAAATACATTAGTCATCCATGCTCTCTTGTTAGCACGATGTTCACAATTTATGCAACTCATATTCACATTCTTAAAGCAATGTGGTTTAGCATACTTACCAATGATCCATAAAGGAATTTTTTCTGATCCATCTTCATTGCAACAAATAATAACAGTAACCCTTTCTTTATCCTATTTTTATCCTTCCAATTGCTTTGTTGCAAGAGAATAATCGGCTTGTAACATGTAAAACAAACCAATTTCATCCATATTAAACACATTTCATAGGGAACTGATTTATTTTCTCCCTTATAAACTCCAATTATTTGTCCATTTCTTTTGTGTCAACAGAGCCACTTTCTCCAAAACGACGAAATGACTTGATACCATATCTCATCTTAAACTTCTCAAGCCAACCTTGAGAAAATTTGTTCGACCCAGCAGGTTGTTGAGGATATAGCATCTTCATTGTCTCTCTCGCCTTATCCAAAATAAACTCTCCCGATATATTCACATGATCTTGGTATTGCAGGAACCACTCATAAACAACCTTTTCCATATCTGGAAACTTTGCTGGTTTGTGCCTCTTCGTTTCTCCTCCTTTTTCTAAGTTAGCATCAAGATACTCAGATGACCTCTTGAGAGTGTTTGAAATAGTACCTTGACTAACTTTAAAATGAAAATTCTGATCGAGCCACTGTTGCAAGTCTTTTTGGGTAAGGGTGGGATGATCTCTCTTGTCTCACATAGTGACTTGCGTATTTGATCGGTCATGGTTTTTTTTTTTCAACACCTTTTAAGTGAGAAGTCATTGTATTTGTTGGTATGTTTTTACAAATCTTTTGTTATATATATAGTAATTCTTCCATAAGTATTTAACATTGAACATATTGTACGTATGAATCTAATTTTAAAACATTGAACATACGTAGGAATCTAGTTTCAAAACATTAAATAATTAGATTCAAGTTCCTAACATTGAATACTAATTAGATTTAAGTTCCTAACATTGAATACTCATTAATACCTCTATGTAATTAAATTTAAATTCATAGAATTTTGATGTAATTGATTTTAAATTGATTGAATATAAAATACCTCTTTAAGTAAATAAATTATTAATTTATCGATTAAATACCTCTCTAAAATTAATATTTTTTTGGTCCAACTGTATTAGTTTATAGAGGTTCTACTGTATATAAATATTATATTGAAAAAGAATCACAACATTAAATACAAAAGATTGCAAAAGCAAATAACCATACACACACACGAGGCTCTGTACAACCCGTGCGATGCACGGATTGTATCTTATTGTTAACTATGGATTGTTTTAATTGCGTAATATAAATATGAATGATATGTAAATATACATGATTCATCTACCTACACTCTCACTTTTGATTTTTTAACTTTTAAAATGATAAACTTGCACACACAAAAATAATAGATACAATCAGTCTTACATAACTACAATAATATTACACTTGTCCATAGCGGGTTTCACAACTATTTATTTATCTCCATATGAAAATTACACAAATACTGCTAGATAAAAATCACGGACTTGTTAGCTTTCTTTATTCAAACAAAATTATTAGAGATAAATTCTTATATTAGATATCAATTATTAGTAACAAAAAGAAAAAGAAAACGGTTGAGCTCTCAAATCTCGGCCCATAACCACTTTTAATACTCTCGCCTCTCACCAGTTGATCACTCACGACACCCTAAAATAATATGAAAGAACATAAAGGAGGGAGTAATAAACATGGAATTAACATAAAGAAAAGAGGAAATAGTTAGAGATTTTAATGGGGCGATAACCATGACCCGTATTAATCTCTTCATCATCAAGTTAAAGGCGGCCATTTTTTTTTGCCGCATCGAAACAGCGGCTTTTGCATTCGAACGCCGTATAATGTCTTATATAAGAAAGATGAATGAATCCACATGAGTACGTGACCATTCAACGAATCACAAAAGAGGAGTCTTTGTCTTCATCTTCATAGTAACGTCTCCTTCTCCTTTTTTTCCTTTCAATCCACTGTAATTTTTTTCGGCAAAATCCTTTTATCGCATGTACTGTCCCTTTATTTGCTATTCTTCTTCCAAATTTAGGCATCGTTTCTTTATTCCCCCTCGCCCGCTTCGACCGATACCAGGGCTGGATCTGACGGTTGGATCAGTTGGGGGAGGCCCAGCACCCGCCTGCCACCCCATTGGCCCCGCCTCTGCTCTTGACCCTTTTGATTTCTTTGATCATTCACGAAATAAAACAACAAAACTAAAACTTATTTGAAAGCATAGTGAGCCAAGGAGAGATAAATGCGCCACAAACTGAGATCTTTAAATATTTCATTTCGGATCAAATGTAAGTAAAGATCTATGATAGCGTTTTGTTGAACCGAATTCTGAGAACGCTTTCATTGTTTTCATTTCTTATTTGTTTGTGAGTTGGGTAGAGATTGAGAGGGTTTTGGTATGGTTTGATTTGTTGGATGTGGTTCGAGTACTTCAATTGTATTTATACTTGTAAACTCGACCTTTGGACATCTTCATCATCAATGCGGAATGGTTTTAATTGGTGTGTTTAATTTCTGCATTCATAGCCTCTTTGGTTCGTATTCTTTGAGGTTTAAATTTTGCAATCATTGGTCTTCCGTAACCCCTCTTTAAAAGCATAGAGATGGCTTGAAACATATGTAATTGATATACTTTTGGTGTTGCTTAAACTACTTTGTACCGTACTGTCATTTGTGCACAATACTTCTGCACATTACATTAAGGGGTTTAACTTTTATATAGTATAGATAATTGGTTCGGAACTCATCATTTAGTTTTTGAGACCCAATAAGTTTTTTTTTTTTTTTTTTTTTTTACCGTTCTGTTAGATTTTTTAGACTTTTGAGATTTTTTTAATTTATACTACTTATTCATTTTTTTGCACACCCCTAATTATATTGATCATTATTTAAATCGACATTAATTCTCATTATTTAGTAATGTTTAAAGTATATGACCAACCCCAATCGAAAAACCCAAATTTAAACCCATTTTGTAGCAACTGTCAGATCAAACACGAATATTTTCTATGTTCTTTCTCATACTGCTGTTTATACCTTTTCATTCATATTTTTATTTTTTTTATAATTCCTCGCACACATCTCCCTGTATACTAATGCATAATACGTTGATTCTAAGTAGCAGCTTCTCACGCTTACCGCCACATGTCTTCTCACGGCCACATACATGTGCGGGCTTCTCATACTTCAGCTGACACATAATCAATTACTGGCCTAATCATCATTGCATTAATTACATTATAATTATACCTGAAATAACTCCTACCTACCTTATTTATTTTTACAAATTAAGAAATATGAATTACGAACAAAATAGGATTTGATTATATTTATAAAAATATTTCATGTTTTCATTACTTAAAATACATAATCCCAAACAAAGAGAAATTTAATATAGTAGTGTGTACTATAAATTTAAAAATTTAACCTAAAATCTCGCGGAAATATAATATATTTTCACTAATTAATTAGTTTATATTATTTAGTCACTATAATTAGGTATATCAACAAAAAAATATCAACTGAAATGAAAGATGCTACGGATATTGCAAAGGAAGTGGTAAATATATGTAACTAAAAAGTACTCGAAGTTCTAATCAATTAAATAAATCGAAATAATCTTATTAAAAATATTATTGAAAGTGTAGAAACAATTATTTTATGAGTAAATTGCAAAAATCGTCCCTAAAGTTTGGCCAAATTGCAAGTTTCGTCCCAAATGTTTGGAAAAATTGCAAGTTTCGTCCCAAATGTTTGGAAAGTGCAAGGATCGTCCCTGTGAGAAACCTTTGGGGCAAAAATCATCACTGACCAACATCAAATGACTAAAATACCCTTGTCTTCTTCTGTTTCTATATTTTTCTTTTTATTTTCTTACACGAATGATCCTTGTGTTTTGCGAGGTTTTGCAAATTTAGTCCTGCTTATTATTTTAATTATTTATTTAACTATTAATATTAGTATTATTTTTTATACGTTTTCGTCCGTTTTTCTTACGTTTAAGTCCCTTTTTCCCGTTTTCATAAGTTTTTGTCTGTTTTTCTTACATTTTTGCTCGTTTTTCTTACGTTTTTTCCGTTTTCATACGTTTTTGTCCGTTTTTATACGTTTTCATCCGTTTTTCATACGCTTTCGTCCGTTTTATACGTTTTTGCCCGTTTTCTTATGTTTTCATCCATTTTCTTACGTTTTCGTCCGTTATTCTTACATTTTTTCCGTTTTCATACGTTTTTGTCCGTTTTTATACGTTTTCGTCTATTTTTATACGTTTTCGCCTATTTTCTTATGTTTTCATCCGTTTTTCTTACGTTTTTGTCAGTTTTCTTACGTTTTTTCCGTTATCATACGTTTTTGTCCTTTTTTATACGTTTTGCCCGTTTTCTTACGTTTTCATCCGTTTTATACATTTTCGTCCGTTTTTCTTAAGTTTTTGTCCGTTTTTATCCGTTTTATCCTTTTTTATATATTTTCGCCCGTTTTTCTTAAGTTTTTGTCTTTTTTTATCCGTTTTGTCAGTTTTTGTTCAGACAAAAATGTAAGAAAAATGGACAAAAACTGACAAAAAACGAATAAAAAAAGACAAAAACTTAAGAAAAATGGACGAAAACGTATAAAAACGTAAGAAAACAGACAAAACTTAAGAAAAACGGACGAAAACGTATAAAACGAATGAAAACGTAAGAAAACAGGCAAACTGTATAAAAAATGACAAAAACGTATGATAACGGAAAAAACGTAAGAAAACTGACAAAAACGTAAGAAAACGGATAAAAACATAAGAAAATGGGCGAAAACGTATAAAAATAGACGAAAACGTATAAAATAGAAAAAGCGTATGAAAACAGAAAAAACGTAAGAATAACGGACGAAAACGTAAGAAAACGAACGAAAACGAACGAAATCGGACAAAAACGTATGAAAACGGAAAAAACGTAAGAAAAACGGGCAAAAATGTAAGAAAAACAGAAAAACACTTATGAAAACGGAAAAAACGTAAGAAAAACGGACTTAAACGTAAGAAAAACGGACGAAAACGTATAAAAAAATAATATTAATAATAATAGTTAAATAAATAATAAAAAAAACAGGACTAAATTTGTGCTCGCAAAACAGAAAATGAAAAGAAATATAGAAAGAGAAGAAGGCAAGGGTATTTTAGTCATTTGATGTTGGTCACGGATGATTTTTGCCCCAAATGTTTCTCACATGGACGATCCTTGCACTTTCCAAACATTTGGGACGAAACTTGCAATTTGGCCAAACTTTAGGGACGATTTTTTCAATTTACTCTTATTTTAATTTTATTTATAAATAAATCAAAGAAACTATGGAATAAATCAATTAGTCTATCTTAGTTTTAAATCTTATTTAATTAATATAAAATAAAAAATAAATGAAAAAACTTATATTTACTAAATTATATAATTACTAATTTTATGAATTTTTAAAGAGATATTTCTAAATACATAATAAATTTAATAATAATATATTAATCCCTAGATTCATCGTTGTACAAAGAGAATTTTAGAAAATAAAAATTAACCGAAGTCCGAATCAATTAAATAAATTGAAATAATCTTAATAAAAAATATTATTGAAAGTGTAGAAATAATAATTTTAATTATTATTTGTAAATAAATCAAAGAAACTATGAAATAAATCAATTAGTCTATCTTAATTTTAAATCTTATTTAATTATATCAAATAACAAAATAAATGAAACAAACTTATATTTACTAAATTATATAATTACTAATTTTATGAATTTTCAAAGAGATATTTTTAAATACATAATAAATTTAATAATAATATATTAATCCCGAGATTCAACGTTGTACAAGAGAATTTTAGAAAATAAAAATTAATCGAAGTCCTAATCAATTAAATAAATTGAAATAATCTTATTAAAAAATATTATTGAAAGTGTAGAAACAATAATTTTAATTATTATTTGTAAATAAATCAAAGAAACTTTGAAATAAATCAATTAGTCTATCTTAGTTTTAAATCTTATTTAATTATATAAAATAACAAAATAAATAAAATAAATTCATATGTACTAAATTATATAATTACCGACTTTATGAATTTTCAAGAAGATATTTATAAATATATAAGCACTAAATTTAATAATAATATACTAATCCATAAATTCATCTTTGTACAAAGAGAATTGTAGAAAATAAAATTGATCGTTTTAAATTATTTTCAAGTAATTTTTTATTTTTTATTTTATTTTAAATGATTTGTTAATTTATTTACTTTTGAAATCAACCATACATTTTTGAAAGTTTTGGATTTGCTTTTGTATTTTAAATTATATCCAAATAATTTATGTAATTTTTTCAAATATAAGGATTAAATTATATCCTTTTTGGCCATTTAATAATAACCGTTAAATACTTGACGATTTGGACAATTTTGACAAAAAAAAGAGGTGGAACCAAATCTATTTAGAAATTTCTCATAGTACGAGAATGTAATCTTTCCTTCTAAAATATGTAAGCATATAACAACATATTATCAATAGATTGATCTCTAAATAAAAGAGGGTTATAGAGAATAAAAATTAACTATAAATCAATGTGTCTCGATAAATATTTTATTTATTTTTAATTTTCAATCAGTCAAAAATAGGAAATTCGTGTGAGAAAAGAAGGAAATCATTATGCTATTAAAAATAACTGATTATGTGAGAGACTTTAGTTTTCTTTATTTTATTTTCTAATATACTTTGGATGGTGCATATTTGTAATATTTTGGTACAATTGCTTCCATGATATTTATTATGTTATACTAGATATTTAGGAGTAGAGTATTTATTTGCACAAATGATATTAGACTCATCAGATAGTCGATTGGCATTTAAATTTCAAAGACAACAATTTTCACTAATTATGTTTTTCCATAGTTATGCACTCTCTCATGCTGGCGTGCATCTGTCAAGACTCATATTCAATCGTGGTCAGTTTTATGTAGTTGTATCAAAGTGAAGAGTACGAAAGCCTTTCATTTTTTTATTGCGACAAAAATGGTGTAATCGTAAATAGAACAACTAATATAATTTACAAAAAAGGTGCTATAAAATTTATGGTGAACGATTAGGTATTATGCGTTTTTATGTGAATTTTTTTCTTATATTCCCGTATTTTATACGGGTTGTATACTAGTGATTAATTAATGCATTATAAAGTTTGATATTAGCATCTTCATCTCTTATGGCATACTCTTAAAAATCAAACATCTTCACTCATCAACATTTCGGCCTTCGTGGTTGCATCTCTATTGCTAGGGCTGAGCACCGGGTCTGACCCGGTCCGAACTGACCCGGTCCGGAATGGCTCGGATTATAAATGGTCGGACTTTATCTACCCGAAGCCCGGACCTGTTCAGAACCGGGCCAACCCGATCCGGACCCGGTAAAACTGGGTCGGTCCGGGCTAGCCCGATTTTATAATTTTTTTTTGCGTATTAAGTGTCCTTTTATTACATATAAAATGCTTTCTTCTTTACATACTCCCATAAAATATAATTATCAATCTTAATATCTTCATTTAGTCATCAAACTCCCAAGTTCAACAATATATTAGTATAAATAAACTTAATTAGAATAATGTGCAATCACAATCGAGCCATTAATCATCATTATTTCATCACCACCGAGGGTATATTACAATAAAAAATATTTTTTTTTGTATTTTTATTTTTACCGGGTCGTTCCAGGCTAGACCCGGATTTTCTGGGTTTTGACCCGATCCGGCCCGGAACCCGGTTTTAGACAAAATACAGACACGGGACCCGGACCTAATTAACAGGTCTGGTCCGAGTCTGTTCCGGGTAAAAACCGGGTCCGAACCATTTGTGCTCAGCCCTATCTATTGCAATTGTATTTGGTGCACGAAGCTCTTGTCCATTCACAACAATCATGTTATGCAAAATTATAGTGCAATTTTATATTTACAAGAGAATATCGATTTTAAAATATATATATATATATATATATAGAGAGAGAGAGAGAGAGAGAGAGAGAGAGGGGGGGGAGAGATTGACTATGGTGGAAACACCCTTAATGGTGAAATCTAAAAACCAATTGTATTATTAAGTAATTTCATTGCATATTTGTTATTATTTGTTGCATTAAGCTGGTCGGTAGTATATGCAACAAATAATGCAATAAAAAATACATAAATGCATATAATTCTACTCATCTACAGCCGTTAGATCACTAATATCAATGGCCTACAAAAGTTTCTATATTTCACAAGATAATTAGTTTTTATATGATCTATTTCCTATATATTTTTTTTTTGATTACAAAGGAGGGGGAGACCCGACTTGAACAAAAACAAAAACTAAACAAGAGATAACACTCTACGGGTAGACATCCCTCCAACTAAATCGAACAATAGACGATTGCCAATAGTTGAGGGGGGATTATCAAAAAAGGTAACACCAATGTCGAGAGAATGCCCAAAGTGAGCGAGACCATCCGCCACTTGGTTCGTCTCTCTGAAGTTATGAACTAGGGTGCAAGAGTGGAGCTTTGCCATGCTGCTTTTGCAAGCTTGTAAAATTGCACTGTGTGGGTGATGCGAGAGATCGTTTTTCGCAAGAAGTTTCACTGCGATCATTTGAATCACTCTGATTATCACTTGTTGAATGCCCTTGTTATTTATCCCATATAAACCATGCCAAATAGCCCAAAGTTCGGCATCAAGACAGATCCAAATCCCAAGTTAGCGACAAATCCAAAATCCATTCGCCCGGTGGTTACGTGCAACTCCTCCATTTGCAATTTTACCCGGGTTTGAAAGTGCGCTTCCATCAATATTCGACTTAATCACACCTTCCGGTGGAGGACACCATTGTAACGAGCGAGTGATGTAAGATCCACTAGGGTCTTGGATTTGAGAGAACTTCTCCCATGCCTTATGCTCCTCTTTCGCAAAATCAATCATCCACGCGGCGGCCCGTGGGTTCCATGATCTTATTCCTTGAAAAATAAACTTGTTTCTCCAAGCCCATAATCTCCAACATGTTAGAGCAAAAATTTGTGCCCTCGCACCTAGATCATCAAGTCACGAGTTTGTCTTAAATTATTCCACAACCAAGGGACCATGGGACTTGAGAAAAACTTTGCAACTCCTTCTGGAACAAGTTGAAGCCATATGTCTTTACTCTCAATACAATCACGCGACATGAATCAAACTCTCAAAAGGATGATTACGGATATTGCAAGAGCTATCATCCGTTATTTTGCGATTGTATCTGTTGGCATTTGTTAAGAGTTTGTCATGCGCAACCAACCACAAAAATGTCTGGACTCGTTGTCTCACCTTGACTTCCAAATAAGGTTCCAATTAGGAGAGCAATATCCATCATCATCTTCAAAAATCATATGCGGATGCAACCGAAAATTTCCCATTAGAGGTAAAACCCCAACTTACTTGATCATTCTCAAGGCAAGTAGGATCAATGAAGATTTTAGCAATTTCATTTGTGGTTTGTGTAGGTAGGAAATCTTTAAATCTATTCCAGTCCATCCTTGGTAGTCGTTATAGTAGTCTCTCACATTCAAATGTAAATCTTCGGCAAATGGTGAATTTCGACACTTATGAATCGAGGTTCGGTCCCCACCCACCAATCTGTCAAAATTTTACGCCTTTCCCGAACGAATAGACCAACGGATTCCTTTGAGAAGGTCCATTGTGAGACCTAATTGCCTTCCATGTTGATGAATGAGAATTTTTAACGGATGTTCCAAATCCATTCGATTTCATATATTTTTGTCGCAACACTTGAGCCTAAAGCCTGTTCGAACCAACGATTAACTCCCAAGCAATCTTCATGAGGAGTGCTCTGTTCATGCTTTTCAAATTTTGAGCCCCAAACCCCCTTTGTTTTTAGGGGCATGAGACCATGCCCCATCTAATTAAATGCGCTTTCCTGCGCTCAATGGAGCCTCCCCAAAGGAAACATCGATTAAGTCGGTTGATGTCCTCACTAACTCCCTGTGGCAATAAAGTGGTTTGCATCGTGTATAATGGTATCGAGGAAGTGATGGACGATATCAGAGTGGCTCTACCTGCAAGAGAGAACAAATGTGGCTTCCATGCAAAAATTCTCCTGCGAACATTATGAATAACATTTGAGAAGAAGGCTTTTGTTAAATGCCGTAGTGGTGGACGTATACGCCGAGATATTTTCCAAGATTTGAGACTGGACAAATCCTGGAGCAAGAAACGATATCACCGCTATTTGGTGAAACATTTGGCGAAAAAAATATTGAAGATTTCTCAATATTTACTCTTTGATTGGATGCCCCTTCAAATATTTTTAGACAATTCATGACCACATTAATCTGATTTTTCGTAGCTCTTGCAAACAGGAAGAGATCATCGGCAAAAAATATGTGAGAAAGTTTGACACCTCTCCGAGCAACAGTGATCGGTTTCCAATGTGTCCCCACGACTTGGCTATGAATAAGATGGGATAACCGATCCATACAAAGTACAAATAAATAGGGTGAAATCGGATCACCTTGTCGAATACCTTGAGAGGGCTTGAAGGCTCTGGATACTTCACCATTCCAAATGACCCGGATTTGGGGGGTCGAGATACAAAACATAATCAGACGAATGATATCCTCAGGAAAACACATGAGCTGCAGCGTCTCCTCAATGAAATCCCATGATAATCGATCATATGCTTTTTCAAGATCAATTTTGATGGCCATAACGCCTTGAGAGCCTTTCTTCCTTTTCATGGCATGAACAATCTCCTGAATAATAAGAATATTATCACGAGTTTGGCGGCCCAGTAAAAAGCTACTTTGCTCAGGACTAATGATTCTGGCAAGGATGGGTTTCAATCTAGAAGTAAGCACTTTAGTGATGGTTTTGTAGATGACATTACAGAGCCCAATGGGTCTGAACTCCCTGATAGAAGTTGGATGTTCGACTTTAGGAATAAGGGATAAAAGAGTCTTATTAATGGTAGTCTCAAAAGTCCCAACCGAGAATGTCATGCGAATAAAGAGGGTAAGATCAGCGCCAATAATATTCCAATTCTTTTGGAAAAAAAGGGGACTAAAACCATCCGGTCCAGGGCTCTTGAAAGGTCCCATGGAAAAAATAGCTTTTTTGACTTCTTGTGAGGAGACCGACATGGAAAGGAGATCTCTATCAGTGTCGGTAAGCCGATCACCCACTCCCCAAGTCCCATGTATCGAGGTAGTAGCAGATGATGAAGAAAAAAGATCTTCATAATAATTTGTCACCATGTCATGAAGCTCCAAGGCATCAGAAACCCAAGCTCCGTCCCTATTCTTTAAACAGAGAATAGTATTTTTCCTCTTTCTATTAATTGCCGAGAGATGGAAAAATCTTGTGTTACGATCCTGAAGATTCACTGCATCAAGTTTTGCCTTTTGAAACCAAAGAATTTGTTCCTGGAGAAGAACTTCGTTGTACTCGCTTAAGAGTTTTTGTTCGAGTTTGATTAGGTTTGGTTTAAACTGATCTGCAAGTGCACGTTGGACCCCACTTAAACGCGCGAGGAATCTTCTTTTCTTTCTGTGAATATCACCAAAAACTTCCCTTTTCCAGATCTCAGAGCCCAGTTGTGCAGGTGACAAATTTTGAAGGAAATCCCCGGAGGAATTCCAGAGAGATTTAATAATATCATTGAAAGACGGGTGAAGAGACCATGAAGCATTAAAACGAAAGGGTTTATGTTGTAAGCCTCTAGCAGGATCAATCCCAAGTTTCAAAAGTATAGGATGGTGATCGATTTAGTACGTGGAAGATGTAGCACACCAAAGATTAGGAAACAATAATCGCACTATCATTTGAGACAACTCTGTCGATTCTAGAAGAAATAGGATGTCCTCCAAGAGCTTTTCCATGCCATGTAAATTTAGGCCCGAATAGCCTAAATCCGATAGAGAACAACGATATAAGCACTCGAGAGAAGAGTTTACAGCGGTTCGCTTGACGACTATGTCCTCCTCGACGTTCCGATAAGTCACAAACATCATTAAAATCTCCTCCAACTGCCCATGCATTTTGGTTCTGGCTAGAGAGACAATCTGCAATATTAATTAAATCTGACCAAAACTCATCCCTGATAGAGGGTATGGGAGATGCATAAACACATGTAAGGTAGAAGCTCTCTCCATTCTTGATATCAACAAAAAGGTGTATGAGTTGTGAGGTAGCACAAATAACTTGGATATCTAAAATATCATCATTCCAAAGGACCCAAATACCTCCTGCAAAGCCAACAGTATCAACACGGACATTCCCTTTATAGCGGAGCTTGCGGATAACATTATCTGCTCTTTTACCACTGATTTTAGTCTCAACTAAGACCACTAAAGAAGGATTCTGAGCATGCAAAATATCGAAAAAATGTCTACGGAAGGCTGAACTGCCTGCACCTTGCACATTCCAAAACAGAAAACTACTTTTATTTTGTAGATCCATAAAACTCATTGAAAAACAGGAAACTTAATTAGAGGGGTTTAAGGCGACACCCCCTGTGTTCTGTATAGCGCCAGACGAATAGCCATTTGATCCAGGATCAATATGAGAGGTTCCAGGAGGAATGATCAAAGTTTGTGTTCCATCGAAGGTGGATGGTATAGGACTCGTGTTAACAGGCTGGCCCAGATTTCCTTGGACACGTTGAGAGGTAACCAGGGCCAAGGGTTGTCTATTAATCGCTCTATTCTGGACCTGAACTTTTGTAGAACTCATCCCCTTCCGGCCCATCGTTACAGACTTCGTTTGAGCTGGGTTTTTGATGCTTGGTATTTGGTGTTGTGGAACTTGTGCTGCAGAACTTGAGATATTCTCTTTACCCCGAACACTGACCTTATTTGATGGATTTCTTACAGATTAAAATAGCATCCCTGGTGAGATGCCATGCTCAGCGTGGGAGTTCAACTGATGCTGATCCTGTTCTGAAATTTCCTCTTCAATCTCCTGCAAAGCCGCAAAACGAGAAGAAAAAAATCCCTGAGATCCCGAAGCCTCAGAATTCTTACCAGACTTTCCAATAGTTTCCTTAATTGGACCGTTAGAACTCTTGTTGGACTGGGCTCCAGTGGGTCGTCTGCCCCGACCAGAAACAATCATCCAGGGGCCGAAAGGTGATTCCGCTGGAGTTTCAGTAGTCTTTGTGGCATCTAATGCCATGTCTGAAGTACCAGTGAGGTTGGTAGAAACTGGCAAATAACCCTGCTTCTTAGATGCTACCTCTGGGGAGGAGGGGCAAGAATCATGAAGGTGTTTAAACATACCACAATGAAAACAGATTGTTCTTATCCCTTCATATTCAATATTATAGAGCGAAGAACCAATCCAAATTTTAGGGAGGAGAGGTTTCATTAGGTCAATCTCAATAGCTATCCGGGCAAATTTACCTCGTGACGCTTCGGTCGTTCTTGAATCAATTCTGATAAATTTGCCTACGCAGTTTCCGATGTCCCTGAGCTTGGATAGGTCACCATAATATTCTATAGGCAATTCCGGTATACGAACCCATGCCATGGTGGATGAAACAGACGCCGTTGACACACGGAAATCCGGTGTCCATCTTCGAACGGTTAAATATTGCTGAAAAATCATCCATGGGCCCTCTGAGAACACATATTCGTAATCACGTCTCTTCTGAAAACGAATAACAAAAAAGCCCGACCCCAAATCAATGAGTTCATAAGTTCCTTCTAAACGCCATATCTGTCTGAGTTTAAGAGACAAAGTTTCATACCGAAAAGTTCTTCCTAGAGGCTTGATTATCAGGTAACGTCTCCATGATCGACGCAGTGACCGTTTTTCATCCCCTGACCAACGAACTTGAGGGTAAGGAGAGTCCTTTACAATGGGATCATCATCGCACTGCTCATCTTCCATATCCTCAACTTCACGCCATTCTAGATCATCTTCTGCTGAGTACTGTACCTTGGAGACCTGACCAGAGATAATATCTCGAAAGGATTGACCAGTCTTCCACCCATTTTCAGAGTCTCGCATCACCTCCTCAGGAACCATAGGAGATCGGTTCCCCTCATTCCCAGATCCGTCAACCAAGGATGGGTTATTATCCATCATGTTGTTTCTTGTTTCAGAAATTAAACCATCAGAAGCAGGCCGTTTGAGTCTTTTGGGTTGAAAAGGGCATGAGTTTTGCATAAAGAAAGACAGGGGAGAAAGACCGACGGTGGTCGGGAAGGGTTCGGCGGTAGGGTTTCAAGGGGCGCGTGGGGCGCGTTCCATTTTCATTTTGTGAGATTTTTTTTTTTTTTTTAGATATATAATGAGATTGAATAGATTTCTTGTGAAATCTAATAGATCTGTCGCACCTTAGACCGAACTCGTAAAACTAAACCTTAAATATAAAGAAAAAACAATAAAAAAAGTTAATAAGAAACCAAAGAGTTATAAAAAATTAAAGCAAACTAAAAGAGTAAAAGAAGGCCCTAAAAAATTATTTTATAATAAAGTGAAAAATCTTATTTTCCCGAAAAAGAAAATAAATAAATTACCAAAAATAGTAGAGACAAAAAAAAAAATAAGCTCAGTATGTGCCAATTTTTAATCTAACAAAGTCAAACAATGCAACAGACCCAACTATTGCACAGCACAATATTCGTCATTGCTCTGCACCAGCCCGGAATCGAACCCGGGTCTGTACCGTGGCAGGGTACTATTCTACCACTAGACCACTGGTGCTTCTTGTACACAAACAGCAATTACTTGTTTGTTAATTGAAAATACTGGACCACTGCTCCCAGTTAATGGATCTAAAGATGCGGGAGCGGGAGGGAGCGGTCATCCCCCAAACCAATTTGAAGATGCGTACTATATTTAATACTAATGTTATATAAATTTATAAGTGTTCTAAATACAGTAGAAACTCGATAATTTAATATTCGATTATTTAATAAACTCTTTAAGATAATAGTTTTGGCATTAAAATTCGGGGATAAGTCTTTAAATTAATAATTCACTAAAATTATAAGATAATACATTTTTGATAATTTCTATAGGTGCCATATAAAATATAAATTAATAATTCCTTATATATTGTACATATTATAGGATAATTTATGAAGGTTTCTTAAAAAATTACTCAATTGTATTTCTTTTTTGTTGGAATCAATTTCATCTTAAATCGCATCTCTAATTTTCCTTATCACCGTAAAAACTTCTAGTGTTGTATTCTCATATAGGCTCATCAATAAATTATTCAATATGATGGCCGCTTTAATGTTCGCATATTTTGATTTTGTATTTATAGAAAAAATATCTGTTTGATATATTCAAAGATAGCGATAATAAGATGAGAGATTGAAGGGTTATTTTAAATTGGACCCTTCATTTGATATGTACATGCATTGTACAATAATTAAGTGAAAGTTTGAAAGTTGTTTGTAAATTAAGTATTTTATTATAAATTAATAAAATATTAATTAATATATAAATTAATAATTATTAATTTGTCGATTAACTAATAACTCTTTTAATTAATAAATTTTGGTTGTCCCAACAGTATTAATTTATAGAGTTTCTACTGTATATCTTTTAGATATATCTTAGTGTGTTGACTAATAAATTTATTTAAAATCCTGGCTCCCTAATTGTATAAATTGAGGCCTTTAGCCCTCATATTGAATACATAGAATTCTCATTTTCTTCTCTATTCTCCCAATCTCTCTAGTTTATAACACGTTATCAGCACGATAGTTCTTCTCCCCTTATTCCCCCCTTAGATCCCTTCAATCGAAGAAGGTAGTTTCTTCTTAAACCTCTGTGCCTATTTCGTTGTGAATCATATAAGAGTGTAGTTAATTAAATAACTTCATCTCTATTTGATTTCACAAAACTTTCATGTTTTTTTTTTGTGCTGCCGTTCTCTTTTTAGAAATTTTTGGATTGATACAATATATTACTAGTTGCAAAACTTTGATTTAATCATTATTCATGCTTCATGTTTCATCCGGCACAATATTATAAATCACGGATATTAGATCTAAACCACAATATTATAAATTCCATAAGAGTCATTAGATGCTAATGAAAACCATTCGTAAGAGAGGTATATTAGATTTACTGAATAATTTATATTAAAGGAGGGATTTCGGGTTAATCTAATATCAGCTAAACCATTCTACAAATTTTTTTTACTGCTAACGATGTTTGCGCAAATTTCTGTTATATTCATACTTTAATATTAAAACTTGATATAATGATATTAGTGTTACGAGAATATTCTTATACTCCCTCCGTCCGCCACCCATGTGCAACAATTTCTTTTTCCGTTCGTCCGCAACCTATGTGCATTGTTTATTTTTGGCAAATTTTTTTACCACAAGTGGTCCCCTTACTCCACTCTCAACACTCTTAACCAACTAAGTCAACTGAAATATTAAAACCCGTGCCGGTCAAAACAATGCACATGGTTGGTGGACGGAGGGAGTATTAATTATTTTTATCTGCTTGAATATATCATGTGTAATTCTCGTTTATTTTTCACGATTCACGATATAATCTTGAAAATATTGATGCTATTCGAGTAGCACAAGTAGTATTCCTGAAGAATATTACATTCAAGATCTTAAATCGATGCTATTAAAGTAGCACAAATAATATTCCTGAAGAATATTACATGCTCTAATTAGAGCAACTAAATTAAACAATTGAATAACATATCCTTGATTCTTTTGTGCAGAATTGCACGAATGGCAAACATAGTCAAACTTGAGTTCATCGCCCTTGACATCTCGGGAAAGAATTACATGTCATGGACTCTTGATGATGATGTTCGCCTCATCTCAAGGGGTTTAGGAGACGCAATAAAAGAAGGAAATAAAGCATCCGAACAGGATCGCGCTAACGCACTAATTTCCATCGTCATCACCTTCATGATGACCTAAAGACAGAATATTTGACTGTCAAAGATCCAAGGGAGTTGTGGGCGAACCTTAAAGAAAGGTTTGACCATCAAAAGACTGTCGTCCTTCCTAAAGCTCGTCACGAGTGGATGCACCTTAGACTGCAAGACTTTAAGTCTGTGAGTGCTTATAATTCTGAATTATTTAGAATTACTTCTAAACTGAAACTTTGTGGAGAGAATATCAATGATTCTGATATGCTTGAGAAAATTTTCTCCACTTTTTATGCTTCTAATGTGCTGTTACAGCAACAATATAGAGAGCCCGGTTTCAAAAAGTACTCTGAACTAATATCTTATTTATTGGTTGCCGAGCAAAATAATGAGTTGCTCTTGAAAAATCATGAACTCCGCCCCACCGGTTCCCCTGCATTGCCTGAATCCAATGCAACTTTCAACCATGACAATGGACGTGGTCGTGGGAACCAACGTGGAGGTGGAGGTGGACGTGGTCGTGGATATGGTCACGGTCGTGGACGCGGTAAACCGAATGATACAACCTCAAGCAACAAAAGGCATAAAGCATCCAACGAGCACAAACCATCCAAAAAGGAAGTTGAATGCCAAAGGTGTGGCATGACAGGTCATTGGGCACGTACTTGCCGAACTGCAAGACACCTTGCGGAACTATATCAAGATTCGATCAAAGGAAAAGGCAAGAAAGAGTCAAATAATGTCGACTTTGACAGTCTAATTGACATAACTCACTTAGACGTCTTCGACTTCTTTGATGACCCGAGTGGAGAAAATATGGATCAGTTGATCGGTGGTGGTGTGCTTGAAGACAATAATATGGACATTGTTTAGTCCTTTATCTTTATTCCTAGTTGATAAGAAAACATTGCTTATTTCTGTTATTTACTTTCACATGGTTGTTTTTCTGTTTAAAAACATGTGCTTATCTTTCTTTCAAATGCCTATGCAATAAAAATTAATCTTTTTCAAAATATATTTCAGAAAATCAAATGGAATCTTGTGATATTTGTCTTGTTTATAGTGCCACTACACACACCATTCTTCAAAAGAAGAAATATTTTCTTAAGTTGACATTTGCTGAGGATAATGTTAACACAATATCA
Source organism: Orobanche coerulescens (assembly GCA_033398695.1). Taxonomy (NCBI): domain Eukaryota; kingdom Viridiplantae; phylum Streptophyta; class Magnoliopsida; order Lamiales; family Orobanchaceae; genus Orobanche; species Orobanche coerulescens. The sequence goes on from CM065811.1 coordinate 173,223,068, forward strand.
GGTGCATCAAACATTATTGAAGGCTCCGGAAGAGCTTGTAGCATTTTATCAAATGATACTAAATTAGACATTGAAAATGCCTTGTATTCTAGTAAGTCTAAAAGGAACTTACTAAGTTTCAAGGATATCCGCAATAATGGATACCACATCGAGATAATTGCGCAGGGTAGCGATGAATTTGTTTACATAAACTCTTTTGTTTCAGGTTATAAGCTGACGAAAGAAAATTTAGCAACGCTGCCTTCTGGAATGTATTATACATTCATAAAAGCAATTGAGACAAGCCATGTCGTGAACATAAAGTTCAATGACACAAAAAGCTTTATGCTTTGGCATGATAGATTTGGACATCCTGGAGTAACTATGATGCGCCGAATAATAAACAATTCATATGGGCACAACATAAAGAATCAAAAGATTCTTTCTACAAATGAATTTCCATGTGAAGCTTGTGCGCAAGGCAAGTTAATCATTAGACCTTCATATACGAAGGTTACTAATGAAGCTCCATATTTCTTAGAAAGAATTCAAGGAGATATTTGTGGACCTATAGATCCACCTAGTGGACCTTTTCGATACTTTATGGTATTGATCGATGGTTCTTCTAGATGGTCACATGTATGCTTGCTTTCTGCAAGAAATGCAGCATTTGGTAGACTACTTGCTCAAATCATCAAGTTAAGAGCTCAATTTCCAGACAATTCAATTAAAAGAATTCGTCTTGATAATGCTAGTGAATTTACTTCTCAAGCATTTCAAAACTATTGTAGGGCTATTGGAATTGAGATTGAACATTATGTAGCTCATGTCCATATTCAAAATGGTTTAGCTGAATCATTTATTAAACATCTTCAAATCATTGCTAGACCATTACTAATGAAGTCAATACTCCCAACTACTGCTTGGGGTCATGCCATATTACATGCTGCAATATTAGTTCGCATAAAGCCATCTGCCAATCATGAATACTCCCCAATGCAGATTATTTTTGTTGGAATATTCTATTCCAAATATTCATTAATAGAGTTTTGATGATTAAGTTGCTAAACAAAGCAAAACAACAAAGAAGCGAACCAAAGCAACGAAGAAGTCGAAGAAGCAAAAAGTTGGACAGAACACTATTAATGTACGCTATACAGAGAGCTTAATGTACGTAATAGTATCAGTTTAACATACGTAACCAAGTATTGTTAACCTACGTAATGGAGTGTTTCTGAATTCAAACAAGGTGAACGTTGGAGATGATGTCATGGCATAGGTCAGCATGCAATGGATATGAAGACTTATGATAACGTATGTAATGAGATATTATAACGTACGTAATGGAAGAAACGAAGCTATTGGACTGATCTGTGAAGAACTTAACGTTCGTAACAAAGTTGAGTTAATGTACGCAACATGAATAACGCACGTAATGGATTGTATATAACGCATGTAATGAGGCAACATGAGCTACCGGCTAGTTGAGGCTTTGGAGCCTATAAATACCACTTCTAATGGTATTGGACACACAACAACTTCAAGCAATCAAGACATTGATCATATATTGTTATATATTATATCGTTGTTGTAATTGAGCTTATATTGTCAAGAGTTTGAGTGTGATACACGAAAACTCATACACGAGTGGAAAAAGAAAGAATACGATTGGATTCAGTGTTATTAGGATCAAGGATCCGGCATTGTTAGAATCACAATCGATATCTAAATGAGGTTTATCTAGTACCGATAGAAAGCTAGAGTGGTTGACTCCTTGTCCAATAGAAAAGGAAAACGGTTTAACTTGGACCGACATAAAGACAAGTGATTGAACGGTTTACTCGGACCGATAGAAGACGAGCTTATAACGGTTATCCCTCGACCGATAGAAGAGAGGTGCAGAGGTTTATCTTAAGCCTATAGAAAAAGATACCGAGAGAGGACGTAGGCACGTTTGGCCCAACCTCTATAAATCTTGTGTCGATTTCTTTTCTGCACTTTATTTAAATCGCTTCTGCAACGCGAAAGAGTTTTATAACTCTATCTCCAAACGGCGATACCGACCAATATTGCCCCAACAATTTTTGGCCGAGAACCTGATGTTTCTCACTTACGAACTTTTGGTTGCGCGGTTCAAGTCCTAATTGCTCCCCCACAACGAACAAAAATGGGTCCCCAACGAAGACTTGGGATATATGTTGGATTTGATTCACCCTCAATCATAAGGTATATTGAACCCTTAACGGGTGATTTATTTACTGCACGATTTGCAGATTGTCATTTTTATGAAATGACATTTCCAACATTAGGAACAAATTTACATCCCGAAAAGCACAAGAAAATATCTTGGAATGAGAAAAACTTGTCACATTTTGATTCTAGAACTAATCAATGTAAACGAGAAGTTGAAAAGATCATTCACTTGCAAAAGATTGCAAATCAAATTCCTGATGCTTCCGTAGATACAAGAAAAGTGACACAATCTCACATACATGCTGCAAATACTCCGGCTAAAATTGATGTCCGTGAAGGACAAATAGCTTTGGCAGCAAATGAGTCTAAAATTCGTCAAAAACATGATCGACCACTTGGTTCCAAAGATTCTATGCCTAGAAAATGAAAGGGGCAAGATGGAAACCAATCAATGATGAAAATGACTAATAACACAAATGAAAGTGATGCAATTCCTGAAGAATTACAAGTATCTGAAAATCATGAGATCTCAATAAATTACTTATATTCTAATCACATACAGGAGAGAGAAAATGTTATTGGTAATGATACATTTGCCTTTCATATAGCTCTTCAAGTTTTAAATGAGGATCCTGAACCACAATCCGTTGCAGAATGCAAATGGAGAATTGATTGGCCAAAGTGGAAAGAAGCTATGGAAAGTGAATTAAATTCCTGTGATAACCGAAAAGTGTTTGGACCTGTAGTCCTAACTCCGGAATCTGAAATCCCTGTGGGATACAAATGGATCTTTGTTAGAAAGAGAAACGATAAAATAAAGTTACAAGATATAGAGCAAGACTCGTAGCTCAAGGTTCTCTCAAAGACCAGCAATTGATTATGAGGATCATACTCTCCTATAATGGATGCGTATACTTTCAATACTTACATTTTACACCATCAATACATTTTATATTTTAATCTACATTACACATTCACCATCAATACTTATAAAATTTACACATCTATCACGTCCAATCATTATCCTAAAATACACCAATTTTAAGTGAAATGTTGCGCTTCTACTGGGATGGAGGGAGTACTTTAAATAAAAGAAAAACTACTCCAATCAAATTATAACCACCACTTGTTAGACTGTAATAAGTATCAAAAAACTCACTTGTAATAGTAGCGTACAAAAGTATGACATTCAGTCATCAGCTGTACAATAAAATAGGTGAAATTATATAAACCTCACTCCGAAAATAACAAGCTATAAAATATAGCACACACTTGAAAATTGAAATTGGGCCCCCGGACCCTAGTGGGCCTAGTATGGTTGCACTGCCAGCACATGCCAGGGCCACCCCTCAATTTATGTATCCACTACAAAAAAAACAGTTTTTACCGACGCCAAAATGGCGTTGGTAAAACAGAAAATGGCGTTGGTAAAAAATTTACCGACGCCATTACCGACGGCAACCCGCCGTTGGAAAAACGCTCGACGGTAATTTTTTACCGACGCCATTTACGCCATTACCGACGCCATTTACCGACGCCATTACCGACGCCATTTTGGCGTTGGTAATTTTTTTTTTTTTAATTTACCGACGCCGTTCGGGTGTCGGGTGCGGGCGGGTCGGGTGCGGGTCCGGGCGGATCAGGGTGCGGGCTCCATTCAATTTCAAATGGTTGAGAAGGATTTTGGTTTATAAACCACCAAAAACATTGATATTTTTTCGATGTGGGATTGTGTTAAAAAATTACCGACGCCGAAATGGCGTCGATAATGGCGTAAACGGCGTCGGTAAATTAAAAAAAAAAAAAAAAATTACCAACGCCAAAATGGCGTCGGTAATGGCGTCGGTAAATGGCGTCGGTAATGGCGTAAACGGCGTCGGTAAATTTAAAAAAAAAAAAAAAAATTACCAACGCCAAAATGGCGTCGGTAATTGCAAAAAAATAAGTCTGCGAACCGGTCGTCGGCAATGGCGTCGGTAAATCGGGCGTCGGTAAATGGCGTCGGTAAATTATAAGTTTAACAACGGCGGTACGGGCATCGGTAAATGGCGTCGGTAAATTATAAGTTTAACAACGGCGGTGCTGGCGTCGGTAAATGGCGTCGGTAAAAACTGTTTTTTTTGTAGTGATCGTATTAATATTCTTGGAAATTGGTTCAGATAAAAATGAGCATTGACACAATTTTGAACTAATTTAATAATGACAAAATTTTCAACTCTTGAGAATTAAATTGTAAATTGTGAATCTATATTTTGAGGAGATACACGTAGAATTTTTTTTTCTCATAAACGATTTCTGGTGAGTGAGAAATAAATGATTAGAGTTGGTCATTCGATTGCGTCCACCATATATATATATATATATAAGGCTTGAGGGATCGAACCGAGGTCTTGAAGAGCCTTTCCATAGCTACCCCCGAGCAAAATTACCAAAAAAATCTGAAGATCAGTCTTTTTTATCCTCCTAGTGGGTAATTCAATGAAGAGTTAAAGCGTGATATGAAAGTTCATCCACATTAGAAAAATGAAGTCTTCTTGACTACCTTATTAGTAAAAAGCTGCACTAGTGGGTTAACGCTGTGAAGCACACATGCGCACGTGCTGCCGCCGCTCGCCCGCTGGCCGGCTTGGCTCGGGCCTTGGTTCTTGGATGTTGGGATGGACTTGAGCCCACCAAAACATGATCAGACATGAACTAACTCAGCTTCTGAAATTCTCTTTATACTCTCCAGGTTGTATCCCACGAATTTAAGTTGGTTAATGCCACTTACTGAAGTGATTCTTGGTTTTAAATCCTATATAAAGGGGGTCTTCTGCATTTCATTTGCACAACAAGTAACACACAGAAATCAAATTACGGCATATATTTCTTCTTGAGTTCCATCCTCAGTTTTCAACACCAACCAACGTTAGCAGTTGTATCTTGGGGACTTCTTCCCTGGTCTGTCTGCTCTTATATGGGGCAAAATAGTCTTACAAAAAAGTTTGATTCGCCTACGCTTTTATTTTTAGGTTCTGAATTTCTACTTTTCGTAGTTTTAATATGTCGGAGTTGTTGGAAATTCACATAACCAACAAATATGCCTGGACATATTCCAACTTCTTCACCTCTGTCAAGTGTTGCAACCATTATTCCGTGGTTTGTAGTGTACATTAGCAATTCTACATGCTAAGGAAATCAAGTAGCGACCAGGACTGTCTAAATAGTTCCTGGTTCTCGGTTAGAACCGGAACCGAACTGGAACCGCGCGGTTCCGGTTAACCGAGAACCGCAAATGCGGTTAATGGTTCGGTCTTCTGTTCCAACTATTTGAGATTTTGCTGTTCTCGGTTAACCGAGAACCGAACGGCTATTAACTGAGAACCAAATATATATTTTTTATTTTTTTTATATTTTTATTACTAACTTTTAACTTCTAAGTTCTTGTAATACCCGGGATTTTTGTTTCTGGTTGATTGAATTTTTTTTCTACTGTTTGGTGGATTGTACGTTGTTTGTGCCTATATGATCGTTGTCATGCATTGATGTGAGCCAGTTGCGATTCAGATTGTAGTGTGTTTGTCATTCGGTTGGCAGGGATCGTTGTTGTGAGGAGTTTTGGTGCGATCTTGTTGCCTGTTCAGCAGGAATAGCGCACGCTAATATCATGGAGTAGCGCGCGCTATTACGCATTGTTAGCGCATGCTAAGTCTCAGTTAGTGCACGCTAACGGGGGTTCCAGAGATGAGGCAGAATCTACTGCCTTGGACTGGGCAGTCGATTATGGAGTGCGTAGCGCGCGCCAATGTGTGTTGTTAGCGCACGCTACCTGCTTAGGCCGAGACAGTCCAGAAGCCAATGGACTGGGACTGGGGTCTCTTTAGCACACGCTAACGCTTGTAGTTAGCGTACGCTAACTTTATATTTGGGCAAACTGTGTTGTAGTATTACTTCGATAGCGCACGCTAATTTTGATGATTAGCGCACGCTAAGCTGTCCAGTATATATACTGGACAACAGTCGAAAATTCTCATTTTCCCTTCATTTCTTCTTCTCTTCGTGGGTTTGAGACGAGGGCGACTAGGGTTTGGACTTATGGCAGATTTTTACTCCATCCAAGGTGTTTTGGAGGTCTCTAGGTGATTGTAACATCATCTAATCCAGTGTTCTTCGTCGGATCAAGGTAATTCCTTGATTTTCCTTCGAGTTGACTTTTTGGAGATTTGTTCTTGATACCGATCCTATTCCGATTTTGACGAATCGGTTGGGGTGGTATGATGTTATTAATCATGTTCTATGGATTGTATATCCATATTTCGAGTTGGTCTAACTCGATTGGAGGTTTGAGTGTTCTTGGGGAATATTGAACATTTAATGTTTGATTAAATGTTTCAATGAGTTTCCTTCAATGTTTTGAGGTGATTTCCATTGTTGTTGGTCTTGAACCTCGTTGTGATCGTGTTTTCATTGTGTCTTGTGGAGGTTGTAAGTTTCGAGGCACTTTGGTTGAGCCGTGTCCGTCGGAGTATTCGCGTGTTGATTCGAGGCAAGTATCTTGCTTATACAACTTGTATCTTGTGATTAGAAATCGTGTGTTGTGTTTTGATGATTGGTTTACCTTTGTAAACATGGTTCGTGTGAATTAATTATGTGTTAACCGTTGTAAAGGCTTGGTGATGACTACGTTATTTTAGTATATGTATTGTGTGTTGTGTTTTGTGTGCAAGATTGGGATAATCGTGCTGGTTTGGTTGTACTCATGGTTGTGCAATGTATTATGTATTGATCGTGGATTATGTTGGTTGTGTGTCGTTGATTGATGACGGTCGTGGTGATTGTTGAGATTGTGTTATTTGCGCGTGATGCGTGACTTCATGGTGATCAATGTGATTGATTGATGGGTTCATTGTTGATGGATTGTAAGTGTGAATGTTGTGTGCTGTGTTGCTAAGTTCACTCGTGCGGGTTTGACGGGACCTACGAGGATTCGTGGCGGGAGACCATGGGATCAGAACTTAGTATGTGGTGCTGAGGTCTAATCGTGCGGGTCTGAAGAGGCCTACGATGACACATGGCAAGGGATCATGGGGTCAGGACACAGTACGTTCAACCGTATGGGCTCGACGGGGCCTACGGTGACTCATGGCAAGAGATCATGGAGTCGGGACTGGATGTTGTGATTGTTTTGTTTGGCATAGTCCGTGCGGGTTGATGAACCTACGGAGCCACGTGACAAGGGATCACGAGTATTGTGACCGCTGTGTTCACATGACATAAGTTCACGGTGTGATGATTATTGTGTTGGCATAGTCCGTACGGGTTGATGAACCTATGGAGCCACGTGACAAGGGATCACGAGTGTTATGGTTGTTGCATGTGGTATATATGACAAGAGTTCACAAGTGTCTTGATTGATCATTGAGCATGTTTTAATGTAAAGGATTTTGACAAACTTAAGACATGAGTTCCTAAAGGATTTTGACAAACTTAGGACATGAGTTCCTAAAGGATTTTGACAAACTTGGGACATGAGTTCCTAAAGGATTTTGACAAACTTGGGACATGAGTCCTAAAGGATTTTGACAAACTTAGGACATGAGTTCCTAAAGAATTTTGACAAACTTAGGACATGAGTTCCTAAAGGATTTGCGCTTTCAAAATTCTCTAGATGACAGTTATTTTTTTTATAAAGATTCCACTTGTGTTGGTTTCTATATTATTAAAACTTCTAAGGAATACGTGATTGGTTAATTTGTATTTGGTAGATTGTGGTTGCCTAATATATGATTTGTAATTGCTTGCTACATTTTGTAAAGTTTGATACTTGCACTAGTAAAACGGTGGAGTTTTGCTAACCCTCGAGTAATCGGGGGGTGGATATCTGTTTTGTGTCCAGGTTCATGCAGGTGCGTGGGAGCAGTCACAGGATCGGCACAAAAGATGATGGCTGTGATACTAATCAAGAGCCATGGAATGCAGTTGTTGTTGTGCCGTTGTATTATTTCTTAGTCTTCCGCTGTGTTGTATCGTTTTGTATTTTGGACCCCTGTGTAGGTATGAGTTGTAAACAAATTATTACAGTTTGATTTTGTTTTCCGACCTTATCGGTCCGTGTCTTTATGCTGTTTGATCCCGGCCGGTCAAACATTTGGTCGTATGATTGTGTTCAGCCTTGTGGATCCTCGAGTGTGGGGTCCACGGCGTGTGGTATTCCCGTTGATTTATGGGGGTGTTACAATTCTAACCCTAGTCCCTCGTATATTTTTTAAGATGATTGGGCGATGGATTCGGTGAACTTGTGATATTTTTTTATTTGAAATTTGAATTGTTGAATCTTGATTGTTGAGTGTTGAAACTCAAATATTATTGTTAATAGGTTATGATGTTTTATTTAATTAGGTTATTGCATTGTTTGTTTTGTGATATTTTTAGTTATAATTTATGAATTTGTAAACTGTAAACAGGTTTCAAATTTTTTCCTACTATTATCGTTTTTGTTAGAAAAAAAAAACAGTTTTTCGGGCTAACCGAACCGGAACCGAAATATTTCGGTGCGGTTCCGGTTAACTGAATATATAAAATGGTTCGATTTTCGGTTCCAATTTTGGGACTAAAATAGTTCCAGTTAACCGATTTTTTGATCCGATTAATCGAAACCGAACCGTTCGACAGCCTTAGTAGCGACGTAAATGAAAAGGAAAGGAACATGAAAATAAATAGCTTTACATCTGGTGCACTTGTTTTATAGGTTTGATTTCGCCTTAAATTTGCCTAATCAAATGGGTAACTGCAAGTCTGCAACGTGTTTAAAAAAAAAAAAAAAAGAAAAAAAAAACCTGTTTATGAATGTTTCTTTTCTGCCTCTCCACTTGCTTTGACTTCAAGAATCTAAAGGATAATATGTTTACATCAAAGTCAACTTCTTATGAAAGGTAGTGTCCTTTCATGTAATATGTGATGCTAGATACAAAATAACATTATACATGGTTGTATCACATATAACATATTATAGCATAGTAAGTTCTTACATACCTCGTACGAACCTTCTCTCTCACGACGATCGATCCGCCATGGCCGCAGATCAACCTCCACCTTTACCTCCCTCATGGCAATATATCAACAACCCTCCACTCACTTATAATTTCTGCGGGATTCTATCACATCAATTCTTGCCCGAGTCGGCTTGTATCCTGCATGCAACAATTCATGGCTATTCTCGACGAATACCAACCGGCAAATGCATATCTAAAAATTATTCCATCGGCCCCTCTCCTCTAAGGACGGCGAACATGAACCCTACTCAAAAAACGGCGTGCAATCTTGCGGTTTTGATATTCCCTACTCCTCCTTCGTTCGATGATTTCACCGTCGTGGGCGAGGCCGCTCGGCCATATCGGCTGCATGGTGTTCTTCAGTCCGAAACTCTCGACGCCGCAAGCACTCTTGTGGCTAAACCTAACCCTACTCTTCATCCGCATGCAAACATGCAGGAACCATCCTTTCGGTTCGGGTTGGTCCCTTCATAGGCAGACCTACACGCAGCACTGTGGTGCAAGTGCACCACCAAAATTCTGCTGTCAGTACAAAAAATCACCAATAAATATTTTTCAAATATTTCAACACGCCCTTTTTTCAAATAACGAATAGCAATCTCATCCACTACATCAGCTCGTCTGCTTGTACTTCACTATTTGGTTAGCTGATTCAAGAGCTCATTCAAGAGCTTATAAGATGCAATGTCTCAAGAGCTTATAAGTTGTTAAAGTGTTTGGATGATTGAGCTTATAAGCTAGAGAGAGAATTGAGTTGGAGAGAAAAAATCGAAGTTAGAGAGAGAAAATCGAAAAAAAATGAAATTAGAAATATATATTGGAATATTAAACCATAAAATTTTTCAAAAAAAAAAAAAATATTAAACCATAAAAAAGTTATTTTGGTAAAATTGGTTGTTGCTTATAAGTTTATGAAAAGATAAGTTGGGGTTGAGCAACTTATTTTTTGGGGAGCTTATAATTTCTTGGAGCTTATTTTTACAGCTTATAAGTTGTTTAGAAACTTATTTTGCCAAACACTTTACAACAGCTTATAAGCTCCTAAACAGTTTTTAAGGAGCTTATAAGCTCAGCCAAACACCCTCTTCATCTATACTAACTTGCATATTGCATAGACATATAATTCCTCAGGTAAAACTAATATGATTCGTCAGGTAAAACACAGGGTGAAATGCATAAAACCCCCATATGTTTAGCTTAAGTGCACCAAATCCTTCTATATTTTATAAATTACATAAAGTCCCTTTGTATAGTAAGAAATTCTGCTTAAATTCATCTTTCATTATTATCGGCGTTAATTTTTCTGTTAAGAAAATATAAAAAGATTAAAATAATATTTAAAAACCAGACATTATTTATAAATCTAAAGATATTTTTAAAATTTACAATTTGATTTAAAAAATCTGAAAATTAACTCAAATTTTTACTTTGTGAAAAAATTAATTTAAGAGTATAAATTATTTAAAACTCATAAAATATATGTAAAATTTTCTTTGATTTTATTTATTTTTTTAAGGAATCGCTTTTAAATTTATTAAATAAGTATATTTTTTTAAAGTAGAAAATATAAAATTTTGAATTGCTTAAAATTTATAAACAGCTTGAAAATGTGTATCCATTTTTTTGTGAGAAGTATTATTTTATAAGATAAAAAATTTCAGCTAATTTCTGTTACGGTAAACGAACTTTTAGAATTTGGAAATAATTTTAAACTTTTTAAATGCTTTTTTATTTTATTTAAATATTTTTACTATTTCTTATTTTTTAACAGAAAAATTAAAGCCGTTAACTTTTCTAACGGAAATTTAATGGTATGAGATTTTATGCAGACTTTTTACAACACAAGAGCATTTCATATAATTTATACTTCCTCGTTACTTTATTATTGCAACATGTTGACTATTACACTGTTCATATACTTTTTTTTTGACTATCTTTTGTGATTTATACATATGAAAAAATATAGTCATGTGAGATCTTATTAGATTCATCTCGAAATATACTTTCAAAATATCAACGTCATATAAGTTTTAAAAATAAAGAATTGAAGATATTAATAATCAAAGTTGTGTATTGACAAACGTGAAAGTCCAGATGTTACAGTTATAAAAGAACGGAGGTAGTAAAATAAAGGGGTGATATACTTTTAGCTAAACATAGAGGGGGTTTTCTGAATTTTACCCGGTAAAACACCGTAGTCTTCACGTCTATATATTTTTTTTTTTGAACGGCAGCCGGCTTAGTGGTTAGTGTTAGTGCGAGGTTAGACTCTGAACCCCAGAGGCAGCGTAGGCTCGAATGCCCGCACCTCCACCAGAGCCACACTGCTTGAGGGAATAATACCCTCCACCATTTTAGGGAAACCCGCCACAGCCCAGACTCGAACCCGAGACCTGAGCTATGGGGTAAAACCCCGATGCCACTAGACCAGAAGGCCTTGGGCATCTTCATACATCTCGTCACACTGAGTTCCTTGTAGTATTAGAGTTTACTCACATATTAGGATGGATCCTATCCGATAGCGAACGCACAGAAATACATGAATTTTACTCCATTTTTCATTTTGTACATCACTTTTGAATTTTTCGTATAAAATCACCTACTTTCGATTTTATTCATTTTCTCCTTAATACAAAATTTTTCGACCAAATCTCCTATATTGTTGAATCCTAACGTCGTAGATCAAGATGACATAATGCAAACATGAAAGATTTTGCTTTATTTCGCCATAAAATTATCATAGGTTTCACGAATTCACATGGGAGAAAAATTTAGAAGAATATAAGTAAGGTATCAAACGACGTCGTACAGAATTTCTAAAAATAATCTCGTTAAATTTGACGGACATAAGAGGTCGGCATATGTCCAGTTGCCACATAAGCGCCAATTAGTAAAATTCAATTTACACGGGGTTTAAAATTAGGAAAAAATTAAGCAAAGTTGAAACTTAGTGTTTTTATGAAAAAGTTTAAAAGTCACGTGCAAAATGAAAGATATACTAGTAAAAACTCATTTATCTCAATGCATTTTTTTCCGTGCAAAATAAAAGATATAGTAAAATTTATTTATTTCCATGCATCTCCCCCCACCACAAAATAACTAGAGAACAGTTTCAATATATTCAATAATGATAAGATGAATCAAATGCAGCTCCTAATCCCTAATATAATAGGAAAGAAACTAGGATAAGAAAAATAAATAATATCAAACTTTAATCTTACTAAAATATTAGTATTCTCCAAATATAATATATTCCTTTTTTATTTCTAGAGTATAATTTTATTCACCCTCCTAAAAAGAAGATGAATTTACCATCCACACTTGAAGGGTGATTTTGACACGTCAAAGTTAAAATTTTGAATTTGTTTTTCTTTTATATTATTCTATTTCTCGAGATCTTTAATTTGAGTATAATATTACACTATATAATTCTTAATTTTAAAAAAATATTTATTTTTATAGTTAAAAAATTAATTTCTAACTCAAAATAAAATATTTTTAAAAATAAAAAATTATATATCAAGATTATACTCAAATTAATAAAGATCTCGATGAATAGAATAATATAGAAAAAACACAAATTTAAATTTTTAACCTTTATGCCTTAAAATCACCATTCAAATGTGTAGGGTAAGTTCATCCTCTTTGTAGGGGAGTAAACAAAATTACACTCCGATTTCTATTCTTCTTTCCGACTTCAAAACATGAGCTCATGTGAGTGGGTAGAATAGAATTATGTTGACGAATTAAGGTTAAGAAGGTGGGTGAAACCCCTAAGAGGCCATTTGTGTAATATCCGGATTTATTACTGTGTATTTTACCTCTATTCGAACCCTGTATTATATGGAATTGTGATCTTGATGATTGGAGTATGATATTTCTTACATTGATATCTTTGTACATAAGTATAACAACATGCAAAATTTCTCATGCAAACTCGTGATAGCGCACGCTAAGAATGTAGCTTAACGCGCGCTATCGAGCTACTACTAGCGCACGCTACGTATGTAGGAGTTGCGTGCGCTAAGCACTCAATTATTGAGTTGGGCGGCTAGCACATGCGCCAGCCGGGACATGGGTCCGGATAAGATTCCCGCGGACGAACCTGGACAGTTTTGGAGTCAACTATTATTAGCGCGCGCTAAGGAATGCTTAGTAGCGTGCGCTAATCTGCTTTATGCAGAAAGTTTATATATGGGCCAGCACTCCATTTTTATTCCCATTTTCTTCGTTCACCTTTCGTTTTTGAGAGACCAGAGAGCATATCATCTTCCTTAGACACGCTTATAACACATCCACTTGATCATTGGACATTGGATACTTCTTGTTATTGATCATTGAAGAGGAATAGCACCTTGGAGTGACATATAACCAACCGGAGTCAGATTCTACCTTTGGAGTTCAGTGATTTCGTCATATTAAGGTATGTTGATTCTATCACCAACTCTAGATTCTTGTTATGGAGAATGAGATGATCATGCTAGCAAAATATTGAGTTTCTTGGGTGAATTATCCAAACCACTTCATGTTTGGAATATTGAGATGATTATGCCTTAAGTACCTTGATTATGAACATCATGATTCGAATCTTATTACAATGAACAAGTAGAGGAAGCTTCTATCATTGGTAATCCAAATCTAGTAGATGACTTTGTTGTTACCCAAAATATTATCCGGAGATAGTATTGCTGGAATGATCGAGTAACAAACAAATACGAGAACACTTCCGTGAGAAAATAGATAACACAAGATTTGCCGGGGTTATTAATCCCGGGCTTGAATGCTCTCGCGAGATGTTATTAATAAATATACCGTCGAGTACAAATATAAATGTTAGAATCTATTACAAGGAGTGTAAAGACTTCTAGTTATCTAGGCTTTAGAGCACGTAGATTGCCGGAAGAACCAGATAGATAAATCTGTGAGTTCTTGCTTGGGATATATGATGGATATGTATGAATATCACTATGAATGTATAAGTGGTTGCCAAAAGAATCTTTGATTCTCTCTTTTGTGTGTATTTTGCACTGAATTCTTAGTAAATTCGCCTCCCCTTTGCCATAGCAGTGAGTTCTCTATTTATAGGGGACAAGGTAGCTGGGATTCCTCAGGCGATCGCGGGCGACCACCGTTTTCTATATTGAAATAAGACGGCCGATCATCCCGTCACGTGGGCCTGTTCCCTTGAGGTCCGAGGTCGCCGCTGGTGGCCAGCTGGGCGAACCAATGGGAAGCCAGCACGCGTCTTGAGTCGCTGTCCGGGGAGGACCCACTTTGTACCTTTCGGCGGCCTTGTCGGTAGGTGTGGTAGGTGACAGGCTGGGGTCAATGGTCCTATCTGTCGGTATCCTTTGAAGATCCGCATGCGGGCCACCGTCCAAGATTCGGTCTTCGACGACTTTGACGGATGCTGGATCCATACGTGGCACGAGATGACCGCCTCTGGTTCGCTCATTAAAGACGACCGTCAGTCCTCAAAAGACGATCGCTGGGTACCAAAAGACGGTCGCCGTATTGTGCCGAACTCTAGGTGTTTGTCCAGAGTAAGTCTTCCATGGTTGGCTTCTCTGATTGTGATGCCGATCGCCTATCGAGGCGTATTAATCGCCGCACAATAATTGCCCCCCAGCTCGCCTCGATGTTGAAAACACGGGGTGAGGTGGCACTGTTGGCGATCGCCAATCTTTAAACGATCAGCCGATCTGAATTCAAATCTGGACGATCTTCTTTCGCGTCGGGAGCATCGGGAAATGAAGGCAGGCTTTCCAAAAAGTGGCAGGGACACGCGTCGCGCCGCTGTTGGGGGAGTCCGACGGTTTGTCGGACCTGTCGGCTGGCATGCCCTCGAAAAGACGCGTATGCGGGATTCGAGGGCAGCATTTAATGCGTCCCCACGTGACGGTTGCGATCCAGCCCCCGAGGTTTCTCCTATTTGCATTTAGACCCTCGTCTCCATCTATAAAAAGGCGAGGGCTTCTTCTTCTTCACTTTTTACGCGTCCTTGCATCCCTAGCCGAATTTCTGCAAAAATTTCTGGAGCTTCTTGTGCCGATCTCCTTCTTTTCACTAGGTAAGAAAAATTAACCTTCTCCCTCTCTTTACTTTCTAATATGTCGGGAGGATCCAAAACCTTCGAGACCGGAAGTTCTTCCGCTGCCGCAGCGTCGCCTGAACGGGAGGAGGTTCCCGTTGGAGTGGATATGGAGACGGCCGCTGAAGCTATTCGAGCGGGGATTGCACCCGCAGAACTCGAAGAACTTTTCAACGAGGCCGAAGTGGCGAGGACGGCGGCGACGGCGGAGCAGGGGGGCTCGCCGGTGGATAAGGATGATTTGGTGCGGGAGGCCTGGGAACGAGAGAGTAGATTCGGCCCTGCCTCTCTGGCTTTTGCTCAGATGATGGAAGCGATCGCCGGACCCTGTCCGGAATTCGACTTCGAGGCCTACTCCGCCGCTCACCCTTACGAACATGTGAAGCAGACGGTTTTTCAGGCCGCCGTCCCGTCTCCGTGGACTCTCGGAAAGATCCGGAGTACGGCGACCAAGAAAGACCTGAGCCGCTGGAGGGCCAAATATCACATCCCCTCTGATGTTTCCTTGCACGTGCCCTCGGAGAATGAGCGTGCCGACCAACCGCCCAAGGATATGGTTGCCGTCAGCGAGATGATTATGGAGGCGGGTCTGCAATTTCCGTTGCCATTCGCCGTCTCCTACTTGCTGATCACCTGGAATTTGGCGCCTCTTCAACTGACGCCGAACGCTTGGCTACAAATCATCTGCACGTTGACCTTGTTTGGCGGTCACCGGTTGTTCCGCCTCCTTACTGCGCTGGAGATGAATTATCTTTTTAAACTGGCCACGCAGAAAGGGTCGATCGGCGGCAACCATATCCAAGGCCGAATCGGGAGAGTGGTCCTTGGCGTGCCGAATAAGACCAGGGGTGTCCTGGCTAAATGGTGTTGGGTCGGCGGGGCGTGGCGATCGGCATCGAGTGACAGGCCGAATGAGGAGTTGGAGATCCCCACCACTTTCCGGGAGAGGAATCCGAGTAAGGATTTTAACTCTCCCCTTGATTGGGCTTGTCTTGGACTGATCTAATTTTGTTTTCTTTTTGCAGGACCTCTCGTTCCAGCGATCGACGACCTTCCATTCGATTTCTTGATCGTTTGGGAGCGGATCCGTGCCTTGCCGAACTCCTTTATTGACATTCGATCGCTTGGTACCGAAGCTCATCGGTTGGGGGCTCGACTGTTCTGCTACCCCCGTCACTTGAAAGTTCCAGGTATGAGTTTAAGTGGTGCTTTCTTGCTTTGACGATCGTCTCCAGGAGGTCGTATCGTTTAAGTTGTTTGTCTAACTTGCTTGAACCTCTTCTCTGACAGAGGTTCATTTTCCCCGTTTTGCCGAGCCACCGCCAGAGATAGCCATGTCGAACCCGGGAGTTCTTGGTCGCCTCCACTTGGGTAAGAAGACTGGTCGCGTTCCTGCGACGGCGTCTTGCCCGGCTCCGGCGAAGGGGCCTGCTGATGCGCCGGTCGCCGAACCGGTAGTTGGGGAGGAGGAACAACTTCAGCGCCGCAAGAGGCGGAGGCCGGAGGAGTCCTTACCGATTGCTGAGGCGGATGTGTCCATCCTTGAGACTCCGGTTGCTGCGGCTCCTATATCTGCCATCCCGATGACGGAGCGATCAGGACCTAGGCCTTCGGTGTCCGGCTCCCGGTCATCGGGCGGGCCTACAAAGAAGGTGGCGATCGCTGAGGCGGAAACCTCACGGGGCAAGCCATATTTTGGTCGCGACCCCGAGCTGGTCAATAGGTAAGAAAAGGACCAACATTTTCTGAGATAGGCATTCCGAGCATGGTATAGGCTAACTCCTTGGTTTCCTTGGTTTGTGCTGCAGGGTTCGTCTCGCCGATCCGGACGTCGCTCCTATGGTGCTGGACTTTTTGTCGAGTAAGGCTCCGCAACAGTCCCTCGAAGTCCCTGCTTATGTCCGCCAGGCTATCACCTCTCTGCCCAAGGCCTGGACGACCGATCTTGATGCGATCGCTCGTCGGCGATCTGGAGACGCCATGCAGGTGACCGTTGCCCTGGCTCTCCAGACGGCGACGATGGCCGTCCAAGCCGCTAGGGATTTTGAGGGGCGACCCTCCACTGCTCATCTCCATAGCGACCTCGAGGCCGCCCGGAACAAAATTATCGAGGCTGCCAACCGGATCCGGTCTATGGAGAAGGAGTATGAGGAGACGGCCAAAAGGGCTAAGCAGGACGTGGACCGATTGAAGCAGGAGCTGAGCCTCTCTAAGGAGGCTGTCGATCGGTCCCGTGATAAGGAGAAGGAAACCCGCCAGAAGTTCGCGGCTTCGCAGGAGGAGGCGGCCGGGCTGAAGGCGATGGTGGATCGGCTCAGCGGTGAGCTGGAGGCGGCGAAGAGGGAGCTGGAGAAGGCCAGGGATGAGAATGCCGCCAAGGTGGTCGAGCTGGCGGAGGCCGAGAAGACGGCCGCGGATTTGAAGGGGCAGCTGAAGGCAATCGAGGTCGATCCCTACCTCAACGTTGCGCACGTCGGCGAGTTCGCTTATTACTTGGCCTATCTTGTGCCGCTCGAGCCGCTAAAAAGGCAGGGATCGAGATCGGTCCCCTGATGAAGAGCTTCAAATCCTATGTCCTCGAGCATCCTCTGCATCCAGAGTTCTCCTTGCCGATCCTCGACCTTGTCGACTTCGGGATCGACTTGAGTTGGTATACTGGTAAACTCATTCATCCCGAGGCAGATGGGGGGGCCCAAGCCGATCCGCAACCCGAGGGCGATGACCAGCCGGCGGGGCCTTGAGAGGCATTTTTGTTTTCCTCTGTAACTTGTACTTTTTCCTTTTGTAATGCCTTCGGGCCCCGTAATGTATGAAACTTGCGTTATGAATAAAATGTTTCTCTTTTCATACTGTCTCTTTATATACGATCGCCCTTTGAATGTTTGCGTGCAATTTTTACAAGTACGTGTATGATTGCTTTCGACGTTTTGTTCATCCGACCGATCGTCTGAGTGTTGAAAGCATTGATATGTTTTGAATCGGAATTCTTACTTGTAATTTTTGTCGAACGACTCCGATCGTCCTACGTGTGTTTGAGCGAAGCCGATCGTGTGTGGTTCCTCTTTGTTCGATCGTATTTGGGATTAGCTCGACCCATCTCTGCCCCCTTGTTTTTGTTCACTTATTGTAAGTAAGGAAACAAAAACTAGTCTGTCGGGCGAGCTATCTTCATTTTGCCGATTCTGAAGAATCAAGTATGGTTGGGGTGTTCGATGGACCGACCTCCCCAATCGTGTCTTTGTGTGCGAGGGATATTGTGTATCCCGCGACTCACTTTTTGTGAGGGTCCTCCGTTAGGCTACGCCTGCCTTGTATTAAAACGAAAGGCGGGCGATCTTGGTCCGGAGGAGTCCTTGCGCGGGGCATCATCAGCTTATTCGACTCCACGTCCGCGGCTTGTCAGCTCTGCTTCCACCTCGGCCCGCCATGAAGATGGCGACCCTCGACGGTGTACGTTGAGACGGGGGTAGTGGCACGTCGCATTGTCCGGGTTCACCATGTTAAATGATGTACCTTGAGGGCGTGCGATCGTGCCTACTGATTATTTTGGAGGGCCCTTCGGCTACGCCGGCCTCGTATTTAAATGAAGGGCGGACGATCTCAGCCCAAAGGAACCTTGCATGGGCGAAGCTGTCGGTTCCATCGACCTCCGGGAGCATGGCTGCATTGATTTTACCTCGGATCGTCGTGAGCAACGATCGTCGGCGGCATGCGATATGCCTGGTGGGGCGATCGCCAAAATAGATGGGATATGAAAAATTCTCATTATATTCCTTGTACATCATTGAAATTGAATACAAAATTATCACTGGTAGTATTTTTTCAGATGCACGGCGTTCCAGGGGTATTGATCCGGAGTACCGTCAGGATGTTCCAGTTCGTAGGCTCCTTTAGTTAGCCATCTGGATACTCTGAAAGGTCCTTCCCATTTCGGACCGAAAACGCCTGTGTGCGTTTGGATCTTCTTGAGGACGAGATCGCCCACTTGAAACCTTCTTTCTTTGACCTTTGAGTTGAAGAACTTCTCGGCTCTCCTTTTGTGGATTGTGTTCTTCATTTCTGAGGTCAGCCGTCGTTCTTCGAGCATGTCTAGGTCGATTCGCCGGGCCACATCGTTGTCGGCCGTCATCTCCTGTTCGGTTCGATGGCTGAGGACGGCGATCTCTGAAGGAATCACCGCTTCTGTTCCGAAGGCAAGGGCGAACGGGGTTTCGCCAGTTGAATTGCGGGTCGTCGTTCGGTAGGACCACAAAACGTCTGGGAGCTCGCTCGCCCATCGTCCTTGTCTGGATTCGAGTCGAGCTTTAATCGTGTGTTTGAGGATCTTATTCACTGCCTCTACCTGCCCGTTCGTCTGAGGGTGATAGGGCGCTGAGAATAACCTTTTGATCCCCCACTTTTCACAGAATTGCATGACTTCCAAGCCGTCGAACTGTTTTTCGTTGTCGGAGATGATGGCCTGGGGCAGACCGAATCGGCATACGACGTTTCTCCATATAAACTTGATCACTTGCTCTTGGCCGATCTTGTTGAGCGGCTCGGCCTCAGCCCATTTGGTGAAATAGTCGACCCCTACGATGGCGAACTTACAACCCCCTGGAGCCGTCGGCAAGGGACCTATAAGGTCGATGCCCCATTGCGCAAATGGCCAAGGGCTATACATGGAGGTGAGCTGTTCGGGTGACAGTTTAATGTTGGGGCCCATTATCTGACACCTATGACACGATCTGGCATAGGCGATCGCATCTTTCCGAAGTGATGGCCAGAAAAACCCTTGTCTGGTTGTCTTATAGATGAGGGCTCGCCCGCCCGCATGGTTTCCACAAATCCCGTCATGGATCTCAGCTAAAACGAGCTGACCTTCCTCCGGTGTAATACACTTGAGGAGGGGTAGGCTGAAGGCTCGTTTGTAAAGCCGGTCGTCCAATAGGGTATATCTGGTCGCACGAAGCTGGAGTTGGCGAGCTTTAATACGGTCGTCAGGGACCGTTCCGTCCTTTAAGTATTTGATGAACGGAGTCATCCAGTTCTCCTCGGCGATGGCGACCGTGGTAACCAGGCTTCTGTCGATCGCCGGCCTTGCTGACTTTGTGATTTGGATATTGGAGAAGTTGGCTGCCCCATCCGATGATGCTAGCTTGGAAAGAGCATCGGCCTGGGAGTTGTGCTCTCTCGGGACTTGTTCGATTAGCACCTCTTCAAATTTTGTGCACATTTCGGCGACCAGCTCTTGATATTTGACCATCTGTTCACCGTGCGCCTCATATTCTCCCTTGACTTGGCTTACGACCAAAAGGGAGTCCATGAAGATATGGAGGCGATGAACATCTAGGGCGAGGGCTAGATCGAGCCCGCCTACCAAGGCTTCGTATTCGGCTTCATTGTTGGTCGCTCGAAAACCAAAACGCACAGCATTTGTGAAACTTTGTCCGTCGGGGCTGATGAGGACAATCCCTGCCCCTGCTCGCGAATTGGTCGCTGAGCCATCCACATATAATTTCCAGGCGGGTCGGCCGATCTGGGTCGGACTGTGAGGGAAAGTTAATTCCACCACGAAGTCTGCCAGAGCTTGGCCCTTGATTGCCGTGCGAGGAGCGTATGTGATACCGTATTGGGCGATCTCCAGCGACCACTTGAGGAGTCGCCCGTTAGTGTCCGGCCGATGTAGGACTTGCCTTAGAGGTAGAGTTGTTAGGACTTCCACTTGGTGATCGAAGAAGTAAGCTCTCAGCTTACGAACACTCATGACAAGGGCGTAGGCGATCTTCTCCAATGGCGTATAACGTGTCTCAGCGTCGTGGAGCGCCTGGCTAACATAGTAGATCGGAAAGTGGGTTTGTCCCTCTGCTCGCACCAGAACGGCACTCAGCGCGACCTCCGAGGCTGCTAGGTAAAGGAATAATTTTTCACCGGGGATCGGTTTTGCCAGGATCTGCGGGTTAGATAGACATTTCTTTATCTTGGCGAACGCTATCTGGCTTTCCTTCGTCCATGCGAACTTCTTGTTCTTGGTGGTTGCGAAGAAAGGCTTGCTTTTATCGCCGAGCCGTGATATGAAACGGTTGAGGGCGGCTAGACAGCCCGTGAGGCGTTGCACCTGCTTGATGTTTCGCGGTTCCTGCATGTCAAGGATCGCCTGCACCTTGGTGGGGTTCGCCTCGATCCCCCTTTGGCTCACGATGTGCCCCAGGAATTTCCCGGAGCCCACCCCAAAGTTGCACTTCTTGGGGTTCAGTTTCATGTTAAACTTCTCAAGGATGGCGAACGTTTCGGCGAGATCGTTGAGGTGATCTTCCTTCTTGAGGCTTTTAACCACGATGTCATAAATGTAGACCTCCATGGTTTTGCCGATCTGATTGGCGAACATTCTGTTGACTAGTCGCTGGTAGGTTGCCCCTGCGTTTTTCAAGCCGAACGGCATTCGGACCCAAAAGTATATGTCTTTTTCCGTGTGGAAAGATGTGTGTTTTATGTCTTCCTCCGCCATTGGGATTTGATGATACCCGGCGAAGGCATCCATAAATGACATCATTTCGCAACCTGCCGTACTATCGACCAAGTGATCAATATGAGGCATCGGGAAGTGATCTTTTGGACATGCCGCGTTGAGGTCGGTGAAGTCAATGCATAACCTCCAGGAGCCAGTTGGCTTTTTGACGAGCACCGCGTTGGCGACCCACTGTGGTTCGTCTGTGGCTACTCCGATCAATTTGTTGTTGAGTAACTTCTGGACTTCTATGTCGAGCGCCGCGTATTTCTCGGGGCCGAACTTCCTACGCTTCTGGTGAACTGGCTTCATTGCTCGGTCGATCTTTAGATAATGGCAAGTGTGTTCGGGACTTATGCCAATCATATCTTGATGCGACCAGGCAAAGACTCCGATGTTCCTACGTAGCAAGTTGATCAGATCTCCCTTTAATTCGTGGTCGATGCTTGCGCCGATCTGAACTTCCCGTTATGGATGAATTGGATCCATCGTAATGCTTTCCAACTCTTCGACAGGGACGGTCGCCTCTCGTTTGGTGCGATCTCCGGACTCGGTCCTTGGATCGATGTCGAGACTTGGCTCGAAACCGATCCTTGGCTCGATGTCGTCCGTCAATTGATGAGAGATGGCGTCCCCTGAGTCGGGTTGGTACGATGTGTTCGGCTCATCAATCTCCATGGGTTGATCGTGGATTGCTTCAATGTTACATATAGTACAGGAAGTATCGAAAGAAGCAACAACATAGGAGTAATTCAAACATCTTTTTGCCATTAGCTGATCTCCTTTTACAGTACCGACCGTCCCATCGGCAGTGGGGAATTTGATACAGTAAAAGAAAGATGAGGCGACCGCCTCAAAGGTTTCTAAAAAGGGGCGACCTAGGAACCCATTATAGATGCTGGGCCTATCTATGATTACAAAACTTAGGTTCCTAGTAATCCTAACCTTGGGATCATAAAAGCATACTAGCTCGACGGAGAGCTTGATCCTCCCGTAGGCTTAGACTGTGTTGTCGCCGAACCCTTGGAGCACGGTGTCGAAAGGCTTGATGAATTTGATTAAGTTGCCGAGTTGGTCTAGGGCGGATTTGAATATGATGTTGCAGAAACTCCCATTGTCGACCAGCACGCGATCGTCCGTCTTCCCAAGGATACAAGCGGAGATCACTAGTGCATCCTCTTTGGGACATTGCACTCCCTCCCTGTCCTTGTTGGAAAAGGTGATGAGCGCGTCTTTAGAGATGGTCGGCTCCGGAGGTACCACAACATGGACTTCGGCGAACGCCCTCAGCTCGGCTTTTCGCTTTCTGTTTGACAGGGTGGAAACCGGGGAAAGGCCCCCGAGACTTCCTCCTCCTGCTTGAAGCATGTTGATCCGACCACCAGGGTTGATCGGAGGGATCGACTCATCAGAGTATTCCGGCTCATGCTCGATTCTGGCGATCGGATTGGGAGGAATTCTTTTGTTTGGTCGGCGCTCGCGCCCTTCGGCTCTTTCCGTCCTGGGTTCTGGCTTGGTGATCAAATTGTCCAGTTTGCCTTCCTCAAACAGTCGCTAGAGCTGTCTGAGGAGGTCGCGGCATTGGCTGGTGTTGTGGCCGGGACTCTTATGGTAGGCACAGAATTTGCTACGGTCTAGATGACCGTGGTCCCTTATCGGCTTTGGTTTGGAAAGCCACTCGCGACCCTTGATTGCGTTGAAGATGTGGGCCGGAGATAAGTTGAGGTTGTGGAGGAGGTGGATCTCTACATCCTCAAAGGCTTTGAACTCGCCAGGCGGCTTGGCGACCGCCTTTCTGGGCTTGGCGACCGCCTTCTTTTGTACATGGGATGGTGCCTTTCCTTCTTCGGACGGTCCCTCGTCTAAGCGGAGTGAGAGCATCCTCTGCCTGGCCAGGAAACCGGCGGCCTTGCCGCGGAAGACCGAGTAGGTCAGGGGGATATCCTTTGTGAGGTGCCTGAACATGGGCGAGCGTCCGTGGAATTCGCTCATGACTGAGTTGAGAGCGAGCTCGTCGCTGATGGGCTCGCCGGTGAGGACTATCTCGTCTACCCGGTCGATGTAATCTTCGTCTGACTCGTCCTTCCCCTGCTTGATTTTTATCATGCGGTGGGGGCCTTCAGGGCGAACGACTTTGGCGGCGAAGTATGTCGTGAAGTCTTTCGCCAGCTTCTCAAAGCAGTTGATTGAGCGAGGTGGTAGTGAGACGTACCATCTGTGGGCGAGGTCGCCCAGAGTTAACTGGAACATTCGACACTTCGTCGCGTCTGATGCTCCGCATCCGGTCATGTAGATCCGGAATTTGCTCAGGTGGGTTTTCGGATCCGATCTCCCCTTATATAGAGGTGTTTGTGGGGGATTGATCGTTGGTTGGACTAGGGTGAGCTCGATCTGAGTCGCGAGCGGTTCGCTTGATCCAACGATCGATCTCCTAGCGCCTGCCCCATTTTCCAGGAGCGCCTTCACCTCGTCCAGCTGGCGTTGCATGGCGGCGATCGCCGTCGCCTGACTGCTCGCCGACTGGCTCTCAGAGCGTGAACCAAGGAGATCGTGTACCGATCCCCTAGCCCCGTGGTGAATGAAGAGCTCCCTGCCAGTGGGTTCTTTTCTTGGGCGAGCAGGGGCTCGCTGACCGGCCTGTCTCCTGGGAGTCGGATATGCCGAACTCCTGGTGAAGGATTCGGATACCGATGTCTCACGAGGGCCTCGGAGTCGCCATGAGGGATCGCTCCCCAGGCGGCTGAAGACGGAATCGTCCCGCCTTACGAGAGCCTTCTCCTGTGGCTCGGGGCTTTCTGTCGATCTCTCAACATAGATCCCCTTGAGCTTCCGTTTGTTTGCCCGACGGACGGTGGACGGAGTGATGGTGGGCGATCCATTGGCCTTCTGTCGCTCCCTGAGGATGGCTATAGCCTCCTAAATATGTTCTGTGGTCTGGAACTGATCGAGTGAGAGGCTAGAACCGTCCCTCGGGGGCGGGAGTGAGAGCCTAGCGTCGCCACGGTCGCCTTCCGCCGTGGGCTGGGATTCGGTCCGGGCCGGAATGAGATTTCCGGCAGATCTTAGGGTGGCTCTCTTGGAGGTCGTTGCAGATGTCATTTTTCTGAAGGCTTTTCTATTGAAGAACAGTGAGTGTTTCTTCAAGTATATGTCTGGAGAACAGTGAGTGTTCTTCAAGACGGTAGGAATAAAAATGAAGGTTTAGATCCCCTTCCTCTAGCGCCAATTGTTGTTACCCAAAATATTATCCGGAGATAGTATTGCTGGAATGATCGAGTAACAAACAAATGCGAGAACACTTCCGTGAGAAAATAGATAACACAAGATTTGCCGGGGTTGTTAATCCCGGGCTTGAATGCTCTCGCGAGATGTTATTAATAAATATACCGTCGAGTACAAATATTAATGTTAGAATCTATTACAAGAAGTGTAAAGACTTCTAGTTATCTAGGTTTTAGAGCGCGTAGATTGCCGGAAGAACCAGATAGATAAATCTGTGAGTTCTTGCTTGGGATATATGATGAATATGTATGAATATCACTATGAATGTATAAGTGGTTGCCAAAAGAGTCTTTGATTCTCTCTTTTGTGTGTATTTTGCACTGAATTCGTAGTAAATTCGCCTCCCCTTTGCCATAGCAGTGAGTTCTCTATTTATAGGGGACAAGGTAGCTGGGATTCCTCAGGCGATCGCGGGCGACCGCCGTTTTCTATATTGAAATAAGACGGCCGATCGTCCCATCACGTGGGCCTGTTCCCTTGAGGTCTGAGGTCGCCGCTGGTGGCCAGCTGGGCGAACCAATGGGAAGCTAGCACGCGTCTTGAGTCGATGTCCGGGGAGGACCCACTTTGTACCTTTCGGCGGCCTTGTCGGTAGGTGTGGTAGGTGACAGGCTGGGGTCAATGGTCCTATCTGTCGGTATCCTTTGAAGATCCGCATGCGGGCCACCGTCCAAGATTCGGTCTTCGACGACTTTGACGGATGCTGGATCCATACGTGGCACGAGATGACCGCCTCTGGTTCGCTCATTAAAGACGATCGTCAGTCCTAAAAAGACGATCGCTGGGTACCAAAAGACGGTCGCCGCATTGTGCCGAACTCTGGGTGTTTGTCCAGAGTAAGTCTTCCATGGTTGGCTTCTCTGATTGTGATGCCGATCGCCTATCGAGGCGTATTAATCGCCGCACAACAGACTTCATAGCAATCATGGACTTGACTTTAACATCATTATTGTTATACGAATCTAAAGGATTGATCATGGAAAGATTTATCTTGTAAAGATGGAATGTTAATCAAACTACAGAATGATAGTTTTTGACTGAGATAAAGGTGTTGATATCGACCGATAAGCCTTTCGAATTATCGTATGAAGATTTGTAGTCGAAATGGAATATGGTTTTATAATAATATACATATCCTTGAATCCGAAGTTGTTGTTATCCGTAAGGTCATTCATAACCGTATGAACATGATATTCATGGAGGTAACATGAATTAACACTGAAGATTTTATTTGATTTGATCATGTTGAGATCAGTCTACAGCCCAGTAGTAAACTGCCATGCACAGTTAGCGCAAGCTAAGCTATGTAGATTAACGTGCGCTATCGAGCATGAGTTAGCGTACGCTATGTTTGGTACGTAACGTACGCTAGGCCATCAGACGATTCAGTCAGCTGATCAGTGAAGTACTGACCATGCATAGTTAGCGTACGCTAGGCTTTGTTGTTTGCGTGCGCTATCGAGCAGACTTAACGCACGCTACACAGAGTACTTAGCGTGCGCTAAGAAGTTCAGGCAGATTACATTTTATGAGATTTTGGCCGTAAATCGAATTGTTAGACATTCGTACGACGTGAGATAAATTCTATATTATTTCTTTTGTTAAGGTTCGAGCTTGTTACGTGATTGATTGAGGGGGGCGACCTTCAAGTGTTCGTTTCGTGGAAGTATTGTTCTTGTCTTCGAATCGAGGCAAATACCTTATTTGTTTTACGTATTGATGTTATACATATTGTCATGCATGTATGTCGTTGTTGTATGTCCACCTCGTGTTGGTCCGACGGGATCATCGGGGGATCTATGCTAGCGTGCGCTGGATCATCGGATGGGTTTTTCCATCACGGGTTGGTCTGACGGGATCATCGTGGGTTCTAGGCAGTGAACGCTGGATCGTCGGAATTACCATGTGTATGTTATGATATCATGTTGTGATTATCAGTTGTGTATGTTATGTATGAGTTTCTCGCAGGAGAAGACTCGTTTGACATTTTATCATTTACGTTATTATTATTCTGCGTGTGACGTTGAATAATATGTTGTGGTACTTGTACTAGCATCGTTGTGCTAACCCCTTCGGGGGTGAACATTTTGTTTATGTTTAGGATCCAGGAGAGCGGGAAAACAACCACTGGAGCTGCATGACGACGAGGGTGCAGAGTGATGTTCCTAGGGTTTATTTATGTCATTGTTTATTGGTTATTTCAATAAGTACTCGAGTACGAAGTCGTTTATGATGAATTTGAATTTGGTGATGTATTATTAAGTTTCTGTTGAACAATTGTATTTTTAGTATTTTGTCAGAACTGTTGTATCTTAATTCCATTATTTCCATTCGTTAGTACCTCTTAATGTCTGTTCAATTCTTCAGCCTTGTAAATCCTTATGTAAAGGATTTACGGCGCTGTAATATTCCAGAATATATCGGAGGTGTTACAGAATATGGTATCGGAGCTAAGATTATGGATATCTTGGCCATTGGGTTAAAATAGGGGTCATTTACGTCTTTTGAGGTAACCGGCCGTGAATGACATCACTGCACTACCTACGTCTTCATGCGAACGGTGGTTGTAAGTTCCTAAACTCTATCTCGTTCTTTACATGTTGTGTCTCTTTATACTCGAATATTAGAACGATGTTGTTTCCTGTATATTGAGTATTTATGCTTACAGTATGTTGAGAGGCGGACGTGGACGTGGTCGCGGTCGTGGACGCGGACGAAGAAATGCTGAAAGGGAAGCGTTGCCTTCTAATCAGGCCAGTCATAGCTCAGGCGAGCCGCAACAATCTATTAATAACGAACCAGAACCTGCTGTACCAGATATTCTTCGTCAAGTGGTGAACCAGATGACTCAGTTCGCCCAAGTCGTGGACCGAATGAAAGTGGCGGTGGGACTACAGCAGGGAGAGAAACAGCAAGGGATCCCAGACATGGGGAATCGAGGTGACCGGTGGCTGCAAGAGGTGGAGAAGATGCAACCACCCAAATTCGACGGTATTTCTGAGACTCCCACCTGGGATCATTGGTTGAAGGAATTGGAGAAAATCTTTGCCGGAATTAACTGCCCAGACGACCGGAGAGCCTCTATCGCTCAATACTTTCTGATAGCGGAAGCGTCCGAATGGTGGGAAGCCATCCGACCTGTAGACCATGATGCTGATTGGACAGAGTTTAAATTGATGATGGAAGCTCAGTACTGCCCTCGTCCTGTGAGGGAAGCCAAGGTTCGGGAGTTTTTCTCCGCTCAACCTTCAGATGTGCCAGTATCTCAGGCAATTAAGACGTTTAACCAGCAGCTGGCATTTGTTCGATATTTGGTCAGAACAGATGCAGAAATGATGATCCATTTTGATATGAGGATGAAACCAGAAATACAGAGGTACATGTCCGGTTTTGAATGTACCACACTCCGTCAATACCAGGATAAAGCGTTGGCGTATGAGATCAAGGAAGCAGCTATGGAGAAATTTTCGGAATCCAAGAAGCAGAAAGTCTCTGGTACTTTTACAGAGCATAAGAGCAGCGGGCCCCGCAAGGCCCAGTCACCTTTTCATTCTTTCAAGAAACCTCCGCACCCAGTTAGGAGCGGAAAGAACTTTGGAGCAACATCAACCATGACTGATGTTACCAGGAAATGCTTTAACTGCGCCCAGACGGGGCACTATCGACGGAATTGCCCCCTACCTGCCGTGACTTGTTTTGATTGTGGTCGAGAGGGACATCGTGCGGTGTTCTTTGAAGAGGCTGTAAAGTCTTTTAGAGCCCGTACACCACGGCCGATCGAAGGAAGCCGATTCAATGCAGACGGCAAAGTGTTCAGATGCCTCGGGAATTTTGGCCGCGGACGAGGCAGAGGACAATGGGACCAAAGGGGACATCGAGTGCGGATCTGTTCCCCCACGTTTTACGAGATGAGGAGGACAGACGATCGTGATCTTCTTTGTCGCATCGTGCTTGTCCAGATCCTTTCCCAGCCAGTTAGCATTTTGTTCGATACAGGAGCTACACATTCTTTTATATCCTTGTCTTGTGTAAATCGTTTGAATATTTCTGGTTTTCATACTTGCGAACCTTATGTTGTTGGTTTACCGAGTGGAGAGAGGATTGTTGGGAACTTAGAGACTAGAGATTTCCCTGTGTCATTTGGAGGTAGGGAATGGCTCTCAAATCTGATTGTGATAGAAATGCAAGGAGACGACCTGATACTCGGAGACGATTGGCTTAATCGATATGGAGCAATTGTAAACTATCGAAGGAGGAATATCTCACTGATCGCTGACGATGGTTCCGAAATACTGTTTGAGGGATGGAAACTGGGAAGCTCAGGAAAGTTGATCAAGGCGATGAAAGCTGTCAAATTGTTGAAACAGGGCTGTATCGGATACTGGTGCTCTGCAATGACGAAAGAAGACGAAATTGTGGAACTTTCATCCATTCCTGTTGTGAACGAATTTCCAGATGTATTTGCTGACGAGTTACCTGGACTACCTCCACGAAGGGATGTAGAATTCGCCATTGAGCTGGAACCCGGAGCTACACCAATTTCTAAGGCGCCGTATCGTATGGCACCTACTGAGATGTATGAACTGAAGAAGCAGCTAGAAGAGTTATTGGACAAAGGCTATATTCAGCCAAGCGTTTCGCCCTGGGGAACGCCAGTTCTTTTTGTCCGAAAGAAGGATGGATCGCTTCGACTGTGTATTGACTATCGAGAACTGAACAAGATGACGATTAAGAACAAGTATCCGTTGCCATGGATTGATGATCTGTTTGACCAGTTGCAAGGAGCAACAATGTTTTCTAAAATCGATTTGAGATCAGGATACCATCAGCTGAGGATTAAGGAATCTGATGTTCCGAAGTTAGCATTCAGAACTCGCTACGGACACTTTGAGTTTGTAGTGATGCCGTTTGGTCTCACTAATGCACCTGCTGTATTCATGCAGTTGATGAACCGAGTGTTCATCGAATATTTGGATAAATTTGTGGTCGTGTTCATTGATGACATTCTGGTGTATTCTAAGAGCCCGGAAGAACATGCGCAGCATTTGTGGATTGTATTAGAACTTTTGAGAAGCGAGCAACTGTACGCCAAACTCTCTAAGTGTGAATTCTGTCTAAAGGAAGTAATGTTCCTCGGTCATGTAGTATCAGCTGAAGGAGTCCGAGTAGATCCTCAGAAGATTGAAGCGGTTTTGGATTGGAAGCCCCCAAAGAACGTGAAAGAAGTCCGAAGTTTCTTAGGACTTGCTGGGTATTATCGTCGGTTCATGGAAGGGTTTTCCAAAATTTCCCGCCAACTTACTCGACTCCTGCAGAAAACTCAAAAGTTTGAGTGGAATGAGTTGTGTCAGGTTAGCTTTGATGAATTAAAGAAGAGATTGACGACGGCACCGATTATATCACTTCCACAGGGAACTGGAGGATTTATAGTTTAGAGTGATGCTTCGAACCAAGGACTCGGGTGCGTATTGATGCAGAATGAAAAGGTGATCGCTTATGCGTCGCGACAGCTGAAACCTTATGAAGTGAATTACCCAACACATGATTTGGAGCTAGCAGCAGTAGTTTTTGCTTTGAAGATCTGGAGGCATTATCTGTACGGGACTCACTGTCAGATCTTTACGGATCACAAGAGTCTCAAATACATCTTCAGTCAGAAGGAGTTGAACATGCGGCAAAGAAGATGGTTAGAACTGATTAAGGACTATGACTTGGAGATTTTGTATCATCCAGGCAAAGCGAATGTAGTGGCCGATGCACTCAGCCGCAAGCCTGTTTCTATTCAGATGCTGGAGACGCTGACCTCCCAACTTAGCCTTCAATGAGAGATGATTCGAGAAGGAATTGAAGTGTGGTTACAAAGAGTCCAAGGACAACTGTGTGTGATGGAAATAACTTCATCATTAACCGAAGAAATCAAATCTAAGCAGACAGATGATCCTCTGACGATTTGGTTACGTGCTGAAGTGATCAAGGGAAAGGCCCCCGGATTCCTAATTCATGATGATGGAGTTTTGAGATTTCAGAACCGACTCTGCGTTCCTGATATCGATGTTATGAAACAGACGATTATGAAGGAAGCTCACAGTTCTCCCTATTCTATCCACCCGGGCACCAGTAAGATGTATAAGGACTTGAAGCAAAATTTTTGGTGGGGCAACATGAAGAAAGATGTAACGGACTATGTTTCGAAATGCTTGACTTGTCAGCAAGTTAAGATCAAGCATCAACGGCCTGCTGGAATGTTGAAGCCACTCCCGATTCCTGAATGGAAGTGGGAGGACATATCGATGGACTTTATCACTAGTATGCCGAGGACCAAGACGGGAATGAACATGATTTGGGTGATAGTTGATTGTTTAACCAAATTAGCTCATTTTCTAGGCATTAAGGACACATGGGGACCAGAGAGGTTGGTGCGAGTATTTATTTCGGAGATAGTTCGATTGCATGGTACGCCGAAGACCATTGTTTCTGATCGAGACGGCCGTTTTGTGTCTCACTTTTGGAAAGCAGTTCATAAGGCCTTGGGGACCGAATTGAACTTCAGCACAACTTATCACCCGCAGACTGATGGACAATCCGAGAGGACTATTCAAACGGTGGAAGATATGATGAGGGCTTGTGCCTTAGATTGGTCAACTGATTGGGAAGTTCACCTACCGTTGATTGAATTTACCTACAACAATAGTTGGCATACTTCTATTAAGATGGCACCGTTTGAGGCATTATACGGGAGGAGATGTAGATCGCCCCTATGTTGGGATGATTCATTAGACTTAATCGGGACAGAACCAGAGTTGATTGTACAAACTCGAGAGAAAATAGCCTTGATTCGTGAAAGGCTGTTGACCGCCCAGAGTCGCCAGAAATCTTAAGCAGACGTACGCCGTCGCCCTTTGGAGTTTAGTACGGGAGACCACGTACTTTTAAAGGTTTCTCCTACTCGAGGAATCTTTCGTTTCGGAAGGAAAGGAAAGCTGAGTCCGAGATATATCGGACCATTTGAGATCCTTGAGAGAGTTGGAGAGTTGGCATACAGATTGGCATTGCCACCGTCATTGTGCCATGTTCATAACGTGTTCTACGTATCCCAATTACGGAGGTATATACCAGATCCTAGTCATATCATTGATTTCGGCGAGATCGAAGTCGCTCAAGATGGGACGTTTGAAGAAAGACCGGTCAAGATACTCGAGAGTCGAGTTAAGCAGTTGAGAAACAAACCCATCATTTTGGTCAAAGTTCAATGGTCACGCCATGGAGTGGAAGAAGCCACATGGGAAACGGAAGATGGCATGAAGTCCAAATATCCCGAGTTATTTTCGTTGAGTTTCAGGACGAAACTCCTTTTTTGTAGGAGAGTATGTAATATCCGGATTTATTACTGTGTATTTTACCTGTATTCGAACCCTGTATTATTCGGAATTGTGATCTTGATGATTGGAGTATGATATTTCTTACATTGATATCTTTGTACATAAGTATAACAACATGCAAAATTTCTCATGCAAACTCGTGATAGCGCATGCTAAGAATGTAGCTTAACGCGCGCTATCGAGCCACTACTAGCGCACGCTACGTATGTAGGAGTTGCGTGCGCTAAGCACTCAATTATTGAGCTGGGCGGCTAGCACATGCGCCAGCCGGGACATGGGTCCGGATAAGATTCCCGCGGACGAACCTGGACAGTTTTGAAGTCAACTATTATTAGCGCGCGCTAAGGAATGCTTAGTAGCGTGCGCTAATCTGCTTTGTGCAGAAAGTTTATATATGGGCCAGCACTCCATTTTTATTCCCATTTCTTTCGTTCACCTTCCATTTTTGAGAGACCAGAGAGCATATCATCTTCCTTAGACACACTTATAACACATCCACTTGATCATTGGACATTGGATACTTCTTGTTATTGATCATTGAAAAGGAGTAGCACCTTGGAGTGACATATAACCAACCGGAGTCAGATTCTACCTTTGGATTCAGTGATTTCGTCATATTAAGGTATGTTGATTCTATCACCAACTCTAGATTCGTGTTATGGAGAATGAGATGATCATGCTAGCAAAATATTGAGTTTCTTGGGTGAATTATCCAAACCACTTCATGTTTGGAATATTGAGATGATTATGCCTTAAGTACCTTGATTATGAACATCATGATTCGAATCTTATTACAATGAACAAGTAGAGGAAGCTTCTATCATTGGTAATCCAAATCTAGTAGATGACTTCATAGCAATCATGGACTTGACTTTAACATCATTATTGTTATACGAATCTAAAGGATTGATCATGGAAAGATTTATCTTGTAAATATGAAATGTAAATCAAACTACAGAATGATAGTTTTTGACTGAGATAAAGGTGTTGATATCGACCGATAAGCCTTTCGAATTATCGTATGAAGATTTGTAGTCGAAATGGAATATTTTTTTATAATAGTATACATATCCTTGAATCCGAAGTTGTTGTTATCCGTAAGGTCATTCATAACCGTATGAACATGATATTCATGGAGGTAACATGAATTAACACTGAAGATTTCATTTGGTTTGATCATGTTGAGATCAGTCTACAGCCCAGTAGTAAACTGCCATGCACAGTTAGCGCACGCTAAGCTATGTAGATTAACGTGCGCTATCGAGCATGAGTTAGCGTACGCTACGTTTGGTACATAACGTACGCTAGGCCATCAGACGAGTCAGTCAGCTGATCAGTGAAGTACTGACCATGCATAGTTAGCGTACGCTAGGCTTTGTTGTTTGCGTGCGCTATCGAGCAGACTTAACGCACGCTACACAGAGTACTTAGCGTGCGCTAAGAAGTTCAGGCAGATTACATTTTATGAGCTTTTGGCCGTAAATCGAATTGTTAGACATTCGTACGACGTGAGATAAATTCTATATAATTTCTTTTGTTAAGATTCGAGCTTGTTACGTGATTGATTGAGGGGGGCGACCTTCAAGTGTTCGTTTCGTGGAAGTATTGTTCTTGTCTTCGAATCGAGGCAAGTACCTTATTTGTTTTACGTATTGATGTTATACATATTGTCATGCATGTATGTCGTTGTTGTATGTCCACCTCGTGTTGGTCCGACGGGATCATCGGGGGATCTATGCTAGCGTGCGCTGGATCATCGGATGGGTTTTTCCACCACGGGTTGGTCTGACGGGATCATCGTGGGTTTTAGGCAGTGAACGCTGGATCATCGGAATTACCATGTGTATGTTATGATATCATGTTGTGATTATCAGTTGTGTATGTTATGTATGAGTTTCTCGCAGGAGAAGACTCGTTTGACATTTTATCATTTACGTTATTATTATTCTGCGTGTGACGTTGAATAATATGTTGTGGTACTTGTACTAGCATCGTTGTGCTAACCCCTTCGGGGGTGAACATTTTGTTTATGTTCAGGATCCAGGAGAGCGGGAAAACAACCACTGGAGCTGCATGACGACGAGGGTGCAGAGTGATGTTCCGGCCGGGTTTATTTGTCTGTTGTTTATTGGTTATTTCAATAAGTACTCGAGTACGAAGTCGTTTATGATGAATTTGAATTTGGTGATGTATTATTAAGTTTCTGTTGAACAATTGTATTTTCAGTATTTGGTCAGAACTGTTGTATCTTAATTCCGTTATTTCCATTCGTTAGTACCTCTTAATGTATGTTCAATTCTTCAGCCTTGTAAATCTTTATGTAAAGGATTTACGGCGCTGTAATATTCCTGAATATATCGGGGGTGTTACAGTTTGTTTGGCTCTTAATGGTTCGCTCAGAGGCCACGTCTCTTTGGCAAAATTTTTTTACCTCTTAATGGTTACAAAGAGATCTGAACCATTAAGCATACATACCCTCTCTCAACCACTCAGAGGCAAACAATTTCCAGATTTACCCCTACTCGAATTATTATTGATAATAATAATTATTATTATTTTTTAAATGAATTTAAATAAAAAGTATTATACATAATTATTATTATAATTTTCTATATGAATTAAATTAAAAAATATTATATATAATTATTATTATTTTAAATGAATTAAATTTAAAAATATTATACATAATAATAATAATAATAATTATTATTATTTTAAATGAATTAAATTTAAAAATATTATACATAATAATAATAATAATTATTATTATTATTATTTTAAATGGATTAAATTTATAAATATTATACATAATTATTTATAAAAATTAGGGTTTTTATTTATAAAAAGGAGAGGTTTTGGTACGCAAGAGGAGGAAAAATAGGATTTTTAATCGCTACTTTTATGCATAAGGGTAAAATAGTAATTTGTTACCATTCAGAGTTACCATTCAGAACAGTTACCAAACAACCAAATTTCATTCTGCACTCAACCATACAGAACCTCTCAATCATTCTGCACTAAATCATTCAGCAACTGCCAAACAGCCATAAGTAGTCTTTGGATTCAGATGGCCATTTTATCAAATAAGGTAAGATTATTTTCATCTTCAAATAAATTTAATTTAGGATGACCCTTCCAATCAATTAAATGGGATTAAACTTGTCACAATCTTTCTAAGTTGGCTTTTCAATGCATGCGATAGCACTGAATGTTATCATCATCAACATGGTTCTCTGAGTGTATTATGTCCCGCTCAAAGCTTGACAGATTATGTATATTTGATGTATTTTATGTCATAGTGTAAAAAAAGAATAGGTATAAAATTTTGAGCAAAACATAGAGTATAACATTTTCTTCTTTGATTCCATCACTCTCACATACACATTAATTAATCTGTTAATCTAACTATTGGTAAAGATATATTTCCAGATTCGTCTGGCTGCCAAAAAAAAGACCATGACATTATGGAGAAATGACACATGGTTTTTGTATTATTTGCGTACTTATATATAGATCATTAGAGGGGGTGTGCAAAAAAACCAATTAAACCGAAAAAACTAGGGCTGGGACCGGTTCGGTTATTACTAATATTTTAAGTACCCTAAATCGATTTTAATATACAAAAACCGGATCGGGTTTTGTGTAATTTTTTGGGGAACCGGTTTAAGACCCGAACCGGTTTTTCGGTTCGGGTATTTCGGGTTTTCGGGTAACCGACTTCGCTAAAAACCGAAATTGCTAAAACCAGTCTGCTAAAACCCGAATTCTCAATAATAACCGAATAAGCAACTAGAACCGAAAATATATTCAATAATTTACTTAAAACATATGTTTAAGCATGCCCTTAAATTGAAAGAAAATCCAACCCAACCCAACAATCATAGTATAATATATCAGTGATGGGATGGTTCAAACTCCTATCCTATTCCATCTGTGATTCCAAATTATCTATATTCAAGAAAAAACGTAGAAGATCGGTAAGAAATTAGAAGATCTGTGATTCCAAATTGTCGCTATCCGAGTTTATTCCACTTTGTTAGATAAAAATTCATCTATCGCATTATAGAAGCCTAAAAAGGGGGAGGCAAAATAAAAACAAGCAAAGTACTCGGTGTTGAAGTTCAAACTAGAGCGATGAGATTCGTTCTTCTAATGGCCTAAAGGAGCTATTCAGATAAACATTTACACAGTTTAGGGAGAACTTACTTCTGATAGAGATCCTTAATTTTGTCGTTCACTTCATCAGTAAGAATGTCGTTTCCTCTTTCTGAGGGTATCGGTGAAGAAGAAACGTAGAAGAAACCCTCCCTGTGGTCGGTTCTCTTTCTTGTCGCCTTGAGTTTTCTTTCCAGGGTGAAAGTGAGTGAAAGCGGCGCTTTACTTAAATCAGGGTTACTTGTATTTTGTTTAAACTATAATCCTTTATTATTTATATTAGTAAATATAATTATATTATATATATTTAAAATCCGGTTCTTAACAAGGTAATGTGTGTTCAAATTGAAGACCCAAAACCGGAACCGATTTATTTAAATAAACCCGAATTAAGAACCGGATCCGCTTTTTGTTATAAAACCCGGAACCGGAACCGGTTTTTTCGGTTCGGTTTTTAAAAAAAATCGGTTCTTCGGTTAAAAATCCCACCCCTAGAAAAAACGCACCGTACTGTAAAAATCGTACCGAAAAAACCGATAAACCGCTTAAACCGACATATATGATTTTTATTTTTTATAAAACTGAAACTTCGATAACGGTACGGTATTTGACTTAATACCGAAAAAAAACTGTACCGTACCGTTATTTATATTAAATATTTTTATGATAACATATCATATATAGTAGTTACAGACCCACATGAATATAAAATTATAACAAATTTATTGAAGTTCAAGACACTCCTCCAAAATAGTCGGATGAAAACTTGAACATTAAATTAGTTACTGTCTTAAGGTTAGTGTGATCTTTTTGGTCTAGCTATTAATTTGGATCAGCTATTTATGGTACCTTGTTGAATTTATTAATTCGAGTATTTTTGTCTTATTAATGCTATCAAGTATCAAGTAGAAAAACCGAAAAAATACCGTACCGATGTAAACCAAACCGAAATACTGAACTACCAAACCGAAAAAACCCGTATATTTATGGTATTAAATCATAATAAACCGAATATATTTAATATGGTATCAGTTTTAATCTAAAACCGTACTATACCGTACCATGCACACCCCTAGATCATTATTCTTGTATGTTTAGACGGTGAAGTTTTTATACTTCACTATTTAGCTAGCTGACCGGTCTATTTGATCAGCATACATTTATGTCAGTTGATTAACGTCTGTAATTCGCACTCTCCCTTTT
Organism: Orobanche coerulescens; assembly: GCA_033398695.1. Classification (NCBI taxonomy): domain Eukaryota; kingdom Viridiplantae; phylum Streptophyta; class Magnoliopsida; order Lamiales; family Orobanchaceae; genus Orobanche; species Orobanche coerulescens. The sequence goes on from CM065811.1 coordinate 173,260,868, forward strand.
TTCTTAATAAATTGATCTTGATATTTAATACAACGAGGTAGCATGGCCCGTGCGATGCACGGGCTTTGTTCACCGTAAAGAATCATCAATTTTGCAAGGGTTATGCTTATTTAGTTATTATGGTTAGTTTGAGCAATTTCTTTCATTGAATAAATGAAGTTTGTGTAAGTAAGTTTTTGTAAATATAATGTCTCAAACAAAAGGTATCAAAGACGTGAGTGACTTTCATCATCGTAACGCAAAACGTGTTATTTCAAACACATAGTTTATACTACACACAACTTAGGCATTTTTATTTTTGTCTCTTACACCAAAACTAATGTACCAGCTTCGAGTCTTGTCTTTCATCTGTAACGATTGTGTCTTTATATCTCTACGTGGTATTGGTTGATATAGACATCCTGTAAATAAAATGTGTAACCAAGTATTAAAAAGCTGATATATTTATAGAAGATTGTCTCGATATTAATTCTATTTATATAAGTTGGAAAGATATTGGAATCTTATTGGGGGTTCAATGGTCTATTATATCAAATTAGTTAATTAATAAATGAATAAGTAATTTTTTAAAACAAACACCCGCTTGTATTTTTATTATAACTTTCAATTGATTTTTTTCTTTTTCTCTCTCCACCTCAAATCAACAGCCAACCAATTCGCTAAATTTTCATAAAATTAAGCAAACACATTAGATCAATAAAGTATATATAATTGAAAACACTGTTGTATAATCTTTTCCTCCAAAATCTGTTTGGCAAGTTGGATCCTTTTATGGTGGGAGTAAATGGGGGACGCGTAATTGGTAGATTTCAAACAACTATTGAAGATGTCTTTAACATGTTTGCACTTGATTCAAATCACATAATATTGTTTTGATTGCTTTGAAAAGTGGTTTATTTTTTGTATTAATGGCCTACTGTCATTCAGGATAAAAATAATTAAAAGTGAATAAGCATGGAGTTTTTCGTGTAAGAAAAGCGATGATAAAAATGGATGTAAAATACCTACATATATCTAGGCTCTTGGCTTTAACTAACTAATTATATGGTTATCTAATGTTTGACTTCAAGTTGCAATACTCCAAACTACACCTAAATTGTGAACGCTTTGTATACGCATAAAAAAACAGGAGAAAAAATTTTGTACCTTGGTATTGTCATCTTATTAAGATAAAAAAAAGGTGCATAACGTGTGTAGTGTTAAGAAAATTCTACAGCTTGTTTTCTATGTTTTAGAGCATACGTGATAGCAATGAGATAAATATTAACCTCAACTAATATTTGCAATCAAATAATTTGTGTGATTTTTAATTTACCTTTGGCTCTTTATCAAAGAAAATTAATACTCCCTCCATCCCACATATATAGACCCGACTTTCCTTTTTCGTCCGTCCCAATATATAGGCTCATCCTATTAATAGTGAAGATACTTTATCCCTTATCCCCATCTTTTTATTTTATTTATCAAAAAAGCTCAAATAATTATATGCCTAACCTATTAACTTAACTAATAGTCAACTAATCTAATTATTTCTCCTTAATAAATTTCTAGGAAATGAATTAAATTCTCCCTATTAACTTAACTTCATGGTCAACTAATCTAATTATTTTTCCTCAATAAATTTGTAGAAAATGAATTATATTCTCCAACAACCACCCACTCACCTCTCTGTCCAAACCATCACCCCCGCTGCCCCCTCCAACCCTAGTTTTTTCTCTCTATCTATCTCGTCTTTTATGGGGTCCCGTCGACTGCCATCGGCCCCGAGACCGTCGACTTCGACTCCATCACCACCATACCGGAGACAGCCGACTACGTCTCCGTCACCACCATCCCTGAAACGACCGACATGGTTGGTCCCATTTCTAAATTGGAAGATCCATGTCTTCTTGAGTCCGGATTCGCTGATCCTACTCTCGGTTTGGTGGGTGTCTCTGGTGCAGTTGAATGGACCCCAGAAAGGAAAAAGAAGCACCTGAAATTGATTGGCATTTTTTTCCCAAGAGTGTAGTTACTCTTGGATGAATGATGTATGCAAATTCTCATCTATGCGGTTGCTTGGTTTCTGTGGGTTATGGCGGTTCGAATCATGTGTTGTAACCCTATGATGTTTCTTTAGTTTTTGATTTCTGTGGTTTTTTTGGAGTATGTTTCTCTGATTTCTGAATAACAAAACTGAAGCCACCATTAGGGATATGAATCCCTAATTCAGCTTAATTCTGCATGTATATCTAGAACTAATTTGGAAGTGGATTTGAATATTTGTAAAGAATTTGGAACATCGGAGATTCTGACACTGATTGTTCGGGCTTGGTATTTGTATTTTGGATGTTTTTTATAATAATGGTTGAATTGATTGCTTGGGACTGATTCTTTGAGCTTTTCCTTTTTTTTGACAATTATTTTCCTTCCTAGCCGTATATTAATTATAAGTTTATTGCTCAATTATGTCTTTGCAGAAAGAATTGATCAGGACAGTGGATTTAGATCCTTTCAAGCACACAGTAGATGATGGGCTTGAATTGAGGAAAGTTGCTTTTGAATGCGTTGATACTTTGTTGGACAGTTGTCTTGATCAAGTGAACCATCCTTCTTTTATTGTTCCGTATCTGTTATCTGGTTTGGATGGTGAGTCGCTCTGAGGAGCGTCAATTTAATCTTCTCCTCGGTCAATATCTGTTATTCTCCCTGGTTTCTGTTGATGTGAAATTATTTCTGATAATTATGCAATGAATTATTGACGGTTTAATTCGAAAAAACTGGTTCTCATGTTTGCAAGTCACTTACTACAATTTTATTCAATTTCAGATCATTATGATGTCAAAATGCCTTGTCATCTTATCCTTTCAAAGTTAGCCGATAAGTGCCCATCTGCTGTATTGGCAGGTATTACTTTCATTATTTTATGGTTGCGGATAAATCTAGTTTTGTTGACTAAATTTAGTAGTTGAGTAGATATTAATCTAATTTTCACCAAATTATTGCACTTTCAGTATTGGATTCCCTGGTGGATCCTCTCCAGAAAACTGTCAATTTTAGGCCCAAGCAAGATGCCGTGAAGCAAGAAGTTGACCGTAATGAAGACATGATTCGTAGTGCTCTCCGCGCAATTGCATCCTTGAATAGCATAAGGTGTGCTTAGGTTTTAAATCAGTAAATCTTGTTACTAAAACAGTTCTGGGACTCTTGAAATTACTATTTTTTTTTGTTATTTACTTATTTATTTATTCTGGCTCCTCCAATCCGTTCTTTATAGCCTTTGTATAACAGTACCGCTCTACTTTTCGCTTTTTGGTTATCTTGTGCTGATAAAGAGGCGTCACGGCAATTTCTATCATGGATCCGGGTTCAATTTCAGTTTTTTGGAGGTCATTTTTTTAGAGTTCATTTTCAGCTTTTAAGGTTTATTGTTAGTATTTTTATTTTAGGGTTTATTTTTTAGTATTTCATGTTTTTTCTGTATTTTCAGTTTAACGGTTCGATTTCAATTTTGTAGGGTTTCTTTATTAGTCTTTTGCGTTTTTATTGTTCATTTTAGTTTTAAGGTCTATTTTTTTAGTATTTCGAGAGTTCATGATGCATCAGGGACCCGGGTCCATGATATATTAATTCAATAAAGGACGCATTGCAGCTCGTTGATCTTGTTGTCTGTAGCTACATTATATAGACATTATTGTCTGAGCGTCGTAAGTTTCTGATACTATCATTAATAAATCTATTTTGTCTCTTCATTATATTTTCTTGCAGTGGAGGATATTGTAGTCCTAAGTTTAAGAATCTTATGAATGATATTACCAAGTCACAGGCGTTATTATGCAATGAACTATTGACGGTTTAATTCGAAAAAACTGGTTCTCATGTTTGCAAGTCACTTATTACAATTTTCTTCAATTCCAGATCATTATGATGTCAAAATGCCTTGTTATCTTATCCTTTCAAAGTTAGCCGATAAGTGCCCATCTGCTGTGTTGGCAGGTATTACTTTCATTATTTTATGGTTGCGGATAAATCTAGTTTTGTTGACTAAATTTAGTAGTTGAGTAGATATTAATCTAATTTTCACCAAATTATTGCCCCTGATGGATCCTCTCCAGAAAACTGTCAATTTTAGGCCCAAGCAAGATGCCGTGAAGCAAGAAGTTGGCCGTAATGAAGACATGATTCGTAGTGCTCTCCGCGCAATTGCATCCTTGAATAGCATAAGGTGTGCTTAGGTTTTAAATCAGTAAATCTTGTTACTACAACAGTTCTGGGACTCTTGAAATTACTTTTTTTTTTGTCATTTACTTATTTATTTATTCTGGCCCTTCCAATCAGTTCTTTATCGCCTTTGTATAACAGTACCGCTCTACTTTTCGCTTTTTGGTTATCTTGTGCTGATAAAGAGGCGTCACGTCAATTTCTATCATGGATCCGGGTTCAATTTCAGTTTTTTGGAGGTCATTTTTTTAGAGTTCATTTTCAGCTTTTAAGGTTTATTGTTAGTATTTTTATTTTAGGGTTTATTTTTTAGTATTTCATGTTTTTTCTGTATTTTCAGTTTAACGGTTTGATTTCAATTTTGTAGGGTTTCTTTATTAGTATTTTGCGTTTTTATTGTTCATTTTAGTTTTAAGGTCTATTTTTAGTATTTCGAGAGTTCATGATGCATCAGGAACCCGGGTCCATGATATATTAATTCAATAAAGGCCACATTGCAACTCGTTGATCTTGTTATCTGTAGCTACATTATATAGACATTATTGTCTGAGCGTCGTAAGTTTCTGATACTATCATTAATAAATCTATTTTGTCTCTTCATTATATTTTCTTGCAGTGGAGGAGATTGTAGTCCTAAGTTTAAGAATCTTATGAATGATATTACCAAGTCACAAGCGTTATTATGCAATGAATTATTGACGGTTTAATTCGAAAAAACTGGTTCTCATGTTTGCAAGTCACTTACTACAATTTTCTTCAATTTCAGATCATTATGATGTCAAAATGCCTTGTCATCTTATCCTTTCAAAGTTAGCCGATAAATGCCCATCTGCTGTGTTGGCAGGTATTACTTTCATTTTTTTTGTTGCAGATAAATCTAGTTTTGTTGACTAAATTTAGTAGTTGAGTAGATATTAATCTAATTTTCACCAAATTATTGCACTTTCAGCATTGGATTCCCTGGTGGATCCTCTCCAGAAAACTGTCAATTTTAGGCCCAAGCAAGATGCCGTGAAGCAAGAAGTTGACCGTAATGAAGACATGATTCGTAGTGCTCTCCGCGCAATTGCATCCTTGAATAGCATAAGGTGTGCTTAGGTTTTAAATCAGTAAATCTTGTTACTACAACAGTTATGGGACTCTTGAAATTATTATTTTTTTTGTCATTTACTTATTTATTTATTCTGGCCCCTCCAATCCGTTCTTTATCGCCTTTGTATAACACTACCACTTTACTTTTCGCTTTTTGGTTATCTTGTGCTGATAAAGAGGCGTCACGGCAATTTCTATCATGGATCCGTGTTCAATTTCAGTTTTTTGGAGGTCATTTTTTTAGAGTTCATTTTCAGCTTTTAAGGTTTATTGTTAGTATTTTCATTTTAGGGTTTATTTTTTAGTATTTCATGTTTTTTCTGTATTTTCAGTTTAACGGTTCGATTTCAATTTTGTAGGGTTTCTTTATTAGTCTTTTGCATTTTTATTGTTCATTTTAGTTTTAAAGGTCTATTTTTTTAGTATTTCGAGAGTTCATGATGCATCAGGGACCCGGGTTCATGATATATTAATTCAATAAAGGACGCATTGCAACTTGTTGATCTTGTTGTGTGTAGCTACATTATATAGACATTATTGTCTGAGCGTCGTAAGTTTCTGATACTATCATTAATAAATCTATTTTGTCTCTTCATTATATTTTCTTGCAGTGGAGGAGATTGTAGTCCTAAGTTTAAGAATCTTATGAATGATATTACCAAGTCACATGCGTTATTATGCAATGAACTATTGACGGTTTAATCGAAAAAACTGGTTCTCATGTTTGCAAGTCACTTATTACAATTTTCTTCAATTTCAGATCATTATGATGTCAAAATGCCTTGTCATCTTATCCTTTCAAAGTTAGCCGATAAGTGCCCATCTGCTGTGTTGGCAGGTATTACTTTCATTATTTTATGGTTGCAGATAAATCTAGTTTTGTTGACTAAATTTAGTAGTTGAGTAGATATTAATCTAATTTTCACCAAATTATTGCACTTTCAGCATTGGATTCCCTGGTGGATCCTCTCCAGAAAACTATCAATTTTAGGACCAAGCAAGATGCCGTGAAGCAAGAAGTTGACTGTAATGAAGACATGATTCGTAGTGCTCTCCGCGCAATTGCATCCTTGAATAGCATAAGGTGTGCTTAGGTTTTAAATCAGTAAATCTTGTTACTACAACAGTTCTGGGACTCTTGAAATTACTTTTTTTTTTTGTTATTTACTTATTTATTTATTCTGGCCCCTCCAATCCGTTCTTTATCGCCTTTGTATAACAGTACCGCTCTACTTTTCGCTTTTTGGTTATCTTGTGCTGAAAAAGAGGCGTCACGGCAATTTCTATCATGGATCCGGGTTCAATTTCAGTTTTTTGGAGGTCATTTTTTTAGAGTCCATTTTCTTCTTTTAAGGTTTATTGTTAGTATTTTCATTTTAGGGTTTATTTTTTAGTATTTCATGTTTTTTCTGTATTTTCAGTTTAATGGTTCGATTTCAATTTTGTAAGGTTTCGTTATTAGTATTTTGCGTTTTTATTGTTCATTTTAGTTTTAAGGTCTATTTTTTTAGTATTATAGTATTTTTTGAAAGTGTATCTTCATCATTAATTAGACCTCATATTTGCTTCAACTTTTTTGATTCTGCCTTGTTTTTAGTAATAAATGCATCAGGTTTCAATTATAAAACAATGATAAAGAGGACAATGATAAAGAGTTCTTAGGCATACCTTGAGATGCTAGGGCAAGTTATTAAAAGTCTCTTTATAGACAATGTTTCGTGTGTGATGCTTTAAGTTCTCATCGGTGTCTTCCATCATGAGGATTTTTAGTCCTTCCGGGCTTGTGACTCTAGATATCGCCACATATAGTTGTCCGTGGCTGAATACGGGTGCTGGTAAATACAGGCCTACAAAATTAAGTGATTGGCCTTGACTCTTGTTGATGGTCATCGCATAGCATGGTTTAATGGGGAACTGCCTTCTTTTCATGACGAATGGCCACTGATTTCTGTTTGATGTTAGAGATATCCTTGGTATCAACACCACCCCGCCGATATTTGAGCCGGTGATGATTTTAGCCTGAATAACAAATTCTCCTAGATGTGTAATAATCATCCTAGTACCATTGCACATTCCTTGGGATGGATTTACGTTCCTTATGACATAAGCGGTAGCTCCTTTTTTAGCTTGAGGCGTGCGGCGCATCCTTGGAACTTCAAAGAGTTTAAAAACTCCGGTGGGTATAATCACTCTGATCTAATGAATCGGTTGATGCTTTACAGATTTCGTCCGAGCTTTTATAGGTTATCGATTGTCCTTCCAGCTTTTTAAACATATGTTCGTTGATGTCGTCAGCATCATCATTTTTCGGGGTTAATATTGCCCTTTCTCTTAGATAGCCTTCGTTTGTTTGCCTCGTGGTGAAGTCTGGAAACGTTTCTTTAACAATTTCGTCTATGGGACACCTCCATTCTTTAATTAGGAAATTTTCTGGAATTTGGATCCAAGTTGGTTCATCTTCGCCTTCTTTCATTTTCGCTGGCACCTTTCCATCCCCAACATCTAAAACCCGCCGATTAAACTTCTGTTTGTCAGTGTAAATGCGTCCATGCGGGTCATATTCATTAACTCTCATACTTCGTGTGAGTTTAAACACTTTACACTTTGCCCATAGTTTTGATCTGTTGATGCAAGACTTGATCACATCTTGTCTTTTCCCTTTTGGGATGACTGGTAAAATTTGCCGAAAGTCACCTCCAAGTAAAATAGTCATTCCTCCGAAGATCCGTTCTCTATTTTCCACGTTTGGGTATCCTAGTATGTCCCTAAGGGTCTTATCCAGTGCTTCGAAGGCGTACCGTTGAGTCATTGGTGCTTCGTCCCATATTATTAAGCTGACTTGTTTCATCAACTCTGCCAGGTGCGTGTTCTGTTTTATCCCGCACGTGCTATTTTCCATTAACTCGAGCGGTATAACAAATCTGTTGTGAGCCGTTCTCCCTCCTGGAAGAAGCAACGAAGCTATTCCTGTGACATTGTGTTAATCAGAAAGCAACAAAAGCAATTTAGTCGTTTGTATATTATTTCTTGCAAGTAAGAGTATGTTTTAGGCTGTTGGGTACCTGACGATGTAACGACAAGGACAATCATTTTCTCCGATCTTAATCGGGAAATGATGGTCTTTTACAGGAATGTTTTTCCCGTGCCCCCGGGTCCATAGACAAAGATGAAGTCTCCTGTTTTTTGCTGCACAGAGGTAATGACTTTGTCGTAGATTACACGTTGATCTGGGTTCAGCGATGCATGCAGCTTTTCATGTTCAGTCTTCAATTCTTTCATGTTGTAGCTTAACTCTTCCCTGATCATACGGTTGTCCATGTTTGTTAGAAGGGCAGGGTCAGGTTGTGGAAGATCACTAAAATCTGACAATGACTTTCCATTCCTATGCAAGAGTTCCTGTAGCTCCACCAAGCAGTAGTTTTTAATTTGTTCCTCCGTTAGTTCTAAAGCTGGATACATGAACTGTTTTCGCTTCTTATACAAAATATCTTCGGAGATGGCTTCCCAGGTTTGGTCCCATAATCGTCGGGGGCTATTTAGGTCACAAAATAGTAAGACCGTCACAAATAAATCTCTTAGATGTGTACCGGAAGACCAGAAGCTTGCCTCCAGTATAGCTTGCGTCCATTCCTTGTCATCACTGATTAAGCCCCAAGCGGAGCAAGCTTCTTTAAATGTTGCATAGCATGTGCCATTGTGTGTCTTAACCTCTTCAAACGACCGAGCACCTTTAACCACGTTTAACAACATTCTTAAATAGTAGCGTTCACCTGATGCGGGGTGACAGTAAATGATGCGACCAATACATTCTCTCTGTTTGTGTGGTTTCCAAATTTTGTCTTGCTCATGCCAAACATATTTTGTAGGTATTTGAGAATACGTGAGTCCCCTCGCATTTTTATCTCTTTTGTTTAACTCAAACCACTCTGTGAACATGGTATCTCTGATACTTTCTCGCCCAAGCAATTCCGGCAGGCTCTCCGAGTCACGGAGTGTGATTGTTTGCTGGTTTGGTAAGTGGAAAATGAGCTTCATGACTGATGGGTAGCAGTGGTTGATATCGAACCGGTAGATACGCCATACTGCCTCACATGGGGCCAAAAAACGACAGTCCAAGTAATTTTTTATTTCATCCACTGCTACAACTTTCTCTGACCCCGATTCCGAGGTAACGTTCTCTTGTATAACGATAGTGGCTCGGTTTGGTCCCTTGTTTAAATATTTAAACAAATACTTAATCGCCCTAGATCTATTGCACCATTCCACGTTAATGTGTGCATGGTATTTGAGCAAAAGGTATCTATTGTATGGGACGACATATGAGTTGTCGTACGTGTATTTTCCTTTAATAGTGCAGACTGCATTGTCCCTTCGGTGGTAAATAGGGTACCCATCATCGTCAATCGTTGTTTCTGGGTAGAATGCCTTGGGGAAATGTTTTGCACACTTTCCTTCGACCATGCAGGAAGCACTGTTTGTTTGTTTGCCACATGGACCATGAAGCATGTAGTCTGTAACAGCTCTGAATCCTTCTGGATCGCGTGTTGGTCATGGTATTTCAGCTGAGATTATATCATCTATCTCGCTTGGGGTTTTACATTTGTACATGTCTTCAAGCCATAGCAAGATATGGGCATGTGGGAGGCCACGTTTTTGGAACTCGATCACGTACACAACTGTGCAATAGCGCATGGAACAATATTCTGTTAATATAGGCTCATTAAAATGACACAACTGGGTAGATAAAGACTTTTATTGTACCTGCTTGAGACTTGCCAAAACACTGGTTTTGTGTAATATCATCCAGCAGGTTAGTTAACTTCATCTTGAATACCCTAGTGCCAACTTCCGGCCGATCATGGGCTTTCTGCCCAGGAATATGAGCAAACATGTCGTTAATTTCTGGCCATTTAGGATTCGAAGTGAAAGTTATGAAGAGGTCCGGATTGCCATATGCGCGTCATAAAGCCATTGCATCTTGGTAATTTTGCATCATATACCTTGGGCTCCCTGTGAAACTCGAGGGTAAAACTATTCGTTGGCCAATCGCTTCAGCCCTGGTATCTCCTCGCGTGACTGCGTCATATAGATTATGATAGAGATCAACGCGCAAATCACCTTGATTGTTTCTCGTCCATCTAAGCCTGTGCTCTTCAATTGCAGCGTAAGCATCCACCAGGAATTGTTGATATAAGCGCCCGCCTCTTAGCAAAGTAGTCCCCTCATTAGCTCTATATTGAATCACATAACAATAGTACTCTCGCATTGTCACGGGTAGTTTTCCGCTTACCTGAATTGAAATGGTAAGGTATCTTATCATGAAAGTCGTCCTCTCCAAAAGGAAAAAGCAAAGGATATTGTAGCGCCATGTATGATGGATGCAATTCTGATATTCTTTTTGGGCCACTATCCTTGTTGTTTACAATAATATCTCTCGTTTCATTAGCGTCTCCAAAATCATTTGTTATTAGAACCGCCACTTCAGACACAGACGGCGCATTATATTGCCTGGAAATTGTTCGCTGCCCTAGGAGCCGCAATTGAAAATCATATGAGTTGTTTTGGGCGCACCAATCTCTAGCCATCCTAAATGCTTGGGCAACAGAGCTGAATTCATTCAGCATAGCAATGAGGCTTCTCACTATTGCTTCTTCAGGACCTTCCGTTGTTTGATTGTCAATGAAAGACGACATACGATTGTCCGTCTCATTTTGTGTGTCAAAGAAGTATAGTTGAGAAAACTTTGGCTGAACACCCGCTTCTGGAAGCAGAGATCCCATTCGGTGATAATTTTGCCCATTTATTCTAAATGTATATGGTCCCCGCCCTTGATTTATTGAGTGATCTATATTTGCTCCAAAAGACGTGAAGCAAAACATGCCATTATATATTCTGATTTGGTCTCTAAATTTCGATGTTGCAGGATCGTCAAAGTTCAGCAATCTGTCAAGTGGTGGAGGGGCATTTTTGAATCTAGGTAGGCGTACTTTTCCATCCTGGCAGCACATGGAGAATGTTGGCAACTCTATTTGCCTTTTTGCTCCTTTCTTCACGCCACATGTATGCCTGAAAGTTAGAACACTTTGTAGATGGAGCTCCTAGGTTACGGTAAGAAACGTGGACACCTTGCAGATCAAACGATTTACGATACATGTTTAGGTTTAATTGTCAGAAAAATATAATTATAGCACACATAAACTGAATTAATCACTGCTAACAACATATTTGCTTACCTGTTGAGCTAAGAGCTGCTTTTTTTGGGTCTTTTATAGGACGATGACTGCCGCTTGGATATTAGTGGAAGTAAGACATAATTTAGATTCAAGGTATATATCTCACTGTTTTAATTTTTCTAATAAGGAATGGGCAATATAAGGGACACACGTAAAATATATTTGAACTAATCACCTGGTTGTGTATGTTGATGTTTTTTATTCTGGTTAGAATTAGTGCCATATCTTGATGCATGTGATGGTCTAATTCCTGCAACTTCTACATCCGATGCTTGACCTAAATGTTCATCTCAATTTATAAGCATAAATAAAAGCATGCCATTTCCAATTTTTCGCTAGAAATTGGCAATTATTAAGGGAAGCATGAAGTTCTTATTTCACCTAGTTGCTGCGTGGACAGGTCTGTTAGCTTGAGCCCACAAAAAGCGCCGACTTTTCCATCCGGTCATATATTTGTCTCCAAATGAATGCTTAGAGAGTTGTTCAGCATGTTGGGGATGGATGAAATGTTGCTGATGTTCGTATTTGAATCTGCAGCATAGAAGGACGGCTAAAGCACATGAAGGCTTGGAAATATTTACATGGAATGGACTTGTTAGTCTCATGCGTCTGGTTAAGGAGACACGGGTAGATAGCAAGTGGTAAGTTTTAGGAATTTGTCAGATTTCTAATGCATTGTACACAATTAACTAATCAAGTAACTTACCGATCATTTTCTCCTAATCAGACAATAAGTCAGCCTGCTGCATTATAATTCTGCAAGGTCGCACGAAAACTTTTATATAGAATACAAACCTTGAGCCATCTCTGTAGTAAAGCTTTTAGAGTGTCTACAATATGATTATACTCACTTCAACACTTGTGTCATGGTCTAACCCAAAGTATGACAGCAGTTTGCTTTAGAACCTTTTTTAGATCAAAATATATGTTAGGAAGAGGCCAAGTGACCTTTGGCTCACTTAATAGTCCTATAGGAATTTCAAAAGTTCATATAACTCATTTGTTACTACTTTTTATTACACTCCCTTATTTATTTTAAACAGCCCACTTAGTGTAACAGTCCTGTAGGAATTTCCAAATATCATGTAACTCATTTGTTATTTATTTTATTTTATCAATCAATAAAGTGTGATATCAATCAAGTGGCTCATGGCTTTTAAGTGATCATAATTTCCCCCTTCTCACACATTTACACAGCTGTTAATGCCTTAAATGCAATAAACAACCCAGTTAGTGTAACAGCAGAGCAGTTTAGCCCTGTGATGAATTAAATGTGAAATATCTTATGACTATGCAATCGATGTCAATTAGCCCATAGGTCGAAACAGCCCACTTGTCAATGTTTAATTATGTGATGTTAGGTTAAAAAATGGGAATCGAATGCAAACCCAGGGGGCTCTTATGGCAGAAAATATATCCTCAGGGGCATTTTTCTATCATATGAGTGATCGATCATCACTTGTAGTAATGAAGCTCAATGTAATGGACAATCATGTAAGTCCATATATAAATGAAGTATGATTATGTGCAAAATGAATTATAATACTAAAGCATATATATAAGACAATTAAATAATTTTAAATATTGAATATAATTGGAGTTGCAGGGGGAGCTGGATAACGACGTTGATAAACTTACATTGATTGCATTTTCCGCCACCACAGGCCGGGAGTGTTTCATTTTTTAAAAAATGTACATCTTTTCTTCGGTCACGGCCCAAAGCTAACAGTTTTTCATGCATGGTTTTATAAGGGCCACACGTAAAATATATTTGAACTAATGACCTGGTTGTGTCTGTTGATGTTTTTTATTCTAGTTAGAATTAGTGCCATATATTGATGCATGTGATGGTCCAATTCTTGTATCATGGTCTAACCCAAAGTATGATAGCAGGCCAAATAACTTTTGGCTCACTTAATAGTTCTGTAGGAATTTCAAAAGTTCATGTAACTCATTTGTTACTACTTTTTACCCTCCCTTATTTATTGTGTGATGAATTAAATGTGATATCTCTAATGACTATGCAATACATGTCAATTAGCCCATAGGTCGAAACAGCCCACCTGTCAATGTTTAATTATGTGATGTTAGCTAAAAAAATGGGATTTGTATGCAAACCCAGGGGGCTATTATGGCCGAAAATATATCCTCAGGGGCATTTTTCTAGCATATGTCAGTTTGCTCTAGTTATCATTCCTTAACATACGGATCAATATACTCCCACATGTATAGTTGAGAAAGTTAGCGTTCTTGACTATAGTTTATAAGCGAGTCAGAAACAAGCGATACTATTATGCTTTTTGCATTTAAGGTCAAACGGGGACGATCGGGTTACTTGCGGGTGATATTGAGTTACTCGCTATGGGTCATTTTTTGGAGCACTTGACATATGATTGGAAAAATTAGCGACGTAACTGCTCTTTCTTTTGGTTTTCTTACAGATACTTTTCTGCATCACATTGCGTTGCGCTTTTCAGAGACATAATCCTTGGGGTTTAAATGGTCTCACCAAAACCTTGCTTTATGGTAGATGCACAGGGTTGGCTATTCAAGACGGTAAGCTTGTAAACTTAGTGGTTCCTAATATCTATAGTTGTGTCAACGTAGAGGAAAACAATACGAATAGGACAAAATAGGAGCTGAAACGCTATTGCATATCATAACTAACTCCTTTAATTAAACATTAAGCAAACATAGGGGTATACAAAGAACAGCATGTGGATCACCGCTTAAAAAAACTCAGGCCAAAACATTAGCCATAGCTTTATTTTTGATACTTGTTCCATTTAGTCTCTAACATGCCTATCCATCTTAACTCGTGCAACAGGTGCCTCTCCCACAGTTGAGTCCTCTTCAATGTACCTAAAATTAAGAACAGCACAGAAAGGAAGCAAAAGACAATCGCAAACCAAAACCAAACTGTCCAATCGGATAATAGGCAAAGGAAAAAAATATTCGGAGTACAGCATAAAACATCTGAGCATAAAACATTAGTTGCAGCGTATCATCCAAAATCTATCCTTACACTCTCAAAATCAAAACATCTGGCAGTTCATAAATCGCATGACAAAAAAACCCAAATGCAAGAAAAAGCGTTTTTAGAAAAATCTATTTCTTCATGGACAGTCATTGAAAGTAGCCCCCATTATCTGTGTGATCTTTGTCATGCCTATCCAGCTGAACGGCCGCAACATCTGCTTCTTCCGTATCGGAGTCCTCTTCGATGTACCTTAAACAACATGCAGCAAAACATTTGTGAGTGCATGTAATATTCAGAATTAAGCGTGCTATTTTATATTGTAACCTGAAATCTAACCTGCACTTTTTTTTGCCATCATTTGACTTAGCGGGAGTGGTTAGCTGTGGACCTCGCACCAGCCGTTTCATACTGGGATTGACGGCGTTGCTGCTGCCTTCAGGGTGGAAATCATTAGAGTCATCAGGCGCATCGTGGACGTCCTAAATTATGGAATCATTGATTGGAAACACACCGGTGCAGGTAAAGCTCTCAAATTCCCCATAATTATAATATGAATGCGACCTGATTTCAAACACATGTTTTGTATTGTACAGGTTTGTCAAAGCACTTGGAAGCGACGGGGCATCGTCTTCAACCTACACATTCAAACGTGTATATATAGATTGCAGACACAGGAACCTATAACTGAAAATCGAATTCCAAAGCTACCTCATCTAACTCATCAAGCAACGCCTTGGCGCTCGACTTTGTCAACTCCGTAGTTGTCTCATCCCACAGCACGATCACAACCTGGGTGGTCTCATCCTTCACGTCTACCTCAAGCCTATATCTGCCGACATGTGTAAGCAGCCCACTAATGGTAAGTAACATCTTTCATACATGTTATACGAAGATTAAGCACACATCATAACCTGGGTCTGGGGTAGTTCACAGGCTTATTGCATGCGTCGCACCAAAGCTGTCCATCCTTTCGGGTCACCCCCTTCTTGCATTTCCCGCCAACATAGGCCGGGTAGTACCAACTGTTCTTTGTACGGATACCAACGATCTCAGCTTCGCAGTGTAATATTGCAGCCTGCCAAACAACAGCTTGTTGAAAACAGATAAGGTAACATCGTATTACTCATAACAATGTGTTTCATTTTTAAAAAAAAGTACATCTTTTCTTCGGTCACGGCCCAAAGCTAACAGTTTCTCTAGTGTACCATCTTGTGATTTAGTCGCCGAAATAGGCACGGTTGGATCAGCAGCATCAAACCCGCTGCATTTTCTAATCTTTGTTAGTCCTCAACAGTTTTAAGCTATGAATATTGCTATATGTATGATAATGAATACCTTATTTGGGACTTAAAGGCAACGATAGCGGGGATCTCGCCATATCCAGCAAATCACTCCATATAATATTTTGGGTAACAACAATTGGCGCTAGAAGAAGGGCCTGTACCTTTATTTTCTCTCCGACTGTTTCAAAGAACACTCACTGTTCTTCGGAACATATACTTGAAGAAACACTCACTGTTCTTCAAAGAAAAACCTTCACGATAATGACGTCTGCCACCACATCGAAGAGAGCTATCCTACGGTCCGTCGGACGTCTTATTATGGCCCAAACCGAGTCTCAACCTACGGCGGAGGGTAGCCATGGCGACGCGAGACTCTCGATCCCGCCCCCTAGGGACCCCAGCCTCTCACTCGATCAATTCCAAACCGCGGAACAGATCGAGGAGGCCATGGCCATCCTTAGGGAGCGACGGAGAGCATGCGACGCACCCACTATTACCCCATCGGCCATCCACCGTGCGGGAAAATGAAGGCTCAAGGGGTTATACTCGAGCAATTGTCAGAAAGCCCCGATTCACGAGGAAAGGCACTCGCGAGGCGGGACAGTTCCGTCTTCAGCCGCCTATGAAGTGATCCTTCATGGCAACCTGGGCATTCTGGCCCCAGCCTTGAGGCGACGGAGTCCGAATCCTTCACTAGGAGCTCGGCGCACCCAACTCCTAGAAGGCAGGCCGACCATCTGGCTCCCACTCGCCCAAGAATTGAGCTCGGCGGCAGGGACCTCGTCGCCTACAGCGGAGCCAGGAGATCGATACATGATCGCCTCGGCACCTGCTCCGAGATCTAGACCACGAGCATCCAGGCTACGGCAATGGCCGTAATGCAGCGCCAGAACGACAAAATTAAAGCGCACCTAGAAACTGGGGCGGGCGCCAAGAGAAAGGTCGCCGGACCAGGCGAGCCGTTCGCGGTCCAGATCGAGCTTGCCCCCGTGCAACCAAAGATCGCTCCTCCTCAAACGCCTTTGTAAGAGGGGAGATCGGACCCCGAGACCCATTTAAGCAAGTTTCGGATCTACATGACCGGATGCGGGGAATCAGATGCGACGAAATGTCAAATGTTCCCGTTGATAACCAAGCCGGAGTCCAGGGCTGAAAGGATCGGGGGCCGCGATCGTCGATAGAACGACAACCGTCACCTCCCAATCTGATCGCCAGAATCAGACAGAGTGAGCCAGAGGACTCGGATGAGTCGATCCCTTCGATCAACCCTGGCGGTCGGGTCAATATGCTCCAATCAGAAGGAGGAAATCTCGGGGGTCTTTCCCCGGTTTCCACCATGTCAAATAGAAAGCGGAATGCCGAGCTAAGGGCGTTCGTCGGAGTCCATGTCGTGGTGCCCCCAGAGCCAACCATCTCTAGAGACGCGCTCATCTCCTTCTCCAACATGGATAGGGAGGGAGTGCAGTGCCCCAAAGAGGATGCATTGGTGATCTCTGCATGTATCCTGGGGAAAACGGTCGACCGCGTACTGGTGGACAACGAAATCTTTTACAACATCATATTCAAATCTGCTCTGGACCAGCTTGGCAACCTGACTAAGTTCATCAAGCCATTCGAGACCGTGCTTCACACGGTCAAAGCTTATGGAAGGATCAAGCTCTCCGTCGATCTAGTCTGCTGTTATGATCCTAAGGTTAAGATCACTAGGAACCTCAATTTTGTAATCATAGACATGCCCAGCATCTATAATAGGTTCCTAGGTCGCCCCTTTCTAGAAACCTTTGAGGCGGTCGCCTCCTCTTTCTTTTATTGTATCAAGTTCCCCACTACCCAATGGACAATCGGTACTGTAAAAAGAAACCAGCTGATGGCAAAGAAATGCTTGAACTACTCCTGTGTCGTAACTTTTCCTTTAAATGTTTCTTGTACTATTTGTAACACTGGGACGACCGACAATCAACCGATGGAGATCGACGAGCCAAGCACCTCATACCAGACTGACTTAGAGGACAGCATCTCACATCGATCGTCGGACGACATCGAACCGAGGATCGGCTTCGAGCCAAGCCTAGATGTTGACCCAAGGATCGAGTCTGGCTATCACCCCAAACGAGAAGCGACCTTCCCCACCGAAGAGTTGGAAAGTATAACAATCGATCCAGCTCGCCCGGAGCGGGAAGTGCAGATCGGCTCAAGCATCAATCTCGAGTTAAAAGACGATCTGATCAGTTTACTGCAAAAGAACATCGGAGTCTTTGCCTGATCGCATCAAGATATGGTCGGCATCAGTCCGGAACATGCTTGCCACTATCTGAAGATCGACCCGACAAGGAAGCCTGTTCACTAGAACGTAGGAAATTCAGTCCAGAGAAATATGCTGCGCTCGATGCAGAAGTCAAAAAGTTGCTCGACAATAAACTGATCGTGGTAGCTACCGACGAGCCACAGTGGGTAGCCAACGCGGTGCTCGTCAAAAAGTCGAGCAACTCCTGGACGTTATGCATCAATTTCACCGATCTCAACGCGGCATGTCCAAAAGATCACTTTCCAATGCCTCATATTGACCACTTGGTCGACAGTACGGCATGTTGCGAAATGATGTCGTTTATGGACGCCTTCGCCGGATACCATCAGATCCCAATGGCGGAGGAAGACGTAAAACACGCATCATTCCACACGGAGAAAGACGTGTATTTTTTGGTCTGAATGCCGTTCGGTCTGAAAAATACGGGGGCGACCTACCAACGCCTACTCAACGGGATGTTTGCCGATCAAATCGACAAGACTATGGAGGTTTACATTGACGACATTGTGGTCAAGAGCCTCAACAAGGAAGATCTCCTCAAAGACCTAGCTGAGACGTTCACCATCCTCGAGAAATTCAACATGAAGCTAAACCCCAAGAAATGCAACTTCGGAGTAAGTTCCGGAAAATTCCTGGGGCACATCGTGAGCCAAAGGGGGATCGAGACGAACCCCACAAAGATCCAGGCGTTCCTCGACATGTAAGAACCTCGGAATGTCAAGCAGGTGCAGCGCCTCACGGGGTGTCTAGCAGCCCTTAATCGCTTCATTTCCCAGCTCGGAGACAAAAGCAAGCCTTTCTTCGCCACCATAAAGAATAAAAAATTTGCGTGGACGAAGGAGAGTCAAATGGCGGTCGCCAAAATCAAGGAGTACCTGTCTAACCCCCAAATTTTGGCAAAACCGATCCCCGACGAGAAGTTGTTCCGTTACCTGGCGGCCTCGGAGGTCGCGTTGAGCGCGGTGTTAGTACGAGCAGAGGGACAAACCCACCTACTGATCTACTTCGTCAGTCAAGCTCTACATGACGCATAAACGCATTACACACCTCTGGAAAAGCTCGCTTACGCACTTGTCATGAGCGTTCGCAAGCTGAGAGCCTATTTCTTCGAACACCAAGTGGAGGTTCTGACGACCTTCCCTCTAAGGCAAGTTCTGCACCGGCCAGACACCAACGGGCGACTCCTCAAATGGTCACTAGAGATCGCTCAATAAGGTGTCACGTATTCCCCTCGCATGGCGATCAAAGGTCAAGCTCTGGCAGATTTTGTGGTAGAATTAACTTTTCCGCCTAGCCCGGCCCAAGTCGTCCGACCCGCCTGGAAATTATTCATAGATGGTTCGTCGACCAGCTCGCTGACACGCTTTTTGTGTAACTATCGCAAGTGCACGATATCGTATCAAGTAGTAAAGTGGACTTTTTGAGTCCGGTTTATCGATCCCACAAGGAAGTTATGTTATAATTTGAATTATACACTATTAGTCTATTTTTATAGATACTTAAGATGAGTGAAACACACAATTAAAAAGTTTGGTTTAATAATTGCAAAGAAATTGCAATAATAGTTCTAATATTATAAGGAAATAAAAAGATAGCAATAATAATAGATTGATTATCGATAAAATGAAATAGTTGGGATTACAAACTTAGTTCGTCATTAGTTATAAAAGATGTATTGGAGATCATAAGATGAATTTACTTATTATGTTGTGTAGATTCGATTTTCCTTAAAAAGACGGTTTCTCTTTCGAACTATAAAACGCCCCTTACATATTGAATCAATCCACTATATTTCTATGTTGATTGGCTTCAAAACATAGCATTAGGATTTGTGAAAATAACTCAATGAATCATCTAAGGACTAGGGGTATATTTCTATCCCCTAGAACAACTTAGAGTGAAGATCATTTGATCTAATCAAACATATTTTCTTTCGAAATATATGAAGATCATAAATATCTTCATTAATTGGCCAAATAAATAAAGATTGTTAAAACAATGAAAATCACACACAATAATAAGTAATTCATAATATATCTTTATACAAACATAAATAACATGACTAACCTTGTTTATAATCCCAACTTAAGAAACTTAGCCCATAAAGGGTTTATTACACATATTACAAGCTTTGGTGGTCATTCTTAGTTGAATCAAGAGAAAGAATTGATCCTAACTCCCTTACTAGATAAAGGAGATAGAAGCAATAAACTCTCTGAACAACATATACTACACCACACTTACAAAGATCACTCAAGAACACAAGTGTGTTCTTCACACAAAAAGAAAAGTTTACAAGAAAATGGAAAATTATATGATGAATGGTGAATGATGAAGGATCTAAGGGGTCTATTTATACACCTAAAGTCATCTAATAGCTCCAAAACTACAGATTATTACATTATATCGGATCAATGCCACCATCCCTCAATAATACACAAAAAGTATAAAAATTAGACAAATCATAGCAATGTCAAGAGTTACGGCCAGTAACATTCGGGAGTTACTACGTGAATCGAGGTGACTTACGGCCGTAACTCCGGAACGTTACGGCCGTAACGTGGCTTCGTAAATTTGCTCATTTGAAGCTTTGATAGTTACGTTTTCAGCCCTGAATTCCTCGGACTTTGCGTTTTTGCCCCAGATCTTCTTCGGATGATAACTTTTGATATATAACTCTGATTTTGAATCCGGAAAGACTGCCGAATTCGTCTCGAAAAGCCCTACAACATGAATATATCAAAATTCAATAAAGAGAATATTTATTAAACATGTTGTTTCTTGAGTAATTCAGTTATTTAATCCGATCATCATCCAATAAAAATAAAATTATTAAAACTAATAAATTAAAAGCAAAAAACGAGTAGACTAGCTCAATTATGGGTGAATTTTATCGATACAAACCATGGATAAGTGTACAAAAATGACACTTATCACACCCCAAACTTGAATTCTTGCTAGTCACGATCTAGACTATTTATTATTCACCATCCAAAAATAAAAAAAAAAAAAAAAAAATAAGAAAATTAATAAACACATAAATTAAAATATAAAAAGAGAAAAGGAGATCAAAATGCCATTAATAAACAACAACCAGCTTTATACAGTAGATAGAAATGAATCAAGATTCAAAATAAATCTACTAATATTTTTGAAGTTAAAACACGGTTTTTATTTTGTAATTCCAAAATGTAAGGTTTTCCCCCCAAAAGGTTGATTATTTCTTTCCCACTCGTGATACACACGACTCCCTTTAATGGTTGCTCTCGATCACTCGTTTATTTTTCGACTCAATATGAAGAAGAATTTCATTGGCGTCATCAAATATTGTGATTTTTACAAAATTGAGTGTATTGAAATTCAGCTGCTAATTAATTCAAATCTGCTCATAAACTACATCCCTTTTAGTGATAGCTTTCACACCGTTATTTGCTAACGTGTAGCTCTTTTCACTAACACAATTTCTATCTCATTTTTTTCGTAAAAAGGTGATAGCTTTCACACCGTTATTTGCTAACGTGTAGCTCTTTTCACCAATTTTTCGAGACGGCAGCCTACGCACCAACAATAGTTAGTCCTTTATTTTTCGCAAAATTTAAGACTTCCAAAATTAGGCATTTATTCGCTCAACACTTCTCCTTTTCGTCATTTATTTTTTTTTAGTGATAGCTTTCACACCGTTATTTGCTAACGTGTAGCTCTTTTCACCAATGACTCCTTTTTTTTTAGGGAATAGAATTTTTGCAGAAAATCATTTTTTTAGTTAAGCATGAAAAATCAAAAACTCCACAAATTAAGTAAATTTCAGTTTTATTTTTCATCAACCAATTGATTCTTCTTTTCTCAAGGTAACGAATGACTCGATTTTATATGATAATTACAAGGCTTGGAAAGAGAGATTAAGGCTCAAAAAAAAAAAATTTGGAATATACAAATTTGTTACCGGTTAAAACGATTTTAGAAGTTTGTATATAGCTAATTTATGGTGTTATGGCCAGATCTAAAAATCTCAAAAATCAAAATACTATAGATATATATATAAATATATATATATATAAAAAAAAATTAAGGCAAATAACCAAATCAATCAAAACACACCAAAATTATTAAACAAACCACACCAAAATTACAACACACCAAAATACTAAAACAAACCACCCCCAAACTTGAAAATAAAACTGTCCTCAGTTTAAAAATAAAATAAAAATCAATGCAGAAAAGCAGAATACTCCCTGTTAAGAAAGTTGATGTCTGAGCCTAACGCCTTTTAGAATCTGCAAGAGAATAAATATACGAGGCACACACAAAAGAAAATAAAATATACTCGTAAGTATAACATAATTTTTTAGATGCGCATCAAGAAAGTCCGAAGAGTCGCCTTTACGCGCCATCAAAGTTTTTATAAAAGCAAAACACGTAATACACATTATAGTAATGAAATAAAAATACATAAATCGTGAATAGATGCGCGTCAAGAGATCAAAAAGAAACTCCTTAAGCCGCCATCATTTAGCACGATTATTACACACGACAAAAGTAAAAATACAAGGGGTCCGACATGGGTTATCAAAGGGAGAGGAATGAATCTACTTTTCGTTTTCTCACGGTAAAATCTTCTACCTGCATAATTTTAGCTAGAGTGGATCTGGTTGAGGAACAAATTCATTGAGTTTTTCGATTAGTTCTTCTCGGTGTTGTTGCAACGACTATGATTCGTTTTGCACGCTCGGAAATAAATCCCTTTTCAAGAGTAGTCGATGAAAGACAAGAAACCATCAAAGAAACCATTGACATTAAGCACTCCTATTGGTTTTGATGAACATTTAGTTGGGCCTGGTAACCACATGAAAAAGTTCCTCAAGTGTGCCAAAACCACCGGGAAGGGCGATAAAGGCGCGAATTATTTATCATGTGAGTTATGCGATCTTGCATATTCACGAGATCTAAACTCATCTCCAATAGTTGACCCGGTAATTTTACTTTCACCGGAGGTTTTGGGATTACTCCCAACACTCTTACTCCTTCCATATAGGCGTATGTGACTCGCCCCATTAATCCTAGACTTCCTCCTCCGTAAACTACATGAATGCATTTTTCTCCTAAGGTACGACCCAAGTTGTGGGCCGCTTCATGAAGCATGCCTCTTTTCCAACTAGATCCACCAAAAATGCAGGTATGTAAAATTTTTTTGTTGAAGATGATGACTCCATTTTTGAAAAGAAAAAAATTTTTAGAGAGAAACAGAGAAAAGTGCAAGTTTGAGGGATGAATGAAAGAAACCAAGAGAAAGTTTATTTATAGAAGAAAAAGAAGGTAAAAATTGTTTAACAAGTTTGTGATTGCGTTTGATTGTGCTTCAACTACTCAATAGAATAATGAAAGCTTTTATCGCGTATCACATTTTTATTCGAAAATCTCACCACACGACAAAAATAAAAGATACTTACGCGTATGTACAGTAGTTGTGATTGTGGCTCACATCTTCCTCTCGATTTTACGTTCGAAACGGCCTAAACGCCTTCTATGAGTCGGGAGAAGCTTCCCATCCAATTTTCTTACAAATTGGCAAACAGGTCTTTTAACGCCGATTCCCAAGGCGTTGTTCATATTCTCGGTTTGAATTTATTCCACAAACATTGAATTCCGTAATACACAAGTCCACTAGGATGCGTGTCAAGAGAAATTTCGATATTATCTAAATTCTCCTTATTCAGACCATCATTAATGAACTGAATTTTATCTTCTCTGTTTGTAGATGGAATTCCTAAAGATCGACATTTTGCATTACAGTTCCATCTAGCACATTTATAGCAAACGGCTAGAATCTTTGCTCGTCGTTTCTTTGCATATGAACTTTTTCCAAGCCCTGGTAAAAATCTAGTTGGTGTTTCTGTGAATTCACCTTCTATTCTTACTTTGGCTTCGATAATGAATCTTATGTCAAAAGGTATGCTTTTATTCGTAAGCAACCTCATCCTTTCAAGCCTTGTCTTGTAAATTTTTAAAATTGCATTTTTGCTTAGAAAGGGAAATCTTTTTTCAATTTTAAACAATGTTTCATCCATGATAAAAAAAAAACAAAAAATAAAAAGACAATGAAAATAAAAAAAAAATATATACAAATATCAGTTGTTGTGGGAAACTGAAAAATCCGACTTTAATAGTCACGGAGTACCGTTATCCGCCACTTGACCGGACAAACACAATTTAGTACTAAGTTACAACGTCGAGAAATTTGTACCTACACAAATAGTTTATAATGTAAGAGTTCAAATATAACTTATACTTCCCACAACGGCGCCAAAAACTTGACACGCTTTTTGTGTAACTATCGCAAGTGCACGATATCGTATCAAGTAGTAAAGTGGACTTTTTGAGTCCGGTTTATCGATCCCACAAGGAAGTTATGTTATAATTTGAATTATACACTATTAGTCTATTTTTATAGATACTTAAGATGAGTGAAACACACAATTAAAAAGTTTGGTTTAATAATTGCAAAGAAATTGCAATAATAGTTCTAATATTATAAGGAAATAAAAAGATAGCAATAATAATAGATTGATTATCGATAAAATGAAATAGTTGGGATTACAAACTTAGTTCGTCATTAGTTATAAAAGATGTATTGGAGATCATAAGATGAATTTACTTATTATGTTGTGTAGATTCGATTTTCCTTAAAAAGACGGTTTCTCTTCGAACTATAAACGCCCTTACATATTGAATCAATCCACTATATTTCTATGTTGATTGGCTTCAATACATAGCATTAGGATTTGTGAAAATAACTCAATGAATCATCTAAGGACTAGGGGTATATTTCTATCCCCTAGAACAACTTAGAGTGAAGATCATTTGATCTAATCAAACATATTTTCTTTCAAACATATGAAGATCATAAATATCTTCATTAATTGGCCAAATAAATAAAGATTGTTAAAACAATGAAAATCACACACAATAATAAGTAATTCATAATATATCTTTATACAAACATAAATAACATGACTAACCTTGTTTATAATCCCAACTTAAGAAACTTAGCCCATAAAGGGTTTATTACACATATTACAAGCTTTGGTGGTCATTCTTAGTTGAATCAAGAGAAAGAATTGATCCTAACTCCCTTAGTAGATAAAGGAGATAGAAGCAATAAACTCTCCGAACAACATATACTACACCACACTTACAAAGATCACTCAAGAACACAAGTGTGTTCTTCACACAAAAAGAAAAGTTTACAAGAAAATGGAAAATTATATGATGAATGGTGAATGATGAAGGATCTAAGGGGTCTATTTATACACCTAAAGTCATCTAATAGCTCCAAAACTACAGCATTATTACATTATATCGGATCAATGCCACCATCCCTCAATAATACACAAAAGTATAAAAATTAGACAAATCATAGCAATTGTCAAGAGTTACGGCCGTAACATTCAGGAGTTACGGCCAGAATCGAGGTGACTTACGGCCGTAACTCTGAGCGTTACGGCCGTAACGTGGCTTCGTAAATTTGCTCATTTGAAGCTTTGATAGTTACGTTTTCATTGAATTCCTCGACTTTGCGTTTTTGCCCTGATCTTCTTCGGATGATAACTTTTGATATATAACTCGATTTTGAATCCTAAAGACTGCCGAATTCGTCTCGAAAAGCCCTACAACATGAATATATCAAAATTCAATAAAGAGAATATTTATTAAACATGTTGTTTCTTGAGTAATTCAGTTATTTAATCCGATCATCATCCAATAAAAATAAAATTATTAAAACTAATAAATTAAAAGCAAAAAACGAGTAGACTAGCTCAATTATGGGTGAATTTTATCGATACAAACCATGGATAAGTGTACAAAAATGACACTTATCACTCGCGAGCAGGGGCAGGGATTGTCCTCATCAGCCCCGATGGCCAGAGCATTACAAATGCTGTATGTTTCAATTTTCAAGCGACCAACAATGAGGCCGAGTACAAAGCCTTAATAGGCGGGCTCGACCTATCACTCGCCATGGGCATTCGTCGCCTTCACATCTTCATGGACTCCCTCTTGGTCGTGAACCAAGTCAAGGGGGAATACGAGGCGCACAGTGAACAGATGATCAGGTATCAAGAGTTGGTCGCCGAAACGTGCACCAATTTTGAAGAAGTGCTGATCGAGCAAATCCCGAGAGAGCACAACTCCCAGCCCGATGCCCTATCCAAACTCGCATCATCAGATGGGGCAGTGGACTTCTATAACATCCAAATCACCAAGTTGGAGAGATCGGCGATCGACAAGAGCCTGGTCGCCACAGTCGCCATCGCAGAAGAGAACTGGATGACTCCGTTCGTTGAGTACCTGAAGAACGGAACAGTCCCCACAGATCGGGTCAAGGCTCGCCAGCTCCAGCTCCGGGCGACCAGATACACCCTCTTGTACGACCGGCTTTACAAGCGAGCTTTCAGCCTTCCTCTCCTCAAATGCATTATGCCGGAGGAAGGCCAGCTGGTTTTAGCCGAAATCCATGACGGGATCTGTGGAAATCACGCCGG